>ML804713.1:110514-142395 GCA_009831015.1 Picea engelmannii
TTCTATCATGGTCGGTCTACGCGTAGTGATTTATTTTATATTAATCATGAGTCATGTACAAAGTAGGCACATTGGCCCTTTAACATCTAGGCGCACTAGCCTAATTCCAAGACATAAGCATTCTGGCTTATAATATTGGCTCACCAACCTATAATGCATATTATATACACAAAGGTTTGCTGACCTTAATATTGCGTGCACTTGGTTACTACGCATTGTATCCTCTGTCTCTAAGGTTGTGCGCACCTTAGTTACTACGCGCTGTATTCAAAAATTTTCACATTAAATCCCTTTACTGCACAGTATATGCACGCACCATGCCATGAAATGTGTATTACAAAAATGATGTCGAAACAACTCACTAGCTTAAATATACTTGGATTATGTTTACATTTGGGTTCAACTGAGGGATATTACAAGGAGAGTTGCAGTTGCTGCAGTGGTGACTTGGTCTTTGGAATTTTTCCGTGGTATGCTAGCTTTGGAGAGAGGTATGCTATCTTGGTTGGTATATGTTATAGTGCTTGCTTCGAGAATTACTCTAGCTGTCAAGGTTAATGTGCTTGGGGGTGGCCTTGTTCCTATGGTTGGGTGACAATATAGAGATATTATATATGGTGAAATGAGCACACCTTTTATTTTAACAAAGAATACTTGTAGAAAGGAAAATCAGGGTAATATTTAAAAAAAAAACAAATATAATCTGTTTTATTATTTTTCCAATGATATAAGAAATAAAGACTAACCAAAAGAAGAAAAATGAGAAGATTTATGTGTTCTTAAGACTCCTCAACTTATGAAGTTAAGGTTAATTATCGAACCCAAAGGAGTTGTATGAATTTCTAATAGAATGAAATATATGTTGAAGATTTGGAACTTCAAGAAAGTAATTCTCCACAAGAAATTATAAGAAGACCCATCTACACCATTACATAATCCCCAAGAAGAAATTTAAGACCCGGGAAGAGAAGTCGGCCCCACTAGTAAAAGACAAATATAATAAAGTAATTTGAAGAGATAAAATAAGAAGTCGTCCCTAGATAGGTGCCAAGATTAGTATAAATACAGGACTTGATTGTTTCATTTGGAAATTCAGACAACTCTTTCTGCAGTGCACACAAGGTAGATGCAACTGCAATTTTCGTTATTTTGTTACTTCTAGGTTTCTGGTGTCTTGATGAGTGCACCACAATTGGGAAAGATATTCTTGGTTTCTCTTGGTCATCTTATTGAAGCATTAGGTCTTGGTGATGCTATCCTTGGGGATGATATTTTATGTATGGTATTTTTTCTATTAATGGTGATGTACTGATAATATCTTTGAATGAATGCTTCTATATAAAGGTTGTTGGGTTTTCTTCCAAGGATGGATTTCCCATGATAAAATCGTGTGTTCTTGTGTTGTGTTCTTATGTCTAATATGCATGGTTAATATTTCTAGATCTTGTTATTTCTGTCGCATTGTTATAGTTGATATTTTCAGTGTATAGTTATTATATGATAAATTTTGTATGAAAGTGAATCTTGTTATTAATCATAAGGAAATAACTATCAGATAAGAGAATCATAAAACATCAACATGGTATTAGAGCTAGTTGAAATATTACCACTGCAAAGTTTATGTTTGCTACTACACATACCTGAACTTGTGAAGATCATTAAGAAACTTATTGGCGGATGTTAAGTTTAATTTTTCCATAGATCAACTCACCCTATCCTAATGCACCCTTAGTGGTCTCATATTGTATCTTGGTGAAAGTTGAAATTTCACCTAAAACCCATTATTGCAGTTGAAATAACTTTATTTGTGAAGCTCATTGAGCATTTATTGGGTTGAGTTGAGGAAACACCTTTGTATAGAGAAACTTGCCTTGCCCTAGTGAACCTACTTTACTTCTCACTTTGACTTTCCATCAAAGTTGAAATTTTAGGGTTTATTGACATTTTCATGGACATTGAACTTTCTATTATCTTGATATTGTGATTTCCTTGTGTACTGATGGTGTCCAGTTTCATATTATAAGACAAGTTGGATGGTGTTGCAAATTTCATAGGTATGCACTTATATATGTTTCCAAGTTATATCATTTAGCAGAGTATGAGGGTGTTTTCATGGGATGTACAGGGGACCTTTTCGAAGAAATGACCTAAAGGGATCATTGGATCCAGTGCATTCAGAGGAATAACACACCTTCCCTAGAAATTAAGACCCAAGGTTTTCATATCAGGTTTGATATTTTTATATTGTTTCATCTTAAACAAATATTAGAACTGGGAAAACAATCTTTATAGCTCTTTTACTATTGCATACTTTTTTCTATCAAATTTTTAGTGACACTTGAATATTGTTAGTACAATAATCATTATGTAAATGCTCATTGTTGAGTACTAGTGGTGCACTTGTTTTCAATATAGAACTAATCTCCTCTAGGAGATGTTCTTGGTTTTTGTATATGTCCCAAGAATGTTACCTTGTAAATTCCATGGAGGTTACCATGGATATGTTCTTGTTTTGTTCCGGGAAGGTTACCACGAAGGAATGACTGGTAGAAACACTAGATAAGTGTTTTTATTTTTCTTTGTTTCTTATTATTGTTCTTGTTATAGGAAGGTCACAAGCGACAAATATGAGAAAGAGATATAGTGACAATTGTTCTTGTTCCAATTTGTTTTTGTTCTTGTTTCTATTTCCTATTCATAAGAATATTGTTCTTGTTTATTATTTTCCCTTTTTATTTCTCTTGTTCTTGGAAGGTCACAGCTGGTAGATTTGAGAGGGAGATAGAGTGATGGTTGGAGGATGGAAACAAATTATATGGTATCTAGTTTCAAACATGGATCAGACTATCCATACATATAGTTGTGTACATGACCATGTACATCTGTGTACCAAAGGCGAAGAGAATGAAGTTAGAATCTTCTAGAAAGAAGGATACTTTTGTGGGATACAAAGTGTTTCACATGGAGATTGATTGTGAAGAGAATATGGCTCTGAACATGACCGTATAGATCAATCTAGTCTAGTTGTTCACTCTTTAGATCATCATGAAGAGTCATTAGAGCTAGTCGGGCAAGTGGATATACTTAGAGATGTTGCAATGACTAGGAAGACACCAACATGGTTATGTGACACCGTGCATGATGAAGTATGACATACCGATCCTCGTGATACTTCCAGAGAGACAAAACTACCTTATATATTATTGCGTTGCATGGAGATACATCATTGATTCCAAACCTTCTAGTTATGAGGAGGAGCATGTGGATTCACCAGTGGTGAGGCGAGTATCCCCATGAACTACCATCTTAGACGGAGCCATAGTTTATAGGTTGTCAACCCTTAGGATCCAATAGGGAGGAGAAACCTCCAACAACAGTTCATTGGAGATAAGACTTTAGAGGAGATCAATAGATGCAAAGGGATAAGATGGATCCATATATTGTATAGACTCAAAGGGAGTCATGTTCAAGAGGGATCATGGTACTCGAGGATCGATGGATACTTGATGAGCTTGGGATTAACCAAGAATGATATTGATAATAGAGAGAGTCAGTTGACTCATAGGGAGAGAAAATCATTCAGAGGGAGTTCCCCCTTAGATCAAAGTGAGAGAGAGATATCTTCCAGGATTGACAAATAGGTGTCATGATTTAAGGAGGATTTGAGGAGATTGGAAATATCATGGGAGGATACACTTGTTTCAATAGATATTTCTACAGTGAAAAAGGAGGAATATAGTTAGGAGGACTAGGTATGGATTTTTTCTCAATCACAGAAGGAGAAATCAACGACGCATACTGGACAACAAGAATTACTCCAGTGACAGAGGGAGTTGGCATAAGAGTTCAATATGGAGGATCCTGGTTGGTTGTACTATTCATATTATAGGTGTGATGAGATCAAATGATATATTCCTCATTCAGGTGATACTGATGATATTCGATGTGATGGATTGAAATTCCATGACTACACCTATAATGAAAAATCTGAAGAAGTTGAGTGATTCTACTTCATATTTAGATTTGGTGGATCCCATGATGTATAGGAAGTTGATCGGATCCTTGATATACTTGGTTAACACTAGGATGGATAATGTTTTTTCACCTTGAGCCAGTTTATGGTAGATTCAAGACAATACCATTGGGTTGCAACAAAGCATGTACCTGTGTGGTATAGTTGTACATGATATGTCTCGGATGATGGGGTGAAGCTGAAGAGATATATAGATTTTAACCATGAAGGAAGTATGGTAGAAAAAAATAGCACCAATGGGTGTTGCATTAGATTATCCATGCTTCTTGTCTTATCAGGAAGTAGAATTATGCATCACTCAATACAACATAGGCAGAGTATATCAGAGTTAGTGACGTGAGTCGTGAAACAATGTAGTTTTGGATGCTTCTCGCAAAATTTCATCCGACATATGGTGTATATGGAGTAGTCATATTCTATCACACATTTGGTTACCTGGGATGAGTCAAGTTTTGATATCAAATAGGTTTCCAACAAAACCCTCAAAACTATTGACCCTCCTGGTAAACCAGAAGGCAACACTGCGCACATAGTGCATAACATAGTCTCACCCGACATAAATTTATGGGGGACTACAATACTCACGTGTTTGTAGTCTAGGAATGATTGGGGATGGTGTTTAGATCATTTTCCTTATACATCATCATAATTAATCATTTATTTACTTCTATGATTCATTCATCTTTAAACTTGTGCATGCATGTTGTTATAACTAGTTTTAAGCATTCATTCTTGAGCTAATGATTAACATAATAGTAAAATAATTCATTATAAATAACCTAGAACATGGTATTTTACCGTGTTTCACCCCCTTCTGGGGCTATGTCCACAAATATCTAGCTTCTCTTCTCTTTTATTTATTCTGCTGAAAAATCTATGCTGCTCACATTACATCTTCAAGATTACAATCAAAATGAGGGTAAGTACCCTCTAGGAGGTTGACTAGATAACACCAAGATCCTCATCTTGTGACATAACCCTCAAACTCTTTATTATTCCACTCTACCACAATAACCATAAAAAAATCCCCATAATCCATAGATTTTGAACCACAACAACAACCAACGTTGACCTAGACCTCCTAGGTCTTTATTTATACTACTCTATTGGCTTATATCCATTACAATATTTGTCAAAAACCCTAACCCTAGTAGATTTAGGTATGTCTTCATCATGGATGATTTTAAGGATGGAAATTTATTTTAAAATGTAGAAACCTTGGCGAATCTTACTAATCCTTCATATGTCAATTGTAAATGTTTCGCGGTATTTTTGTAAAAATATTCAAATTTCTAAGTATTTTTTATAGTTTTTATAAAATTTTGGCTATTTTTAAGGTAAAATAATTTTATCCTATAGAATTTGGGAAAATCATTTTTAAAATAGCGAATCTCATTTTTGGAAAAACCATGGGAAATTAGCCCAGGAGCGAAATTTAGCCCCTAAAATCATCCCTAGTCTTCATGCGTGCAACATTGCTTTTCCTCCTAAAATCTATGTTTCCTTATTTTTCTTCATGATGCTTTTCTGCCTCCTAAGGTGCACGCTCCAAAAATAAATCTTTTCTTCAAAAATTAGGTCTACGCCCGAAATAGAACCCTCTTCCCAAAATAGGCCTATGACAACAGGCCCCCAGCATTGACATGTGGCTTTTCCTGAGACACTCAGGTGGTACGTGCTCCCTGTACAACCTTCTCTAAGCCGTGGAACGTTTCTGCTAGTTCCTTCCCTTTTTCTTTCATATGCATAGCTTTATCTATTAGAGCCTTGACCATCTTCATTGTTATCTGTTCTTGTAGCAATGTTGTTCTCTATGAATGTGTTTGCACCATCCTTGTCTTCTCTTCCTCTGGCTCCATAATTATCTATGTTTCTTGTTCCTAGAGGGGCTCTAACTGGGCATATATTCCTTTATTATTGATATACATAGTATTTAACTCTGTCTACAGGGTCTTTATCTCCTGTGTAGCCTTCAAGCATTCGATAATGTTCATGGTTTTTTGTCACTTCTTCAATTATTGTATGGAAGCATTGATTTTCTCCTCATGTTGTTCCAAATGGCGGACCTTGTTACATTCTTCCAAAGTGGTCAAAATTGTTTTTCACAATGACCTTTTTAGTTGCTTGATATTCTGTCTATATCCCTCGAATGTTTGTGTAATGATATTTATCTTTTCATCTGCGCTCCTATTTGGTTTTTTTGCGCTATCTGAAATTTAGTGGTATACCGTTGTTATCCAATGATCTAGATTATCAACATGTTATTTTTCCTCCTCCTTCTTTGAATTCAACTAGTCGCTAATGATATGTAACATATGTGTGACACCCCTACCAACTTCCAAGTTGGTGGAATCCGCGTGGGCTCTATATTGTACTTTCTGCATTATACTAGCCCAATGTCCATACAGTGATTTCGTGGGTATGTGCTCCATGACTACCTAAAAGTGGTCAATGTCCCACATGGTTTTATGCACACTCTCTTGATCAATTTTGACCATCTATTGTGTGACCGTGAATGTATCCCTACCCTGCATTAATATCTGAATTGTATAAAAAAAAAATTATGCGCAGGCGGTCGTTGTGTCTTTTCAGGTTGCACCATTGTGGCCTGTGGTATTGTATGTATTTGTAACTGCTATAGAGATTCATTGAATTATATGATTTTAGCCATGATATCTTCTATCTTTTCTTCTGTAGTGTGGACCACATCTTCCCCCATGTCTTGGACCTTTTCCTCCACAAACTCAACATCATCCTTTGTTGAGGTGATGATTGGGCCCTCCTTGGTGTAATTCATCTTTTTGTGCATATCCTCCACCTGAAATGTAGTTCTTTTATTCTTTGAGGGTTATACCCCACTCGTTGTCCCATGTTCCCCATCCTCTCCATCCTGAGATGTGTATCCCTTCTTGGCTTCCATTTTAATGTTTTCACTGGGCATCATTGTTGTCCTCCCTGGTCTCTTTGGCACTGTGCTACTTCCAAATGCCTGATTGCATGTTGTAGATTCCCTGGTGTTAGAAATTGGGTTATTTTTCTTGGTTGAGGGACCTACTTTGGCTTTCCCCTTGGGTTTCACTATTGTCTTTGTTGTTGGATTTGTTACTTGTTTAGGTACTAGAACTTTCCACTACACAAGAGAATATTTAATTATCTAATTTATCGCTTCCCTCATGATGCAATACAACATCTCCAACCATTCCTTATTTGGATCCCTCGTGGTCTGGATCCACATATGGTGCTTGGATACCTTAAACATGGCTATCCCTTCAGTTTCCTTTATCACTTTTATAGGAATGCACCACACATTTGTTATGAACTATTGTATCTCTTCTAGAAGAATAGTGAACATCATGTTATTCACCTGTTGATTTTTGGTGCCCTTGGTCTGCCAAAGGGATTCATATATAGTTGTGTAGCACTTCCCATTTATGTCCAAAAAATCCAAAAAAATTAGCTCTTTCCATCCTGCCATGGCTATGAGAATAATTAGCGAAGAATAATGGAATTCAGTTCCATTATCCTGCACATCTCTACAGTCAATCAAGAATTGTTTCAGGAGGTAAGGAGCCCAACTAAACATTATCCCCTTCGTGCAATGTGCGACAACTGCGATGAATCCTAATTGAGCATTTTCTTTTCTGCACTTCCTCAGCAGTGTGCAAGCTCATTGTGGGTAATCTCGTAATTTTGGAAATCTACTCCACATCGATTCGTACTGGCCTATCCATCCAAAGAATTATGCCATGTACCTGGGCTAGCAATTGTTTGATGCAAATACCAAAATTTTTACCGTGCCTCAAGTGTGGTACATCTAGGAAGTTCATGATCCTATAGTTGTAGAGCCATGTTATCCACTACATGGGCTCCATGATTGGTTTTCCTAGGGGTCCAATTTCCCCTGTGTTCACCAAGTAAGCTTCCTCAACCAAATATAGTAATTTTTTTATATTGCGCACATCCAGGTCAGAGTACCTTAGTTTAGGAACTTTCTCAWGCATTTCYTCCATGGTCACCACTCCGTTCGGGAGGTAGGGAACTGTAATTTAYGTGGTGTCCTGTGCCATTCTTTTCTYCCAGGTGCTAGATTGGCCTTGTTTCGCTATTTCTATGGCATCTTCTYCCCACTCGGATTTTGGTTGGTTGGTGAKATCTTCGACCAACACCTCCTCTTCGTCGCGACCCTATTTTTAACCCTTCATTTCATCAGGTTTAGTTGGTGTTTTTGGATTAGGGTTTGTAATACCATTTCAAGTCTYGAAGGTCTTCCTTACTTCCCCTTGTGTCRTTGTCGAYGTTTCCTCCTCAACCGTCGTCRGGTTGAGTGACTCTTTCTCTGAAGTTGTAACATCTTCGAGATCGATGATGTTCTCAGGATCCACCATACTTTCCCTCCTCCTTTGGCCCTGTCACGTAACCTGTACATATTTTCCTCGAGCGCCAAACTTCGGTGGTGTCATGYTGTATTCAGTTTGGATAATTTCTCTCTTCTTCGGACAATTACACCTAGGGAACACACTTKTATCTCGCTTTGTGCTAAAAAAATCACTAAGTGTCGAGCTAACCTATGCTTTCCATCCTTTATAGACCTAGTTATAATTGTTTTTCACTTTTTCCGTGCATTTGTGCCAAGTCCAATTTTTCATGTATGTTGTCTTTTTATGTTGTCGCATTAGTTGTTGACTGCGGCTTTTTTCCACTTTCTTGTTGTTCAAGAAACTTCTTCCTCTTTTTTTATTTTTCTTCTTTTTCTATTTTTGTATTCATGTTTCTTCTTTTTCTCCTTTTTATTTCTTTTTATCATTTTTCTTTCCTAATATATACTATAGTACACTATATACATGACTTTATTATTGCAATGTAGTTACTAAGAGTTAGTAGGTCGACTGTCCCTGTACAATTTCAGTCGACTACCATTCACCATTCCTCTCAATTATGTTCCTCCCGAGTCCTTTAGCTACGCAGATCCTCCATATGTGATAGTATGTACTTCATATGGCCCTAGCCAATGCATTCTTAACTTACCATGGTGTTGCAAAAAATTTATGTCATAGAGCAGTACTAGGTATCCCTCCTTAAATCTCTCCTTTTTAATGTGTCTGTCATATTACAATTTTTCCCTTGCTTTTTGTACCTCTTGGTGAAACCTTTCTAGAATCTTGTCTTATTCCATTTCCATTAGTTGAATTAACCTCTCTTTTACTGCACCTCTTTCTGTGATATTGGTAATTTTTTCTACGTGCAGACCAAGTACCATAAATTCTGATGGAACCACCGCTTCCTATCCATATACCAATATGAATGGTGTCTGTCATGTCAACTTCTGGCATGTGGTCATGTACTCCCATAATAATATTGGTATTTTCAAATTCCAATAATCCTTGTTAACATTGTAGATCTTAGTCAAAGCATTTTCCAAAATCTTTTTGAAAGCTTCTACTATCCCATTTTCCTAAGGATGATATGGTGTACTCTTTTGGTGATATACTTCAAACTCCTCAGTTATAGCATTGATGGTATTATTAATAAAATGTTTGTCTTGGTCACTCATCAGAATCCAGGGACATCAAAATCTTGTGATCACGTGTTTAAATAAAAAGTGTGTTGATGTCTCTGCACTGCAATCTTTGACTGGTGTTGCTTCTTCCCATCCGGTTAAGTATTTGGTCATAGTAATGATATTTCTAGCTTCTGACCTTCTTGTTGATGGATTAGTAAGTCTGACAAAATATATTGCCTAGTTTTTAAATACCTACAGAGTTACTTGTGGTCTTAGGGGCATGTCATCCCTGCTGTTGGGTTTGCGAACCCTCTGACATACATCACAGTTATGGAAATATTCATTGGCATATTTATGAACTACTGGCCACCATAAACCTGTGCACAATACCTTCTGCATGGTATCTTTTCCTACATAGTGTCTTCTAGATATTCCTTCATGATCTTCTACTAAAATCCTCGGTCGTTCGTGTTATAATACACACCTTCTCAGAATGTTGTCTGCACCCATATTATATAAATGAACTGCAATGAGTTGATAGTTTGCAACTATGACTAACATATTTTTATTTTGTGCAGTAACCATTTTTTGGTTACTTGGGCCGACCTAGGTTCTGATCTCAAATAGGTTTCCAACAAAACCCTCAAAACTATCGTCCCTCCTGGTAAACCAAAATGCAGTGCTATGCATAGAGTGGTCTCACTCAAGATAGATTTATGGGGGAATGTAATACCCAGGTGTTTGCAATCTAGGAATGAGTGGGGATGGTGTTTAGATCCTTTTCCTTATACATCATCATCATTAATAATTCATCTACTTCTATGATTCATTCATATTTAAACCTATGCATGTGTGCTATTATAACTAGTTTTAACCATTCATTCTTGATTTAATGATTAATAGAATAGTAACAGAATTCATTAACAATCACCTAGAACACAATATTTTACTGTGGTTCACACCCTCTTGGGGCTACGTCCACAAAGCTATTTCCTCTCTTCTCTTTTATTTATTCTACTGAAAACTCTGTGCTGCATGCATTTCATCTTCAAGATTACAATCAAAACGAGGGTAAGTACCCTATAGGAGGTTGACTAGATCACACTAGTCTCCTCAGCCTATGACCTAACCCTAAAACTCTATATTATTCCACTCCACAACAATAACCATCAAAACTCCTCATAATCAATAGGTTTTGAACCACAACAACAACCAACGTTGACCTAGACCTCCTAGGTCTTTATTTAAACTACTTTATTGGCTTATAGTCGTTACAGGCTTTGTCAAAAACCCTAAACATAGCATAGTTAGGCTTGTTTGCATGTGTGCCACATTTTTTTACATCTTGCATGATACTTTTACTTCTTTTTATGCATGTTGTTTTTCTTCCTCCTAATGTGCGCGCTCCAAAAATAAACATTTTCTTCCAAAATTAGGGTTGTGCCCAAAATAGGCCTACGCAAACACACACAGATGGACATATTATTGAAATTATAGTATCATTTTATGGGTCTCTGTGACCCTAGATCCATTCTCCCGGGATGGGTTTGTCTGACCCATATATTTCTGTGTGACCCAGATAGTTTTGTTTGACCTAGACAGGTTTGTGTGACCTCTGATAGGTTAGTGTGATCTATGATAGGTATGTGTGACCAAGATAGGTCTGTGTGACCTAGGGAGAATGATCAAATCATTCATAGAAATTGATTGTGATGAGTGGAAAAGTATGATTCATGATATAGAATGTCTTCCCTACTGAGAGGGAGTGTTGATGATTTGCAACATCAAGTATATATTCACAAGTTTTTTCATGTGGCCCAACCTTATTCCTTACTTATATTGGTTTACTTGTGGACTTCAGGTTATTCAACATGTCATATATCATAGGATGACACTCTCCCAAGATAGGTGGTTTAACCAGTGGAGAATGGAAGATTCACTCACATGGGCTTACCTATAGTGACATTCACTCACAAGGGTGTACTTTTGAAAGTGAATGGTCCATATTTGGTCTTCATTGAGATCTGATGTGCAATACATAGTTGTATGGAGATTGATAATCAACATGGTTCATGAAGATAACCTTTCTATGAAACAAGAAATCCAAGTATGGAGAATGAATCCCTCATTGAGAGGGAGTGTTGAATATTTACAATTTTGGGCAAGTCATTCTCCACAAGCAATTACAAGCAGACCCATCTATACCATTACAAAATCTCTAAGAATAAATTAAAGACCCAGGAAAGGAATTCAGCCCCACTAGTAAAATATAGAAAATTATAAAGTAATTTGAAGACCTAGAAAAAGAAGTCGGGCCCACACAGGTTCCCACATTAGTATAAATATAGGACTAGATCATTTCGTTTGGATAGTCAAACAAATCCTTTTGAAGTGCACACAAGGGAGATGTAGTTGTAGTTCTGGTAATTTCTCTATTTCTAGGTTTCTAATATCTTCATGAGTGTGCCACACTTGGGAAGGATATTCTTGGTTTGTCTTGGTCATATTATTGAGGTGCTAGGTCTTGGTGATTCTAGACTTGGGGAGGATCTTCTCTGTATGGTATTTTGGCTATTCGTGGTAATGTACTAGTAATATCTTGGAGTGAATTCTTCTATAGAAAGGTTGTTGGGTTTTCTCTCAAGGTTGCATTTATGAGGATAAAATCTTGTGCTCTTGTGTCTATTTTGCATGGTTAATATTTCTAGATCTTTTTAGTTCAAATACATTTTTATAGTTGAGATTTTCATTGTATAATTATTCTATGATAATTGGTGTATGCAAGTGAATCTTGTTATTAATCAAAAGGAAATAAATATCATATCTGAGAATCATAAAACATCAACAAGATAATACTACACATGAATTAAATTTGTTTAATGGACCTTTACTTATTACCCAATGCTTCAATAAATTCATTTAATTCTCATAAAATGCAGTGTCAGAGTTATTAAATTCAGAAAAAAAATAGTTAAGTTATTTGAAAGCATGAGGAAACGTCAACAACCAGAAACCAACTCACTTGAGATCCCTTAAATTTTAGCCTTAAAAAAAATAAATGAGACCTGATCTGATTTAGCTATGAGGAATGTTTCAAATTATTCGGCCTTAATATTGTGATTATATTCCTAACCAGAGAGTTGGAGAAACAAGTTTATTATTTCAAACACAACACACACAAGGAGAACCCTAGTCTGATTTAATCGGCTCACCGCTTCACCGATATTTTATTTATGAAATTTGCAACAAACACAAAATCCAATCTGGTCCAACCGAATAACCGGGATATTTGACCACTAGGGATCATGTATTTTAAAGTGATATTTTGGAAAGAAAACAATCCCAACCATCAGATCATTGGTCAACTGGGTGACTGGGAAAACTTTGAGAATAATATTTATTCTTTAGTTATTTTTATTTAAGAGGATTTATTTAATAATTTTTTAATTGGAACACCAATTGATTAAAAAAATATCAAAAGGAAAATAACAAGGAATGTGAAATCAAAGAAAAACAAATTTTTTTAAAGGACCCATTATTATTTATTCAGAGATTTAAAATAATGGGTGTTTTTTGTAGGGGTCACAACAAATGGCGACGCACTCGAAGAAATAGTTATCTATGTCATGCAAATATATGGATTTTACTTACTCTATAGATAAATTTTGATTACAATATTTCACTTACTATTTTAGCAGGTATAATACTAGATATCTAAGAGATAAGTTATTCATTACCAAAACTTTTTACTTAAAATAACATTTTAAGAGATCATGAAAAATGGGGTTCATTATTTAAGAAAATATGTTTCTAATCAGTAATGAAGTTAAAACAAAGGATCAATATTTATACAACCTAATTTTTTGCATGCATTTGTTTCTCATATCTTTTAATCCTGGCTTTTCTTTGTTGCCAGTGAGATTCCATATCCCCGATGAAGATGCATTAGTATCATACAAGCATTTCCTGGTTTCCATGAGCATCCATATCCCTGATGAGTTTACATGTACTCCCCACACTTTACATTAGTTCTTTGGAACTTCCAATTTATTAACACTCTTAATATATTTTTATAAATATATTACATATGAAATGAGTGTGATGGAAGCAGGGTGATATGAGATTTATTTTAATTAGCAAAACCTTGTTGAATAAAATCTAACACTATGTCAACTTTATATTGTGAAATGAGTGAATGTCTTGTAAAAATGATAGATAAGAATTTTCTTAGAATGAACACTATAATTATTAATATCCAGTAAAATATATTTTATGATGTGAAGTTATTGACTTGTATTCTATAATCTGAAAGTGAACAAATGAGAATATCCCTTTCAAATTTATAATTGAGACATGTCCTCAAATGCACAACCAAAATGAAGTGAAAAATAACAACCCAAAAATCAAAATTCAAAACAGAAAAATATGAAGAAAAACATATTGTACAATAATTACAAGATATCACACATGAATTTAGGAAAAATGTTTTTTAAGAATTTGGCCATTCACAAGGATGTTTTTTTCTTCCTCGTTTAATGATTGCAGAATATAGGTTGAAGGCCCAAGTTTCTTGACAATCTGAAATGTACTTAGCCACAAATGTTGTAATTTAGTTTGGTTTCCTTTATCTTCATGAGCTTTGTCCCATTTCAAAACTAGACTACCAATTTGAAAATATTTATTGTCAATTGAGTGCTTATCAAACCATCATTTGATTATTGTGTGATGTGCATGAAATTTTTCTTTAGTTTTATCACTTTTTCTTGCAAATTAATTAATGAATAAATTCTCATTTCCATTTTATAAAATGTTTCTTCTTGGACAAACTAGGCCAATTGTAGATAAGGAAGAAATATATTGGGAGGAAAAATCATGTCTTTCCCATAAATGAGGAAATAGGTAAATTTCCTATTGACTTCTTGGGATTTACTCTATCTTCCCATAGTGCATAATAGAGTTGTTTATTCCATCTTTGTTGATGTTCATAAACACTATTCTTAAGGGTTCACATTAAAGTTTTGTTATTTGATGAATCTCGGGAAAAAACCCTAAGAGTGAATGTACTGCAAAAACACAAATTATGGTTTGGCATTCCTCTCCTTGAAGCTCTGCAATTCATAACAACAAAGACCATATTTGAATACCCAAATGGTTGTGATGAGTGAGGGGGTGAGAACCCCCTTCTAATGTGAAGAAATGTGAATGAAACTCGAGGAAAAACATGCAAGAGACCACCCTTTGAAGCATTGCAGGAGAACAAAGCATATACTCACTCCCCTATTCAAGACAAAGAAAAATATATAAAAATGGAACTAAACCCAACACATCCAAAGGTGGATTGGGCCTAGGTTCCTAGAAAACGATTTTCACAAGTGCCAAAAACTCCATGACTGGTGGTAAGAACATCAAGAGTAGGAGCACAGACCCAATACATGTAGGACCATGCGCTTATAGGAAATTCCTTAGGAATGTGGCCCTCAGAGAGATATTTGGACAAATGGATCATCACTTGGTGGAAATGGAAGGGGAACTATGAACTCCAGTTTAGATTCAAAAAAAATTCACAGTTATCTTCCACAACCTGGAGGACTGAGAAATTGTATTCGATAATGGACCTTATTTTTTCAATTCTGCAGGGATATATCTAAAGTACTAGACAGAGAAATTCAACCTATAAAAAGAGTATATAATTAGTGCTCAAGTCTAGATCTGGATCTATTCTGTCTCATAGGAATACTAGATAGATGACATCATGGAGGGAATCTAAAATACTCTTGGAGTATATATGAAAACAGTCGAAGCAACTTAACTCCACAAATACACATCAGATGCTCGCATCTGTGTCCTTTTGAATATATCGAACCCCCTCCCAGGGTCTATCAGTCTGGAATACCAAGATGAGGAATGGATCTATACTATTGAATATGAACACATCCCCTTCAAATGCCAAATGTTCTATGAGCATGGAAATCTATTCAAATATTGTTTTCCCAATGCCTCTTGCAAACCAGATCTAGCAATAGGAAAATTTACGGATGACTTCACTCAATTCTAATGGAAACGACTAATGAGAACAAAGAGCATAGCTCCAAACCTAGGTAAATATCCATCTACAAGAAATTCCTTTGAAACCCTAAGTCAAGATCGGGAAATTAAAAATCAGCGAGAACAACAGACATAAGATCTACCCCATAAGTAGAATGATTGAGCCACAACTTCCCTAGAACCAATTTTGGAGAAAATAAATCCCATCTCAGGTGAATCCCTAATGAGGAGGAGGGAGAAATGGATATTGAAATAGGTGAACAAGAGATACTTGGAGTAGATTGTGATGGTCTAAAGGAAGCTTATAAAAAAAAAGTATTATCTTCCATACCATCGGATTAGTGAAGGAAAGTTCAAAAGTTTTATATGAATTCATCAACTAGGACCACAGTTAGATCTAGGGAAAAACTGGGTATCCAAAAGGATCCCCTCAAGGAATTTTGAAAAAATGAAAAGGAAGAAAAATAGACAAGTAGAAGATTTGCTCAACAATTAATCCACGAAGTAGGTAACTTTATGGTAAATTTTGGATAGATAAATCATGTCACAGAAAGCTTCCCATCCATCCCCCCACCCTCTTCATAATGAATATCCCCTCATGGAACATCAGGGGAATTAATGGAAGAATTAATAAATGACTTCTTTGAAATCGTATAATTGTAGAGAATCTTGACCTTGTCCTCCTTAAAGAGATGAAATTTGTAGGTGATGATGCAAAAATGGATTTATCCAAATTATGGAAACAAAGCCTATCAATATTCATGGATTCAAGAGGGGAAGTCAGATGTTGAGCCATTCTTTGAAATCCAAACCTGGTCACTTTATACAATTTCATGTCCAATCCTTGGTCAATATTTTCTAGATACAGAGTATTGGGATCTGATAAGATGGGTACGGTAAAAATTGTGTATGGTCCCCTGACGCTAAGAGAGAAAGACACATTTCTTAAGAGTCTCTAACACCTGGGAGATATCATGTGAGGACAATGATGGATAATAGGGGGAGATTTCAGTATTGTATGCTTCGTGGATGGAAAACGAGGAGGTACTTGGACACTAGATGTTGAAAGTGCGAACTTCATCTCTCTAATTTAGACTTTGTTCCTGATATATATGGAAAATATCAATGGGGAATACACTTCGACCAATAGGTGGTTAGGCTCCCAGAAAATTGCTTGTCTCCTGGACATATTTCTTGTTTTAGAAGAAATGATGATGGATGGTATAGTTGTGGAAGAGAAAATTATAACAGTCATGGGATAATACCATTATCCCATCCATCTCTCGGTTGATTTCATCAACACTCCTAAGTGTCGACCTTTTCAATTTGAAAAATTATGGCTTTCGATTTAGGACTTCTAGGATAATGTGGGCCAGTGATGGGTCAATGAAACAATATCTCACAGTACTTTGATGTATAGATTTAAAAAAAAAAACTCAAAAAATACAAACAACACCTAAAATATTTGAATAAATTTGTTAGGGGCCTAACCCCCTAACTTCTCATGTAGGTAGAATAATATATTTTCCATGTAATAAAGGTTGATACTAGTTAATAAGGCCTATTCAGTAAATATGAACAAGTCAATGTAAGAACACCTAATAGAAGCTTCCACTTATAGAAATATCTTCCTCTAGAATGTTCGTTAGAAGATAGAATTAGTATAAATAAGAGTACAAGTTATGGGAGGAGATTCTATGGAGAATTATTGTAATAGATATATGCTATGTTGTAGGTTTCCCCCTCAAAAAGGCAAGTGAACATTGTTTCCTATCAATAAATGTAGTATTATGGTATTGCAGATCCATCTCTTTTGTTGTTATGTTGTTATTCTCTGCAATATTTCTATTTTATATTCTTGATTTGTTGTTATTCATTGAAATATTTATGTTTATGATATTATAATAGATCTCATACCTAACAAGTGGTATTAGAGCACTTTCCTGGGCAGGAATAGTGGGTACACATTTTTTCCAGGTAGAGACATATTGCAACGTCTTTAAGGTACACATATATGTCATTCAACACATAAATTTGTGGTCGGTGAATAATACACATAGGAACTACAAGTGGTACTTAAGTGCACATTGTTGGCCACCATTGTAACCCCTATCGATACCTCTTCCATTGGTAGCGCATTAGAAAAAATGTGTATAAGGATTGGCCTAAATATCCTGAAGCCCTCTATAGATAAATTGATCGTCCGCCTGACTTCTATAGTGCCATTGAGAAAAAAAATCAGGAAGATAATGTCTAGTACCTGGATAATCGGGTAGTATGACTAAGGGTACAATCTAGCCTCCTTAGTTGGTTCCCTGAGATATTGGGCCAAGTACTATTGTTTGAACCCTCATGTATATCAGAGAGATATAGCATAGGGAAAACCCTTGTCTATAGAAACCATGAAAAACCATAACCCTAGGACACAAACAAAACAGAAAGGGAATCACTAAGATTTCTCCTCTAAAACATTGGGGCCTTTCAATACTTCTTTTTTCCTATTAAGGATTTTGGAATTTCTCCATTGGAATATTATTCATATCAGAGTATAAGTCCATAGGAGTTAAAAAACAAAAATTGGGTCCTGCCCACCCCATTATTTGAGACCTATCCCATTAGATTCTTCTCTTCGCCCTTATTGCAGTGGTACCTATCATTTTCAACCCTTTTTTTCGTGGACCTGACCCCTTCCCGACACCCTTATTTGACACCTATCTCATTGCATTCCTCTTTTCACACTAAACACCCTCATATATATCATTTTTCACTCTTTTTTCCATGGACCCACTTCCCCTCATACATACCCCTCATTCACCCATGGCCAACACTCACAACCAATAATTCCTTCACATACAATATGAATCTAAATAGAAAAATGAAGACATTTAAATATTTACCTATGAAATTGCTTCCACCAATACCCCTTGGAAACCTTCGAGGCCAACGTTACAGGTGACTTGACTGATGTTAAGGGTGAATTGGCCTACCTCACCCAATGGTTGAAACAATCCCATGACTCTATCTCCCCTGAACAATGTTCCCACTCTAAAGGTTAGAAATCTTCCTACAATATGGCCTTTCATTCCAACTCCCTTCCTCATGACCCCCATCTTCCTGAGTTGAGGTGAAAAAATTTGATGGATTCGATCACATAGGTTGGGTCACTCAAATGGAACATATTTCTCCTTAAATGGAATTACTGATGATCTTGCCAAAAAAAATTATGGTGTTCTCTATTTGGATCCATAATGTTGTAAATGGTGGCAATGGAGTATAAAAACACTCAAGGGGTATGTTGTTTGAACACAGTTTGTGGCAGAGCTATATGAACCATTTTATATTGACACCCGCTATCTCAGTCATTTGACCAAGTTGAAGAAATGTGGCACAGTGCAATACTTTATATCTCCCTTTTAACACTTTTATTTTAGATTGCAGGGCATGTCTGATTCTTTCTTCTGGGAATATTTTATCAGTGGCCTCAAAGATGAAATTTGAGCCCAGGTCCTCATGTATTTCCCTCAAACTTGTATGGAAGTTACTCAAAATGATAAGGAATCCCAACATATTGTATTTTCTCAGACCCACAAACCTTGATTTATTACTCGCACTCTACCTACCAACCCCACCCCTACTCCCACTCCCCCTCAAGATCCAGAAATTAACTCAGGATGAAATGGAAGAACACCATTTCAAGGGACTTTGTTATAATTATGATGAAAAATATTTTTCAAGGAACAAGTGTAAGGAACAAAAGTTGTTTATGGAAATCTCTGATGATATTTTTGAAGAAGAGATCAAGACCCCCTTGTGATAGAATTACCCGAGCCAACTGATATTACTCCGCTCACTGACCCACCAGAAGTAGAACTGGTCATTTCTTTGAATTCTCTCACTAGATTCTCTTCTCCCCAAACTGTCAAGGTCATTGGATACATTAAGAATCGAAAGGTCATAAGCTTAATTGATAGTGGAAGAAATCATTATTTTATTCATCGTCATATTTCCCAAGAAACCCATTGCTATATCCATGCACTCAAAAATTTTCAAATCATGATTGCGAATGGAGGTTCCATGAAATGTAGGGGGCATTGTGAAAATGTGTGTCTCCAAATTTGGAAGTACAACCTGAAATATCATATGTTTTATATTGACATGGGTGGTTGTGATATTTTTCTTGGTGTGGAATGGTTACACACTCTTAGTCCAATCCTCATGGATTTTAAGGAATTAACCATGCAATTCCAATAGGCGGAAAAATAATATAAGTTTCAAGGACTCACTGAAGGTTCACCTGAGATCATCAGTTCCCATCGCATGGAAAATCTCCTCAAAAAATGTCATTCCGATATTATTTCCCAACTCCATTCTATTCAAGAAACTGAGACACCTTCGGTGCATCCAGACCTCCAATGTATCATCTCCAAACACCAAGCTACTTTTTCCACCCGCTAGAGACTTCCTTATTCTCGTGGTGTTCATGGTCATTCCATTCCTCTCATCCTCGAAATTCTTCCTCCCAATGTTCACCCTTATCGTCATCCCTTTTCCCAAAATAATGAAATTGAGAAAAGTGTTCAAGAATTTCTAGCCGCAGGTGTTATCCGCCCTAGTACCAGCCTCTATTCTTCTCTTGTGGTCATGGTACTCAAGAAAGAAGGTACTTGGTGCATGTGTCTAGACTTTTGTACCCTCAATAAACTCACCATCAAAGACAAATTTCCAATTCCTATCATTTATCATCTCTTGGATGAATTAAGTGGTGCTCAGTACTTTACTAAACTTGATCTCTATTTTGTCTACCACCAGATGCATATGCAAGAGGAAGACATTCCTAAGACTACTTTTTAAAATCATGAGGGTCACTTTAAAAATTCTCATGAACCATGTTTTCCATCCTTTTATCTGTCATTTTGTCCTAGTTTTCTTTCATGATATTATCATCTATATTAAAACCTCGATAGAACATCCTATCCATGTGGATCAAGTTCTCAGTCTACTCTCTCAACACCAATGTTTTCTCAAGAAATATAAATGTTCCTTTGAAGCTTCAGAAGTGAAGTAATTGGGTCATATTGTCGGCAAGGATGGTGTATGGGTGGATCCTAAGAAAATTGAATCTATGCAGGATTGGTCGTTCCCCAAAACTCTCAATATCATGCATGGTTTTATGGGTTTAACATGATATTATCGTAAGTTTTTTAAGAATTATGGAAACATTGCAGCACCACTTACTGCTCTCCTTAAAACAAATTCTTTCACTTGGACTCCAACAACTGATCAATCATTCCAAGCATTGAAAGAAGCCATCTGCACAACTCCTGTCATGGCCCTTCCTGACTTCACAAAGAATTTTTTCCTAGAATGTGATGCCTCAGGAAAATGAATTGTAGCAGTACTCATGCAAGAGGGAAGTCCTTTGACCTTCACTAGAAAGAAACTCTTAGAGAATCATCTCGGCCAATCAATATATGAAAATGAAATGTTGTCTATTATGAATTCGTTGGATCTATGGCATCCTTATGTATTGGATCAATGCTTCCAAATTAAAATATACCATTAGAGCCACAAGTATTTCCTAGAAAAAAGGATTTCATGCTAGGAGAAAACAAAACGGGTGACCAAGCTATTTGGATATGATTATGTGATCATTTATAAGAAGGGAAAATAAAATATAATGGTTGACGCTCTGTCTAGAAAGTACAAAGAATAAGGATCCATTTTCCCCCTCTCCTTCATTGTACCATATTGGATCCAAGTCGTTCGCTAGGAATGGTTGCAAGACCCCAAAAATTCTTGACTAATCCAAAAATTGCAAGACAATTCTCCAGTTTCTCCAGTGTACTCTTATCACAATGAAGAGATCCTCTACAAAGTTCATCTCTATTTAATCCAACAATCACAACTTAAATCCACAGTGTTTTTGGAGCTCCATGCTTCACCCACAGTGGGGCATTCCGAGTTTACCAAAACCTATGAATGAGTTAAACATTCTTTTTCTGGGATGGTATGAAATAGGACATATGTACCTTTGTGCATGAATGTGATGTCTGTCAATGCAATACGGGAGAAACTGTCAAAGCTTCAGGCACACTACAACTTCTTTTGATTCCACCAACTATTTGGAGGGACATTTCTATGCATTTAATTATGGGCTTACCTAAATCGGGAAATAAGTCAGTCATCATGGTGCTAGTTGATCGTCTTTCCAAATATGCTCATTTTTTTTCTCTTCAACATACATTCACAACATCCATAGTGGCTCGAATTTTCATGGATCATATTTTCAAGCTTCATGGCATGTCTCATTCTATTGTATCTAACACAGATCCCAATTTCACTAGCAATTTTTGGTAAGAACTGTTCAAACTCTAGGGAACAAAATCACATATCAGTACTTCTTATCACCCCAAGACTGATTTCCAAACCCAAATTGTCAACAAGTGTTTGGAAAGATATTTGCGGTGTTTTTCATTTGATAGGAAAAATTAGTGGGCTCAATGGTTACCCCTAGTTTAATGGTGGTATAACACATCTAACCATACCACTACTCGTATCAATCCTTTTGAACCAATCTACACAAAAAAACCATATGTTCTTTCCTACATTTTTAGGGTCTCAAAGGTTTAGGAGGTTGAAAAAAATATTACAGTCTGTGCAACCATTCTTTGTGCTCTCAAATAAAATTTTGTCATGGATCAGAATCGTATGAAACAACAAGAATATCAAGGATGATCAAAACACCGCTTTGTTGAATGGGACCAATTGTTTCTTCGTGCACAACCTTACAAGTAGAATTCACTCAAATCTGCACACTATCAGAATATTTCTCCCAAATTTTATGGTCCTTATATAATTCTCAAGTAGGTGGGATCAATGGCCTATCAGTTAGCTCTACCCATTCATTCTAAGATACATCCTATTTTCCATGTCTCATGCTTAAAGAAGGTGTTGGGAACTAAGTTCCAAAATCAAACCACTCTTCCTGAATTGGATGTTGAAGGTTCCATCTGGTTTCATCCACATGAAGTATTGGACGAATCTGAGTGTCATATCTATAAGTTCCCCATCAAGGAAGTGTTAGTACAGTGTAAATATACAACTCTAGAAGATGCCACCTAGGAACCAACCACTATTCTCCAATATTTCCTCATCTCAATCCTTGAGGACAAGGTTGTTCTTCAAGGGGGAGGGCATGTCAGGGACCTAATGCCCTAACCTATCATGTTGGTATAATAATATATTTTCCATGTAATAAAGTTCACTACTAGTTAATAAGGCCTATTTAATAAATATGAACAAATCAATGTAAGAATACCAAATAGAATCTTATGCTTCTAGAAATATATTCCTCTAGAATATTCGTTAGAATATAGAATTAGTATAAATAAGAGTAGAAGGTATGAGAGGAACTTGTCTAGAGAATTATTGTAATAGATATTTGATCTATTGGAGGTTTCCCCCTCTAAGAGACAAGTGAACATTGTTTCCTATCAATAAAGGTATTATTCTGGTGTTGTGGATCCATCTATTTTTTTGTTCTGCTATTATTCTCTACAATATTTCCATTTTTTGTTGTTGATCCATTATTATTCACTGCAATAATTCTTCTTATGTTATTATAATAGATCATGTACCTAACAAAACCACTTTTGGTAACACTCGATAGGTAAAGAAAGACCTTTAGTAGAAGATAAAAAACATTCAATAGGAAATTCTCACCCAAGGGGTGACATAGTAGCTTAAGGAAAAGGAGGCACAAATAAAAAATAAGTTGAATGAGAGATATATTCAAGAAGAAATCTTATGGCTCCAGAAGGCATTTATACAATGGCTTAAAGAATGGGAAAATAACACCAAGTTTTTTCAGTGATCTATGATTTAGCATAGGCACATAAATCAAATTTCTAGTTTTGAGGAATCACAGGGTCAACCAATATTGACTCACTCAAAAATAGAAAAGGAATTGGTGGACTATTATAAGGACCTCTTAACAAACCATGTAAAACCAAATCATATTCCATAGGAAAACTCACCTACCAAATACCAACTCTTATCTCAAAGGAATAAAACATTTCCCTCACTAAACCAGTAACCTTGGAAAAGGTGGATGCATCCATAAAGGAAATTCCAAATAGAAAATCGCCTGGACCAGATGGATTCACTACATAATGTTTTCATCATTTTTTGGAAATAGATAGAGAAGAATTATGGAAGGTCATTGAATATTCCAGGCACCCAAGTCAAGTTCTATCGACACTTAATGCTACATTTCTCACTCTAATCCCGAAGGAGGAGAGGGTCACACACCCCAATCAATTCAAGCCCATATCTCTATACAATGTCATCTACAATATTTTAACCAAGGTAATTTCCCTCGGACTAAAACCAATTATTCCTTTTAGCATTTGAAAGGAGCAATCAGGATATGTGGAAGGCCGCCAAATTATGGATAGTGTCATCCTAGCACATGAAGTAATTCATTCCCTAAAACAGTTAGGTATGTATGACATGCTAATTAAATTGGATCTTTCAAAAGGTTTTGATAGATCAAGATGGAAATATATTCGCTCCATCCTCTAATATTTTGGTTTTAATGCTAATTGGGTTCAATGGATCATGGATCACAATTCATCAACCTTCTTCTCCATACTGGCCAATGGTGTTCCCTCTTTTCCCTTTTCCCCTATGCGTGGAATACGTTAGGGATATATTCTCTCCCCATTTATGTTTTTCATAATGGATGAAGGCCTTGGTTTCTATATAAAAGTGTCCATTGATGAAGGTTCTTTAAAAGGAATTCCCCTTCATGGCCTACACCCTCTTGTCTATCACAACCAATTTCTAGATGACACCTTTGTTATAAAACAATATTGCAACTCAATAAAATAAAACAAATGCAGAAATAAAACAAATGTGAAAATAAAACACGGAAGATACACAATACAATAGAAACACAGATACACACATTTCACCCAATGTGGGCTATGTCCACCAGAGAAATTTCTAGGTCCTTTTATTATCTAGCAAAATGAAGGGATACAACCTACAACACACCCACTATAACTTCCTCTTCTTTCTCTCATAGTCTCCTGTCTCAGAATACAATATTGGCAATAATACACAGCTGCAATACAATTCCCTCATAAAAGAGGGTTTCCTTATAGGAAAAAATCCCTAAAAATAACTTCTACTGTCATATCTATGAACTTATAATGAATGGTCCAAATTCACTACAAAATTACAATATTTTAGAAGGAATTTTTTCCCAGTATTTCGCTTCAGGGGTGTTTCCCTATATCCCCCCTTGGAGACATTTGTGGGGGGTAAATCCCCCCCACACCCCCTGTTAGGGAATGGAGTCCAAGCATGGATGAAACAAACCTCTGAATTAGGAACATAATCAGGCTCCACAACCAACTGACAACAATCTCCCACTTGGAGACTGATCACAATAACTCCACTGTTGTTGTACCTGTTGGACTACACTCCACCTTGGACCTGGAAAATTTCTCATCTTTACCTTCATGCTTGAAGATCAACTGAAACTGAGTAGTAAATAAGTTCCTCCCCGGTTACTACCTTTGTTAACATGTCTATAATATTCTGGCTAGTATGTATCTTTTCCAACTTCAAATGTCCATCTTCTGAGATGGATCGTATGAAATGGTACCTGAGTTTTATAATCTTAGTCTTTGAATGGAAGACAGAGTTCTTTGCAAGATAAATGGAACTCTCACTATCACAGTACAACCTGCTATTCTCTTAATTATTTCCCAGTTCCTCCATAAACCTCTATAACCATGTCATTTTCATTTCCTTACTAGCCTATGCAACAACAACATATCTTCTTCTATTGTTGAAATTGCAAAAAACTTTTGTAGTTTTGAAATCCAACTTACTATTGTTCCACCTACAGTAAAAACATACCTTTCAGTGCTCCTCCAACTATCTTTATCACCTACCATATCTTAATCAACATATCCCTATAGAATAGTGTATGAACCTCCAAAACATAATGCATGAGTAGAATTACCTCTCAAATATATGAGAATCCAGTGTACTACCTACCAATGTTCTTGACATGGATTGTTCGTATACCTTTTTACAACGCCCACTGCATGGGAAATATTGGGCCTTATGCAAACCATCGCATACATCAAGCTTCTAATTATTTATGAATAAGGCACCCTGGACATGTATATTATATCCTCGTGTGTCTTGGGACACATTTCCTTAGTTAATTTTAAATGGTTTTCCAAAGGTTTACTAATTGGTTTTTCATTCTACATTCTAAACCTCTCCAACACCTTCTCTATGTACTCACCCTCAGACAATGTCAATTTGTGATTTTTCATGTCTCTTTCTATTCTCATACCAAATATTTTCTTTGCAACACCCAACTCCTTCATCACAAATGAATTAGATCATTTCTTCTTGAGCACATTTATATCTTGCATATTACACCCTGCAACAAGCATGTCATCCACATACAATAGAAAGATAATATAGCTTCCATTTTCTAGCCTTTTAAAATAAACACAATGATCATAATGAAATCTACTATAACCTTGTTCTATCATAAACCTATCAAACTTCAAATATCACTGCCTTGGAGCTTTCTTTAGGCCATTCACGACATTATTCAACCTACATACCAAATTCTCCTTTCCTTTGACCTCATACCCTTGTGGTTGCTGCATATAAATCTCTTCCTCCAAATCCCTATGGAGAAAAGTTTTTTTTACATCTAATTGTTCACGATGCCAATATTCTATTGCCACAAGACTTAAAATAGTTCTAATTGAAGTCATTTTAACAACAAGAGAAAATATTTCATCAAAATATATATCTTTCTTTTGTGCAAACCCCTTTACAACAAGTCTATCCTTGTGTCTCTTTTTTCCTCCATCTTCTTCCTTCAATTTTTAAACCCATTTATTCTTCAATTCTCTTTTTCCTATAGGAAACTAAACCTAGTCCCAAGTCTAGTTATTTACCAATAAATCCATTTCCTCTTTCATGCCTTGCTCCCACTTC
This sequence comes from Picea engelmannii, assembly GCA_009831015.1. Lineage (NCBI taxonomy): Eukaryota > Viridiplantae > Streptophyta > Pinopsida > Pinales > Pinaceae > Picea > Picea engelmannii. The sequence continues at coordinate 137,133 of ML804713.1, forward strand.
CTTTTAGTTTCTACCTACATTGCCTCTTCATAACTTTTTGGTTCAATAGAATCAGTCAACAATAAATAATACAATGAAGGAGAGTGTTGTTTAGGGGGTCTAATTATCTTGGTATATCTTATAACAACACTTAAGAGAGTTTGAGGTACTTGTTTCTCCTGTTGTTGTATGTTTTGATTTTCTGGTACCTTTGGAATTTCTTTTTCATTGATCTCATCAAGCATCGTGTATTATGGTTTTTCTTTTTCATTGATCTCATCAAGCACCATGTATTCTAGTTTTTCTTTTTTTTGTTTCTTTCCCTGCAACTAATCTTTGTACATGACCTTCTCATTGAATATGACATATCTACTCTTAATTATTTTGTGATTTTCATAATCCCATAAGCGATGAACAAAATAATTAACACTGTATCCAATAAAGGTACACTTCTTGGATTTTTCCTTGAGCTTTGTTCTATTTTCTTTATCAATATGGACAAATGATTCATAATCGAAAGTCTTCAGAAATGAATAGTTTACCATTTTACCTATACATGCCTCATCTATAATGCCACCATATAAAGATCTTGAAGGTCCTCTATTTATTAAGTAAATAGCAGTATTTAAAGCATCTACCCAAAAATACAAGGGAAACCCAACATGCAATTCCATACTCCTTGCATGCTCCATGATTGTCTTGTTCATCCTTTCTAATACACCATTTCCTTTTGGTGTTCCTTGAACTGTTTTCTCTCTACTAATCCCATGGTATGAACAATAATCATCAAAATCCTTTCTACAATATTCACATCCATTGTCTGATATGAGACACTTTAACCTTTTTCTTGTCTCATTCTCAACCAAATCTTTCCATTTCTTAAAAGTGTGAAAACATCAGATTTTTGTCGAATGCAGTAAATGCAAGTTTTTCTAGTTTCATCATCAATAAAATTAACATAATAACGAGAGCCACCAAGAGATGATACCTGATATGGTCCCCATAAATCTGTATGCACAAGCTCTAATCTTTCACTCTTCTTTTCTTTTCCTACTTTGAGAAATTTGACTCTCTTTTGTTTTCCATAAACACAATGCTCATAGAAATCCAAATAATTTTGTTTAAGATCTGTCAACAATTTTTTTTTGTGAAGTATCTGCATCCCCTTCTCACTCATGTGTCCAAGCATATGATGCCATGGTTTTGAATCCACTCATGTAGAAGCTAAAGATATAGAAGAATCAATATTACTAGTACATAAATACAATGTACCTACCTTCTCTCATTTTGCTATCACCAGTTATCCTTTGGTGACCTTCCACATCTTATCTATAAATATAGATATACAACCTTCACTTGCTAATTTCCCTATTGAAATCATATTTTTCCTTAGATATGGTACATGTATGACCTCTTTAAATAACCATTGGTATCCATTCTTTTGCTTTATTTGTACCATACCCATTCCAACAATTTTTCATGGTGGATCATCACCCAAATGAACCTATCCAAAATCACCTTGAACATAATCTAGAAATTTTTTCCTATGGGGTGTGGCATAAAATGAAGCCCCTGAATCTACTACCCAAGACTCATAAATATTATCTACAAAAATAATCAAAGCATATTGTAACACATCACCTATTATGTTTGCTTCCTGATTTTACTCCTATTGTCCATCTCTTTGTTTCTTTGGAGCTCTGCAATCTTTCTTCAGATGTCCTTTCTTCCCATAATTCTGGCACTCTATCTTTCCCATTTGGGATTTGGATCCTCCCTTCCTAGAATTCCCATGGTTCCATGAGCCCTTTCCTCTATCCTTTTGTCTTCCCCTATTCTCCATGTTTAATGCATTACCTGATGTCTCAACAATGATTTTCCGTCACATTTCCTCGCTAAGGATAACACCAACAACATTATCAAATTTTAGAGTGCTTGAACCATAGATAGAGTTACTTACAGCCATGACCAAGTGCTTCCATATTTCTAGCAATGAGCACAAGGTTAGAAGAGCCCTGAGCTCATCATCAAATTCCACTTTTACAGAACTTAGATGATTAGTAACCATATTAAATTCATTAAAATGATCTGCAACGGACCCACCTTCTGGCATCTTCATATTAAATAATCACTTCATTAGAAATACCTTATTGGATGTCGAGGGTTTTTCATACAATTTAGCCAATGTGTCCATCAGCTCCTTCATTGTCTTTTCTTTCAAAATATTTAAATCCACTGATGCTTCCAGGCTCAACCATATCATTCCTAGTGCCTTTCTGTCAAGAACCTCTCATTCTTCATCCTTCATGGTTGTCGACTTATTTTTTATTCCACCTAATGGTAGGAATATATCCTTCTCATATAAATAATCTTCCATCGGCATCTTCCATAACTCATAGTTTTTTCCATTAAATTTCTCAACCCTAGACTTTCCATCTTCCACCATTTCTCCCACTCGAACTAGGAACCCTCTTTTGTTGTAGTTACCTTTCGCTCTGATACCAATTGTTAGAAATAAAATATCACGAAGAAATAAAATAAAACAAATGTGGAAATAAAATAAAGAGGATACACAATACAGTAGAGACACATATATATGTGGTTCACCCAATGTGGACTACATCCACGAGAGAAATTGCTAGGCCCTTACTTTTTATTATCAAGAAAAATGAAGGGATACAACCTACAACACACCCGATCTAACTTCCTCTTATTTATCTCACAATATCCTCTCTCAAAATAAAATATTTGAATAATACAAAGACACAATACAATTCCCTCATTCAATAGGGTTTCCTTCTAGGGAAACAAATCCTTAAAAATAACTTCTACCGTCAAATCTCCGACCTTATAATGAACGGTCCAAATTCACTATGAAATTACAATATTTTACAAGGAAATGTTTCCCAATATTTTTCTTCGAGGGAGATGACCCCAAATCCACCATCGAGGGGGGGGAGCTACAAACATTTTCACCGCCCCCACTGGACCACCTTGGCGAAAGTTGTGGAGGGGAAAGCCCCCCCACACCCCCCGTTAGGGAATGGGGTCGAGGCACGGCTAAAACAATCCTCTGAATCGGGAAGATAATTAGGATCCACAACCAACAACTTTAATGATCGGTGTCCCTACTGTTATATCCCTAAAATGACCTACTCATGCATGCATGGTATTGTCCTTCCTACTTGAATAATTTACCAAATCACTGTTGAGGAATTCTATTTTAAAAACCATTTTTTGGAGCATGTATGCAACCTGTTGCACTATTTTCTATGTACATATTATTTTTTCATGCTACACAACCCACGTACATATGCTAGCTACACACTAAACAACACATGTATACCTCCAAAAGTTGAAAAAAATAAAAAGTTGCAAGGAATTCGGTGGAATTTATGGGCTATTGGAGGTTTCCCAACCATTTTACCTACCATATCCCATCCCCAAACTGAATAAATATCCTTTTGTCATATAAAAGGAGGTTTTAGGGTCTCATTCCACAATCAAGCACTAGAACAGTGAAACTCTTCCCAAATTCCCTTTCCCTCCTTGCCCAAGCATTTGCAAACATTTTTGAGCTCTTTCCTCGACATTCCCTCTCTAGCCCTTTTCTCCCATACAATCCCTTCCCTTCCATTGGAGTGATCAACACATTGTGAGATAAGGTAACTGGAAGGTGCACTTGGAGAAAAGTTAAGAGGGGCATAGAGCCAGTTCATGGAGCATTGGCCTGCAAAGGTTGTAATTTCCAGTCTTTAAATATTGAATAAAAGAATTTTTTTTCCTGTCCCAAATGATATCTTTGTGTATTTCATTTGGTTTATGCATAAATAATGCTATCTAACCCTAATTGATGAGTAGAGATAGAATTTTTGTAGCCTTGTTTTCCTAAGCATCAACGCAGGTCATCATTGGGAGGAGACCAACATCCAAGGAAGAAAAAAAGCTCGAGGAGGTCAACATCAAAGGTTTGGACCACCAGTATTATCTCTAACCTACTCTTCTATCACTTTTTTTGTTCATCTATGTGTAATGTTTGGGGTAGTGTAGGAATTAGATTGACTTTTAAGGAGTCATAGCTCTTTCTATACTTAGAAACCTGGTATAGTTATCAGAGATAAATGAACCTTGAGAGCTTGTGTATAAGTAATGCTTCAAAGTTTTAGACGAGATCAACATGGATCCAGCATTATGCCAAAGACACAAAGATGAGACCCGCAATGCAATTAAGCATGACACAACAAGACTCCTTTGATGTAAATTTTTTGCAAGCCCAGGGAAGGTAGGATCGGTGGTTTTTTTTATGCTTAGAGAGTTTGAAAAAACACAAAAACAAGACTCAATGGAATACATTTTTTGCATTCAGTCCAATCAGTTCGAAAAAGGGGTAAGCTTGCATAGAAAGGATGTATTTTCAAAATCGTTTTAACAAGTGTGACAAAGACAAGATCACTCGGCTATATTTTAAATTTTAAGGAGTCTGAAAAGAGCTTAACTATGGAAGAAAAACCTTTTTCTAGGTTTAGGCTCCTTAGCTCGAAAAATTATAAAATTAACTGAGGAGAACTCACCCTCCGAGACGAATCTCCCGAGGTGTACATTTTTCCACAATAATATACTGGCTGGAAAAAGGGTTAAATTCATGCCAGCAGATGTTTTTTTGGACCAGTTTAACAAGTGTGAAGGAACAAGGTCACTCAATGATCTTTTCAATTTTAGGGAGTCTGAAAAGAGCTTAACTATGGACTACGGGGGGGTTCCTTTTTCGTAATTAATCTCCAGGGTCTGAAAATGGTGATAAACCAAAACCAAGGAGAATGTTCCTTTTTCAAAAATTTAGTCCCTCATGATGGAAAAAGGGTTAAACTTACACCTGAGAATACTCTTCTAGCGAACCGAAGTTCCTAGAGCATACCTTTATTCGTAAAATTAGCCATCAAGACCAAAAAAGGGGTAAATTATTTTTGGACAGATGTTCCTTGAAATTTGAGCTTGGCAACCATGAACAACAATGAGATCACTTGAAAATATTTTCAATTTTAGAGAGTATGAAAGGGGATTAAAGAAGACTCAAGGGGGATACTTTTATGAAGTAATCTAGACGATATCAAAAAGAATAAATATAGTCTCATTGGATTTTTCTTTCGAATTTTAAAGAGAGCATGAAAGACAACAAAGCGTGCTCATTAGGGAGTCTCGAGGGTAAGGTCAAGAATGATGATTAGCAAGAAGAATGAGGCTTAGATATGTAATCATGATGGAACTAACAAGGACTCCCAAGAGT
>ML804713.1:142495-154516 GCA_009831015.1 Picea engelmannii
CGACGAATAGATAACTGAAAATCGAACTCAAGTAGACACCAAGCGAGGAAAAGTGAAAAAGGGGACTAAAAAAGGGCCAAAAACGTCTATAAATAGAAGTGGACACCTCATTTTCACCATTGCAAATTGGAAATTAACAAAAAACTCAAAAAAACACTTCGTCAAAAGTGGGAATTATGGGAGCTACGGTGGACGAAAAACCCCCTTATTTGGACCAAGTAAGTGAAAAAATCCTCCTCTTGCATTTCCATTCTTCCCTTTTTAGTTAGTTTTAAGTTTGGGAGGGGCGCACCCTTGTAAAATGGTCGCATATACATGTACGCAGGTTGTCCAAGGCCAACCTGCATATGTACTCGGGCAGAGTAATAAACATCCCACATACATATGCGACTGTGTAGTCAACAACCCGCGTACACCTCCCTTTGTATTGAAAATAAAATAAAAATAAAAGTACTAACCCCTCTCCATTTTTTTATGTGATAGGATGTATGTTCACTGGAGGGAGAGAGAGCATGAGTATCTTGAAATTTTGGTTGACGAGGACCCTATGGTTATCACCTCATTGAAACAATGTGGCTTATGGGAATTCTTCCAGTGTTCATTTATGAGGGCACAAACTAGGTTGCTTAACTCTTTTGTGGAGTATTGGCATCCATATGCATAAGCTTTCCTGCTGGAGGGTCAATCATTGACCCTGACTATAGAGGAAATTTACTTTCTTACTGTCCTCTCAAGAAGAGGGGAACTGGTCAACTTCAGTACCTTTCCCCCGGGGTCATTCAACATCGAGGACTATATCAGCATGTATTATGAGGCTGGTACTGACAAAGTGGGTTCTCAAGTGTCGATTCAAAAGATCACCAACCTCTCTTTATGAGTGATTCTACTCCTAATTAGAAGAATTAATAGATCCACAACACTCCATCAAGCCTCGTGTACACATATGCACTGTGCAGTTCAATGTTTGGAGGAAACAATCTTCGACTAGAGTAACACCATTCTAGTATGCATGAAGAGAAAGATCACAGAGTGTCGTAGGTGAACCAACAAGAACTTTGGGTTTGGTACCATCTTATGCTCCTTATTCTTAGAGAGGTTTCCCAGTATCAGTCCTAGAGAGATAGTACGGGGGCATATAGCCTCCTTCCCAATAGTGAGAAGGTGGGATATTTTACATCCTAGAGAGGGTGGAGGAAGGACCGTAGAGGACTTCGATGACAATTTTTTTGACTAGTGGGAACATTAGATCCCAGCTATAGAGGATTATCCCTATGCATTTATCATCTTCCTCAGAGATCAAGACATGCATGTGCCCCCTGGCGAAGAGCATGGAAAGATAGGTAACAAATATTTTTTCAATTATTTAAATTTTTAATTTTCATATATATCCTTTTTATGTGTGTGAAGAGTACTAACTCATGAATCTATTATGTATAGATGTGGGACCTATTCAACCAACATACATTTTCAGGACTCGACGTTGTCCTTGACCAGAGGTAGTAACTACAACAACAGGAGGATGAGAAACTATGAGAGGACCCCCAGCAGGAGAGGAACCTCACTACTCTCACTCGTTTCGCTCCTATGGCTGAGATCGAGGATCTCCCCCTGTCTATGCAACCACATGTAGTATGGGTGCCTCGGACCTGGGTCCAGTTGTTGTGACATCTTTCGAATGTCATTTTTCACTATAGTAGGGCCAATAGGAATATACATTAGATATCTCTGGACCACTTACATGTCGACGAAACCTTTTGTACTATATATTTTGAGGGTGTAATCCCAGCAATGTATACCGATGACTTTTGAGGATTTCATGCCCACCTTTGTACTCATGACATTATTTATGGAAATATATATATATATATATATAAACATCTTTTTGTTTTATGGAAAATATTTTTTACAAATGTATATATGTGTGTATGTGTGTGCTTTTCTTTTTACATGTGAGCAAAATTCCAATCTAAAAATTGATTAGCTAGAGTATCTTTTAAATGATTAAATATCCTAGGAATGTGAATATATGTAATGTAATCAAAATATCATTCTAAGAGATGTACCATAAGGAATCATCGGTGAAGAGAGGGATCATAAACACGGTAAAACCCATTTAACTGGGACACTACCAGCTGAGCATCTAAGTAAACCCGGAGGTGATAAATGCCATGTGACAAAGCGTCACATATCAATTCTATCACTACATTGTACTTGACAACCTTATTGGTTCTGTCTCCTATAAAAATACCTACAGAAGATAGAAACTGGCCTCCAAGTGTGAAAATGACCCAAGTTGTGGAAGCAAGCCTCTGAGTGTGTCATCTAGTGCCATCCACGAACCCAAAGTAAACCTTTGATTCACTTGACATCTGCCATAGTGAAAAAGAAGACATAGATAACTACACGTCCACAAGATAAAAAGACAAAAAATAAAATGTATAAGAGACTATACGTATATACAATAATCCAACTAGGTGACCAACTTAAGAGTAGTACTTCTTAAGGTAGAGCCCATTTGTAGGCTTCGCTAAAGAATTTTCCTCAAAATCAACAAAACGGTAATCACCCTTCTCTAAGACTTTCTTCACAATTAAAGTTTCGAACCACATGGGTTTGAACATGCCTTCCCCCAGGGGATATTTGTCTTTATCATAGACTAGGACAAGATCACCTTTAGATAAAATCGGAGGGAGAAGACCAATCATATTCACACTTGACTCATTTCTTATGAGCCTCATTGGCCAAAGATGCATCATGACGTTGCTCGAGATATAGAAGGTGTTCCTCAAGTAGTGAAGTGTCTAACAGTAACTCCATTGCCAACTTTAAGGAAGGGATATGACATTCAATAGGTAAAATTGCTTCCAGCCCATATACAAGTTTAAAAGGTGAAAAACTGGTGGCAGTATTCAAAGACGTTCGATACGCCCACAACGTTGAATACAACATCAAATTCCAATTTGACTTGGAAAAATTGATCGTCCACTGAAGAATAGTATTGAGATAATTATTCCCAACTTCAAACTAACCATTTTATTACGAGTAGTAGGGTGACGAATGTTCCTATTTGAACCTGAGCATTGAAATTAATTCCATCATTATTTTATTCTGGAAGTGACTGCCATGTTCAATGACAATCTCTTTATTGATAATAAACCTCACTACTATCTAATTAAAAATGAAAAGGGAAGTGATTTATCCGTCATTGCTAAACATCGGCATAGCTTCGACCCACTTTGTGAAGTAGTCTACTGCTATGATGATGTAATGATGCCCCCTGGCTGAAGTCAGGTGACATGTAGTAAATTCAATCCCTCACTTGGTGAAAGGACCAACAACAATGACTTGAAACATAGGAGTGGGGTGTGCCTACATTATCCAAGAGAATATATTGCACTGGTGGAACTTCTTGAATACCTCCACACAATCTTTTATTAACGAGGTCTAGAAGTAATCTATGCGTAGAATATTTTGGGATGTTTCCAACCAATACAAATGACTCCCACATGCTCCAGTGTGACAATCATTCAAAATGATATTTGCTTCCTTATGGGTGAGACATCGTCGCAAAATGAAATCTACACCTTGACGATATAAAGTGTCATCGAGAATGAGATAATTTCTTGCTTGGTGTCAAATTCATCGACGCTCATCATGAGAAGAAGAAGAGGGGCACTTCAAAGTTTGAATATATACAAGGATATATCCATACCAAGGGCCCAAACATGCAATTAGAAAAATATATCCTTTGATAGGTGACTCTTCGAGCATAATATCACCAGACTTGACCGGTAGTTCCGAAATTAGTTTGGCAAAGACCAATGAATTTTTATATTTTGCAAAGACAAAATCCAAGTCAAAATCTTGTAGGATAATTATCCATGTACTGATCTTGCCTCCAATGACCCATCGTGTTAACACATATTGGAAATTATTGATGATGGAAATGACAGTGGTATTGCGAAGAAATATGTAGTAACAAAATCGTTGGACAGCGTGGACAACTGCCAAAGCAAGTTTCTCAACATGAGAGTAGTTGAGTTCTAGTCCAAACAAGCCTCAACTAAGATAATATATAACGTTCTCTTCGAGCATGTCATCCTCCTGGACCAAGACCATGCCAATGGTCGACTCTGTGGAAGCCAAATACAACAAGAAATATTTTTTATAATTAGGAGGTCGAAGCCGGGGGGAGGACATTAGGGAACATTTCAATGATTAAAAATAGAATTGAGAAGCTTCATCCCAACAGAATGGGAACCCTTTTTCAAAAGACGCATGAAGCATTTAGTGATCTCGACATAATTAGTGACAAAATGTCGAAGAAAAATCGCTTTCCCCTGTAAGATCTAAAATTGGGGTATTGTGCATGGGGGAGGCAATTGAACTATCACCTCAACCTTGAGAGGATCGACCATGATCCCTATTTTAAACATGATGAAACCTAATAAATGACCCGACGTCACGCAAAAAATGCACTTTTTAGGATTCAAGCAAATATGATAGTAGCGACATCATTCAAAGATTATTCGTAGATGGGAGGGATGATCATATCTCTTGCGAGAATGTGATGCTATATAATCAAGGTATGCCTCGAATATGTGTTTTAGGTTGTGAAAGGAGAACGACATGGCCCACTGAAAAGTATCTCCATCATTCTTCGAGCCAAAAGGAATCTTTCTATACGTGAAGGTACTCCAAGGACAAATAAAAGTTGTTTTATGTTGGTCCTCAGTTTTTATTTGAATATGATTATATCCATAAAAACCATCCATGAAATAAAAGACTTTGCAACCTGTGCATTCATCGACAATTTGATCAACAAATGGGGTTGTAAAATTGTCTTTCAAGAAAGCCTTGTTTAAATCACGTAAATCCGTACAAACATGAATCGTTCCTTGTTTCTTGTTGATAGGAACTAGGTTTGATACCCATTTTGTCAATTATACGGGGTAGATGAAACCAACTTTGAGTATTTTTTCTACTTCTACCTTGATTGACACTACTTTTCGAGGATTGACCATATGAAGCTTCTGTCAGACCAGTTTGGCATCGGGATAAGTCATGATTTCATGTTCAAAAATGTGTGGGTCGATGCCTGACATCTCCTCGTAAGACTAGGAAAAAACATCGTAGAACGCCTTGAATAACTCGATGTAAATTTCAATCTCTTTGGGGGAGCAATCTTCTCCAATGAAAACATTCTCCACAATTCTAGGGGTTTTGGAGATATCGATTGGAATCGTTGTAGAAATTCTTTCCATGTTACCCTCGGCATAAAATCTATGTGTATCCAGAGGATTGATAGGACAATCGATCTCTCCAAACATGGTTAAAACAAACTCTCCCGCCTCTATTCTCCTAAGCTCTAGAAGAAAATAATATCTATGATGTAGATCATACCAAGGTATATCAGGACCAGTCATTGCCTCTAGAATCACCTCATTAGAGGGAAAGACCAAGTCTAAAGGATCTTGAGCAACAAGAGAATATTGAGCCCAAATAGGATCGAGAACTAGATCTAACGCATGTGAGGGAGATGGATCGGGGTTGGCCAAGGCTTGCTGGAAAATGTTGTATGAAATCGCAACCACAGATAAGGGCATGTCAATGCCAAGGTTCCCTATCCCTTCCATCAAATATTATGGGGAAGATAAATTCCACGGATTGCGAAAATAGCTTGTTTTAAAAGATGATACTTGGAAAATTGCAACCCTTGGCTGGTCGGGAACAATCGATATAAACTTTACATCATTGGGAGGCAACATATAATCAAAGGTTCCCATCAATGACATAAAAAAACTGGCACATTAGTTGACAGTGCTAGGTTGTGTGTTATCAATCATCAGGACCATGGAATCCCCTGACGAAGATTCAGAATGAGAGAAGGGCAACTGGTCGATGGTTACAATTCGGCCCTCATGTGGAAAGCATAAGACCTGAAAATTTGTGGAAACCACCGCATTCATCACATACATCCAACTTCATCCTAAAAAAATATTGTAGTCGAGAGGTGCATCGACTACTTCAACTTCAACACACACCGTTTTACCCCCTAACTGCATGGGGAAAGAAGGAATTATTTTGTGTGGTCTAAACGATCGATCGTAAAAATGCATAAGCAACGTAGGCAACAAAGACAACATAGACTAGCCAATGGCCCTCCAACATGCCAATGACATCATGCAAGTCGAGGTACCCTCATTAACCATTGTATGGAAAATTTTCTGATTCAACAATTTCGTGGTGTATGCCACTATTATCTAAAAGGCGACATGGTGAGGAAGATGAGGTTAAGTTGGACAACAAAGTTTTTTTTTGTGAGGGGAAACTCTGGAGAACCTCCAGAGAAGACATCACACAAGGGGTCTAAGCCAGATCCTCCATGACGAAGTACTTCTGAGAGGCCATCACGTTTGGATTATGGGAAGCCTTCTTAAATGCACCTTTAGGGATGTGAGTCATTGTCTCACCCACTATATTCTCAATTTGGAGATGAGTGAATGGGTTAGTGGCCTCCTTTCCCTTCTTGACATATTTTGTTGTTTTGTAGTCACAAGTCCTAGTGGATAAATGAGCATCAATGTTCATCATATAAGTGCAAATGGCCAGGTTGTTAGTAGTAGGCGCGGGGGGTCCCTGACTCCCCCTTGCTGCACTTGTGGATGAGGAACCCTAAGCCATATTTTACCCTTATGGAAAAGGGTTTGTCAACACGATAGGATGTTGTTGTGCTAGTATCTTTTGGGCTTCTGCAAGATAAGGGTATAGGTGAGTTGGGTGGTCTTTCATGCAAATATTACCTGGATACTTCAACTTCTTCTTCTCAGTTTTTCCCCTGCCAACATTGTTAGTATCCTTTTTATCCCATTTACCCTCTTTTTTCTTTGTTTATTCTTTCCCTCGGTCTGTATGTTGGCCTTGGGAGTCATCGATTTCACACTGTGTACATCCGACGTCTGGGTAGCAGGGATAGTTGAACTAGGAGTCTAGATGGCCATAGTCTGTTGTATCGACAATTGTTGCAACTAATTTGACAACAGATCCATGGAATTTCTTTGTGTTGATCCCAATATGCCATCAACGTGGGGCCCAAACTTTTTTTTTGTCTTATCGAGATTATACTGTGGTGCATCGGGTAAGATCTCCTAAAGCATGCCAGACTGTTAGTAAATCAGTTCTAGTTGTTGGGCCTCATAATATCCTCTTACTCATAAAATACCTTGGACGTCACTACATCTTTGGACACGCAAGGAACCAAATACTTCAAGAACCACTCAAGAAAGAAATAAAGAGGGACATTAACCTTAATCAATCTCTTTCTTCGCCACCATTCTCAGATATGATTAGAGATATGGTCAACCTTGGTTTGATCGAAGTTGGCTAGCAATTTGGTGACGGCATCGTATCTCACTGGTAATTGGAAATGGTTCAAGAAAACCATTGCCAGGTCATTAAAGTAAGAGTACCTCGAGTCATTGAGCTCGATATACCACTTCACAGCAGCCCCTATAAGAGTACGTTCAAAAAGGTGCAACTGAATGGAGTCGTCTTTCAACGAGTTTGATGAGCACCATAAGTAAAAGGTAGTCACATGATCACCTGGATATTTTCTAGGCTTTCTCTCAAATTTTGGAATATCCAAAGGAAACTTAGTCGGCATGGGGGGCCAATGTGGATCGTGATGGATCAGGTCATTCAGTAATCTCAACAACTCTGTAAAATGTAAGGTGATCATGTGACTACCTTTCACTTTTGGTCCTCATTAAACTCGTTGAAATACGAATCCATTCAGTTGTGCATTTTTTAGTGCACTCTTATAGGTGGTGTTTCAAAGTGGTATATCGAGCTTGAAAACTCAAGATAATATTACTTTAAAGACATGGTGAAGGTTTTATTGAACCATTTCCAGCTACTAGTGAGATACGATGTCGACACCAAATTATTGGCCAACTTCGAGCAAACCAAGGATGACCATATCTTTGATAATATTTGAGAATGGTGGCAAAGAAAGATCTTGATTAAGTTCAAGGTCCCTCCTACTTTATTTCTTGAGTGGTTCTTGAAGTCTTTGGTTCCTTTTGTGTCCAAAGACATAGCAATGTGTGCAGAGTCTCCAATTATGCAAGCGGGAAAATCCGCATATAACTATATTAGGGTTCTAAGTATAGACATAGCAATGACTCCTTAAAAGTCAATCTAATTCCTACACTACCCTAAACATTCCACACAGATGAAAAAAAAAGTGATAGAAGATTAGGTCAGAGACAATACATGTGGTCCAAATGTTTGATGCTGACCTCCTCGCGATTTGTTGCTTCCTTGGATGTTGGTCTCCTCCCAAAGTTGACCTGCATCGATGCTTAGGAAAACAAGGATACATAAATTCTATATATAGTCATTAATTAGGGTTATATATCATTCATTATGCATAAACCAAATAGAATACACAAATGTATAGTGTCAAGTAGAAACATGTCTCTACCATGTCTTACCATCATTGACACAACCAAAAGACACTTATAATGTTGTATAATATACCTAAAGTATATTACATTTCTTAATATATAATAATATTTTATAGGTTTGTTATTATGTAAATAGGAATTATAATGTAAATTATAACTCATGACCTTTGCCAAGGACATGACTTAACATTCTCTATGTATATTTATACACACATATTGTAACTTATACAATGTCAAGTAAATATGTAAAATGGATAGTAAATAAAATATTATTTATTATGGATATATGGAATTATGTTATGTATTCATGATGTTCTCATGAAGTGGACCACCAAATCCACTTCAGTTGGTATGAGAGCGTGGTTTCACAAAGATATGGCAATTTCCCATGGTATTGCAGAGATACTATAAGGAAAAGAAGTAAAAAGAAAAGAAAAAAGAATGAGAAGGAAAGGTAAAAACTTATTTTACCATTGGTGGTTTACAGGCACGTGGTTTTGGTAAACCATTGGCCCATGGTATTTCCTTGACCTATGTTTTTGGGTAAACCATTCACCCATTTTTTTTTCTTACATAGTACCAAAGAAAATATTAAATATATATATTTTTATATATCTCATGTTCCCTACCATATATATATAGACACACCGAGACAAAAACCTTTTACAATGGTAACTTTTTCTTAGAGAGGTAAGTTTACCAAGTTGAAATGTAAAATAAGGTTCAATTCACTTATGGATATGTTTTGGAACCAATCAATATTTTCATATGTATGTTAGGAAGGATCCAAAATGAGACCATAAGCATTTCCATTGACCTCATAATTATATTGATATTAAATTGGAAAATATATTACAACTTGCAGAAGAAGAAGCAAAAAGAGATCTTACATAAGAGTATGATGATGAAATTAATAATTTATAATTAAACATCGATGAGTACTCTCCAAAACACAATTTTTTTGTGTTACAGGCCAAGGAATTTGATGTAGTCCTAGGGAATGCTTGGTTGAAATCTATTGGTACTTTTACCATGAATGTTCATAAAAATTACATAGAATTCAATAACCTTACCAATAAAATAATGTTGCGAGAAATTAATTCAAAGCACCTTTTTGTATCATCGAATTCAAGTCAAAATTAACAAAAAAATCACAAAAAATTAATGAAAAAGTTTTATAAATGAATAAAGTTTTTATTAGTGAAGATGAAGAAATTGTGCAAAATCAAACTGAATTGGAGAATCAAGATACATAAATTTGTATATTTCAAAAAATTAAAGAGTCGCAACAACAAATTATAAATATAAAAACATTCATAAAAAAGAGTCTGAAAATATCAATAAGAAATTATCATCCAAAGATGTTAAGAAATTTGTTGCTTGAGAAATCATAATAAAAATCTACTTGTAGAAATGAAGAAATTGAAGAATAAGAGGAAGGTGCAACAAGAAAACCAAATCATTTTATTCAATGTTCAAAGATTGGAAATTACAACCTTTGTAGGCCGACGCTCTATGAACCTGGTCCAGGATCCTCTTAACTTTGCTTCAAGTGCACCTTCCAAAATCCTTCTCTCAAAATATATTGATCACTACAATGGAAGGGAACGGATTGTATGGGAGAAAAGGGATAGAGAGGGAATGTTGAGGAGAGAACTCAAAAAAGGTTGCAAATGCTTGGGCAAGGAGGGAAAGGGAATTTGGGCAGATTTTCACCGTTCTAGTGCTTTATTATCGAATGATACTTCAAGAAATCATTTTATATGAGAAAAGGATATCTATTTGGTTTGGGGATAGGCTATAGTAGGTAAAATGGTTGGGAAACCTCCAATAGCCTGTAAATTCCACCGAATTCCTTACAAATTTTTAATTTTTGCAAATTTTGGAGGTATACACAGGTTGTTTAGTGTGAAACTAATGTATGTATGTAGGTTGTATAACATGAAATAATCATATGTACTTAGGAAGTAGTGCATCAAGGCACCTACATGATCCAAAAAATGGTTTTTAAAATAGAGTTCCTCAGCAGTGATTTGGTAAATTATGCAAGTAGGAAGGTCAATGCCATGTATGCATGAGTAGGGAATTTTAGGGCTATAACATATGCCCCCTAATGTATGAGGTCATGAGAGAAAATCATGGCCGAAATACATTACAATATATTTACCAACATAGATTCAAATGAGCCCGAGACCAGAGTCTGGGAGGTGCCATCTGCAAAACAACAATTCTCTCTTCGAGGCGAGCATACCCATGCTCGGGATGAAATAAATCATGGATTCCAATAAAATACATTTCATATCCATGTCATATAAATATATAAAGTGTAGCCTCAAGTAATACACAATGGATCTACATTTCAAAATCAGTCGAAGATATATAAGTATAATACACACCTTCAAGAATCTAGTGATGTCTGCGGCTGGAGATGAAGTCTTCATGGCTCGAGAAACAACTTCAAGATTTTCAAAACTCAAGTAGGAGTACAATGGGAGTGTAAGACTCACTACTCTTAGGTCTTCGACAAGCCATCGAGAAAATACTAGAGGATCTCGATGAGAAAGCAGAGAACTTCGTCGATTTTGAATAAGGACTTGTTTGGACTCAAAGGATGGATGACTCATGGAATTCAAGAGACAAACTGCAGAACAACTGACGCAGGTTGGGTAAAAATTCCCTTAGAAAAAATCGCGAAAGATGATAAAACTCAGGAAGACTAACATTGACATAACTTTGAGATGTAGGACACACCACAAACTCTCCATATGTTTGGAAGAGTGACCAAATGGAGGAAAAAACTCTATGTAGGGAGAAAACGTTCCTAAGGTCATACTGGATCCCAATTCTAGACGAACAAACGAAAGGATGTGCTTTTTCCAAGGGTGACTATCTTTGCTGCCGAAAAAAGAATGTAGATTTCTCGTCCCCTATTTTTTGGAATATTTGATTTTTTTGTCTTTTTCAATTCTTAAACGAGCTTAAAAAAGAATAAAATAATGTTACATTACAAAGGAGGAATGATTGTCGCGAGAAATCAAACTGGTTCCAAGCACATGGAACATACTAATGCTCAAGGCAAGGAGACATGTGCAGGATAAGGACACTCGGGGAAAACTCCTCCAGATCACAGAGGAAAAGAGTTTTGCAAGGCCTAGGTATAAGGAATGCTTCAAAGGTTAAGTTAAGAGAAACATGGAGCCTACATTAGGCCAAAGATGAAAATATGAGACCCCAATTTGATTAAGCATGACATAACAAGACTCCTTCCATGTAAATTTTTTACGAGCCCATGGAAGGTAAGCTCGGTGGTTTTTTCATGTTTAGAGAGTCTGAAAAAAAAAAAAAAAAGATGACACTAGGGAGCAATGTTTTCTCATTTAGACCAATCAGTTCAAAAAAGGGGTAAACTTGCACCGAAAGGATGTCTTTTCAAAACCATTTTAACGAGTGTGAAAAAGACAAGATCACTCGACTATATTTTGAATTTTAAGGAGTCTCAAAAGAGCTTAACTATGGACTCACGGTCGTTTTCTAGTTTTAGTCTCCTTAGATC
>ML804713.1:154566-169236 GCA_009831015.1 Picea engelmannii
GAAGGAAGAATGAGGATTTGATATGTAATAATGAAGGGACTAAAAAGGACTCCCAAACCTATAGTGAAAACTGACAACATGGACTCCAAAATGCAACAAAGGATATACCTAGGGAATCCATGTAGAGGTAGGCTCTACCACTTAATTATGACACTTCTAAAGCAGCAAAGAAAGTTCTGTGGCACACTTCGATGGGGTCGATCCTATGGAAAAAAAAGAAAATAAAATGAGATGCATAAAGGGAGAGTGAAATCCTAACTTATATGCAAAAGTTGGAAAAAATGACTTTTACCAAGGGATGACGAAAATGTAACCAATCCCAAAAATAATCACCAAACTGAAAGGAGAAAAGTACTTGAATGATGAACAGATAACTCAAAAGAGAACTTGAGTAGCCACCAAGCCAAGAAAGGTGAAAAAGGGGAACAAAAAAGGGCCAAACAAGTCTATAAATAGAAGTGGACAACTCATTTTCACCATTGCAAATTGGAAATTAACAAAAAAGTAAAAAAAACCCTTCATCAAAAGAGTGAATTACGGGAGCTACGATGGACAAAAAAAAACCCTATTTGGACCAAGTAAGTACAAAACTCCTCTTCCATTTCCATTCTTCCTTTTTTATTTATTTTTAAGTTTTGGAGGGGATTTCCCTTGTAAAAGGGTCATGTCTATGTGTACGCGGGTTGTCCAAGGTCATCCCGCATATGTACTAGCTTCTCGAATATTTCTTTACTAGATTCTCGAATAATCTAGCCAACATATGAACTCACATGCAAAAAAAAGGCATGAGACATGTAGCATACTACTGGCTACTCGATCACCCACCTTATATGTGGAGGTAATGGAAATCTTCCCAACCTGATCTGAATTTTCAAATCATTACCGACATGAATCTATGGCAAGAAACATTACTCCTACAAAGGATTTTTGTCAAAGAAGGACTAGACGTACTTCGATGGGGGTACTGA
Organism: Picea engelmannii; assembly: GCA_009831015.1. Taxonomy (NCBI): domain Eukaryota; kingdom Viridiplantae; phylum Streptophyta; class Pinopsida; order Pinales; family Pinaceae; genus Picea; species Picea engelmannii. The sequence goes on from ML804713.1 coordinate 155,535, forward strand.
CCGAAAGTATTTTTCTCCATCAAAGAAGCCTATGAACTCAAGGATTATTTTTAAAACATTCCAAAGGAAAATATCTGTAAGAATATCTGGGAGCTCATCCTATAGGCCAAAGTTTGCACCTTTCTTTGGCTGGTAGCACACTGGTGCATAATCACCTGAGACAATATTAGAAAATGTGGCTTCATAAGACCCTCATTTTGTCCTCTTTTCCAACAATAGGAGGAAAATATGGAGCACTTACTAAACACTTGTGACTATATATCTCTCATTTGGGATCAATCCACCCAGATCATATGAACCTCATATTGTTGGAGGAACAACATCACTGAAATTATAGCTAACTGGAGAGTCTCATATTTCAAAAACTAAATGCTCAATAGAATTTGGATAGCTAATGCCTTGCCTTGTCCTATAGAAAGTATGGAAGGAACAAAACCAAAGGATATTCCATTCCAAACAGCTATGTTGGGGTGACATCTAGAACAAAATCAAGGATTGTATTATGGAAATAGTTATAAATCCAATTTGGAAGAAGGAAGACACATCTTGTGACTAGAATGAATTGACCATCCATCATCAATGGGACCTGTTTCTATCACCTTCACTGGATCCAACTTCCAATCAATTTTCTTCCTTATATAGGAAGAACCATTGGATCTTCCCTCCCCATGGTTTCGCTAAACTAAATTTTAATGGGGATTCTAAAGGAAATCCATGTCTAGCAGGATTTGGAGTGGAAATCAGGGATGCACAAGGCCAGATACTCCATATAATGGAAGGAATATTGAGATTTGATACCAATATTACAGTAAAATTTTGGTCTCTTATCATAGGAATTCAAATTTCCATTCAAAGGGAATACTCATAGATATTAGTGGAGGGAGACTCACAAATGTTTGTGACTATGTTATCAAGGCTTATCAATGGTGCAAAACTACACAAGGTCTCCCCAAGATGGATACTTATCAACAATATTTATATGCTTAAATATCTCCTACATCCAAGCATGGTCCTGATCCCATCCCATGTCAAAATAACGAACAACAAGATAGCCGAAAAGCTCTCCAATATGGGAGTCTTGAGGAAGGAAACAAACTAGGAATGCAATCCTCTTCTCAACCTGGATAATCCCCTCCTCCTAGAATGCATAGACCTTGAAAAGTAATAAGTCTCCTCCATGGATGGGATTTTATCCAAGACATGATGGGAATTAAACTACGATCGAGAGGATCACACACTTGGAAACACATGTCTTTCATCGCCTCAAAATACATGTTACATTCCCTCCCACAACATACATAATATATCAACATTAAATTTGGTATTAACGGCATGGTACTAAAGTTTAAACACTTATGTATGTGTCGAGGTTGGTGATGATGGAGGAGGTACTACCAAATCATGGAAATAACTTATAAGACTACGAAAAAATTTGATAATGTGAGGGCATTCACAGTTACCATTTATGGTATTTGAAATCAGGGTTGGACATGAGATGAATTTAAATTTGGTGGTCGAAACAATTGGAAATATTCCTCCAGCAGTGGAATTCACAAGGTATATTCCAAGTAAATCCTCATGGTGCGATAGAAATCCCATTCCATCTGAGCTAGCAGCACTCATCGATCTCAGATGGATAGACTAATGCTAGAACATAATCAAGGCTCCAACAACATGAAACAACCACCTCCAACATCCAATGATTGGTTATGTCATGTCAAATGGTTCGATGCAAAAGGTCATTCCTTGGGCTATGGTCCCATTCATGTTTATTCACCTTGACCACCAACAGGTACTCCGCCAGGGGAAAACCATCCTAGTGAAAGTTCAATGAGCCAAAATGGAAGTCGTAAGGGAACTCCATCCCTGAATCTGATCTTGTAGGATTATGAGCATAATCATATCTTGACTCCTTCAAGCAATGGGAAAGTGATAAAGGTCATGCAACAACTGTTGTTTGAAATTTGACACAAGATGAAAGACCTCATCTTTCGTATGGAAGTCAAGAACCATCGTATTTCCAAGATTATGAACCTCTATGTGCATCTTGTTCCTTAGTAGATGAAAGTGTTATTGGAGATGCAAGATGAAATGGTCCTTCAAATTCTTGTTCCTCTAGATCCACGAGATCCATGTCACTTCATCTTAGGAACCCCAGGTCATGACTATGGTCAATAGATAATTTACAAGTGTTTTCCCTATTTTGTCTAAGTCAATTAAGATGATAGGCTATCGTTTTCTAGTCAGTCAGATTTTGGCCACTGTTTTTTGAATTTCAGATGGAAAACTTTCAGTTTTGGGATGCTACATTAGACTTTGAAAACTATGTGAAGCAGGGATTGTTTCCTTTTATTAGAAGTCATATATTTTCTACAAGCTCTACATATGACTAAAAACTCTTGGATGTAATATAAAATCTCACTTTACAATATATATATATATATTAGTTGATATTGCTAAACAATTTCCCTATGGATAATAATTTAAAAAATATTTAACTGTAATCGCTTTTTCTAAACCAAACTTAGTTAATTCTAGAGATGATAAATATGATGCATTATAAAAATCCAAAGATCTTGGAACTCCAAACCTAGAAATTTTGAAATGATTAAGGAAATACATCACTCGTTCTTCATTAACTTTCTTGAGGGGAATGGCCTCTATCCAACATGTAAAATATTTTTTTCCAGATAAAATGCATTTATGAAGTTGTGCAGAGTTGAGATTAATTTCCATCATTATGTCTAAGTCCCATTGTTCAAAGGGACCCTCAACTTTGATAGAATGCAACAGAAATGCATGCTTATTTTCTATTTGAGTAATTGTTTCGCATAATTTTCATTTCTTGGCATATGTGTAAGAATCTATGAGTAATGTATGCTAATAGTAGCCCTCTCTTAGAATTTTGTCATAATTTGTTTCTCCACCAAAATGTCCTTTGGCTGGTCCATCATGAAGTTGAGTGAAAACCTTATCTTCATTAGGTTTTCAAGGCATCATAGAAACATATATTATAATTCTTTCTAAATAGTGCTTTGTCAATAAGCTTATATTTGGCTGATTTTAATGTTAAAGATCTTTTTTTCTTAGATTCTAAAGATTCAATGGCGGAACCATGATTCAGATAGTACTTGATCTAATTATACCAAGAAAACATTGTTCCTGGTATAAAAAACATCATTGATAACCTCAAGTTCATTCTCCCAACCACTCTAATCACTTACCTGGGAATTTTCTAAATCAACCACTAGATTACACAAACCTTATCCTCTTATGATATTCATTGGTTTGATTTAAATACTATATTCCTGGAGTGTGGTCATCCAATTTTCTCTTTTATTTCCCAAATCATTTTGAACCAACAAGTTCCTAATCGAAGGATGAGGTACAATGACCTTTGTATGTGACTTTAAAGGGTATGGGCAAGAATGTTTCACTACTTCAAAAATAGCATAAGCGTGTTTATCAATATCAAGATAATTCAATTCTTCACCTTGTAAATCAAAACCGATGAAATATATTTATATTTAAGAACCTTCTACATTTTTCTAAGTCGAAACAACTGCATAAGAGACATCGGACGCAAAAGTATACAAAATAAAATATTTCTCCAAATCTAGAATCATCAAAGAAGGAGCTTTAACAATTGCTTCTTTAATAATTTTCAAAGATTCTCTTTCTTTTTCATCCCACTAAAATCCAGAGTCATTTTTAATCATATCCTATAAAGGATTAACTATTTCGGAAAATCTTGGCACAAATATTTTTACGAAACTAATTTTCCCTAAGAAAGATTGCATATTTTTTAAATTGTGAGGAAACAAAATTTGAAAAATATCCATTGTCCTCTTAATATCTATTACAAACCGTAGTTTTGAAATGTTGAAACCCAAAAGTTTGCCTTTGTTACCGCGTAAATGGTCTTCTTTGGGTTCAAACAAATTTTGTATCTTCTGCATCGATCAAAGATTTGTATCAAATGATGAACATGTTCACTTCTATCTTGGGAATAGATTTTAATGTCATCGAAATAAATGACCATGGATTTATTTATTGGTCCTATGGAAGCGATCTCCATGGCTCTTTTGGAATGTGTCCCCAACATTAATTAAACTGAAATACATCTTTTGATATCCATAGGTTCCCCATATAGTCCTGAAAGTCGTTTTGATCTAATTTGGTTGTGAAACCAAGACCTGATTATAACTATAGATACCATCTAATAGGGAAAACATTTCATACCTAGTTGATTTTTTCAAAATTTGTTGCATAGATGTAATAGGGTAGTTATCTTTTACGAAACTTTATTCAAATTTTGAAAATCAATGCAAATTTTGATGTTCACATTATTTTTCTTAACATGAACTAAATTAGAAACCCAATGTGAATGCCTAACTGGGAAGATAATTTTAGCATGTAATATTTTGTTTAATTCTTTTTTTATTTAAGGTTCCATATTAGGGTGAATTTTCCTAAGTTTTGTTGTACATGATTAGAATCATTTCTAGTAGGAATGACATTTTGGATAATTTTAGTGTCATAGAATTTGAGATTATCGTAAGTCCATGCAAACATGTCCTTATATTCCTTGAAAAGTTGTATGAAAGAACTATGTTCTGAAGGGGAGAAATTTCTTCCTAGATTGATGTTTTGAGGATTTTGTTTAGTTTCTAAATTTATTATTTATTACTTCATATTAAATTAAGGAACTGTTAGTTTTATAAAAAAAAATCATTTTAAATTTATCTTGAAAAAAATATAATTTTTCTAAATTTACCACTTTTTTAAGGATTCCAGTTTTTGAATTTAACAAATTACCTAGAGAAAATTCATTTATTTCTTGATTTTGCTAATATTCTTCAATGACAAAATATTTGAAGTTTCCTTATTGTATAAGGAACTTTTTAATTTGGTGATCATAATCAAAGACCCTCCAATTTTTAATGTTTTCTGGCACCGAGGGATTGAAAATTTGTTCAACCGAAAATGTGTCAGGAGAAAAATATGCCGAAGGACTTAATCAAGAAGCTACATTAGCTAGCATATCCACTTCAACATTTAATTCTCAAGGCACAAAGATAATATCAAAATTTTCAAAATTATCAATCAAATTTATTACCTCTCCTTGGTAGTTTTTAAGGCGATTAGAAACACAACGTATCATGTTGTTCACCTTTTTGGTTACGATTTATGAATCACCGAGTACTCTTATTTCTTTTATTTTCATATCTATTTCTTTTATGAGGCTTTGAATAAGAGCCCCATACTCTGCAATGTTATTGGTACAATTTAACTCTAGCCTACATGATATGAATGTTTTATTTCACGAAGGATCCTTGAGAATGCATCCAACACCATCAAAATACAAATTCCAACATTCTTTTCTTTTAACTACATTGACATTTCTAATTTTGAACAATCAGATTCTAGAACCTAGGTGAATTATAAAATTTCAGAATGCAAAGTTGATTCAAGAAAAGTTGAATGTTATGCAGGGAAATTACCAAAGAATGAGTCAATGTAAAAAAATTCCAATGTAGATTCTGTGAAAATTATTGGTTCATTGGAGTCATTCAAATGCATGACAATATATTTCATGTGGTTTTCTCATTCTGCCTTTATTTGATTTGGTTGACCATTAAAAGGTAACCAAAGACATGACGAGTTAGTTGAAAAATAACCATGTAGTTTTTCTGAACAATCCCTACTTAAAAGTAAACCATGAGCCTCGAGGATGTAAACTACTATGATATCAATGATTTGATGAAATTTTGGATTCAAATATAACCTAATAAAAACATTTTTCAATTCTTTTAGTACTTTAACACTTGAATTATCCAATTGTACAATTTTCATAGAAGATATCTTGCGCTCTATGTTTAGCTTCTTGCACACCGAATAAGGAATGACATTAAATGAAGCCCATGAATCTACTAAATATTCATGCACATTCCTATTAAAAAATTCAAAAGTCAAGAGAAAAGTAGGTTTATGTGAACTAGATATATCTCCAATTATAGCAACATTTACATTAGATGAAAGAGTTTGAGTTGGATTTCTCTTTTTTCAGAATTTGATTGCAAGACATGAATTAACTTTTTTTTCTTTTGAGTTAATTTGGTTAATTAATAAAGATAAATATTAACTTGTGTCTTCTTCATATCATCGACAAGATCATACACTAAATAATTAGAAACAACTATTGGTTTGTTCTGATAAGGACTCACCTTATTTGAAAAAAATAATTTGTTTGAATAGGAAGGAGAAACTATGGTTTCATAAGTAGAAAGGATACAATTACTTATGGTTTGGGAAATAAATTTTTTTTTAGATCTATCATCATCATCATCATCATCATTATTTATCCCATTATTAATATCCCATAGGACATTGATTGATGACTCAATTTTTTGATCATCCCTTTGCTCTTCCTGACTTGTTTGTCCCTATTCTTCTTCTTCTTCCACTACAACAAAGCCTTTAAACATGTTAATAAATGATGAAAAATTTTTCTATGAATGGTTAGCTTCATGTTCTTGACAATAATGATCTTGAGCAAATTGTTCAATGTGTATTTATTGAGGGGGATTATTTGGATTATTAGGAGGTGAAGTTTTTTTCCTAAAAGGAGGTTTCCAAGGTCGCGTGTATGGTGGAATTTCTCCTAATTTTTTCTTAAGATATACAATATCAATATTCAATTTTTGAATCATTATTTGAAGACCATCCATATCAAATGTTTCTTTGTCTTCCTTCTCTTTAGGTGTTTTGATCACATTATGTCTTCTACCTAGTGAAAAAGTTTTTTTCTCTTCAGATGGGGCTTTACTGGAGATACTCAACATTTGTTTCTCAACATCTATTGTTTCTTCAAATTTTTCTGTTAAATTTATTTTACCGGCTCTTTTAAAATATATATAAATAGAAGATGGCAAGGCTATAGTATAGAATTCAATAATTACATTGTTCGCAGGCATAGAACCTTATGATATTTTATTAATTAGTGTCAAGACTATTTGATTGAAATATTTAATTTTTTCCTTAGGATCCATTTTTATCCTTGATAATTCTAAAACTAAAGTGGCCAAGGTTTTTTCCTCACTGAACGTTTTCATGAAACCAATTTCAAAATCATTCTAGCTTTTGATTGCTCCTTGTGGTGGTACAAAATACCACATGGAAGGTTTTCCTTTAAAAGTATTTGGGAATATCCGACATACAACATCTTCATGTTGAATTCCTTTTAGTTTAAGTGTTAGGGTAAATTTACTAATGTGATCTTCTTGAGATTCCCTATTATCAAGATCAAATTTGGGAAGGAATTTCTTAGGGTTTTTGGAAAGATCATGAACATCACTAGGAACTGCAACAAATCCTAGTGTAAGCCACAATATCCTTGGTACTCCAACAATTATTCTCCTTTAGGGTTGTCTTAGACTTACCATAGGGGTTTGTATATTATTTATTGGTGGAGAAGGAGGTTGGGATCCAACAAGAGTGTGAGGTGGACTCTGTGGTGGAGACAAAGGATTCACTGAACCAAGTTGTGCTTGAAAATTAATCAAATAATCCTTATGATATTAATATCCCTTTAATATATTTGAAATTTGATCCAAAAGATTAGGTCCAAAGATGAAACTTAATTCACTATATTTATATTTCTTTGATTCTCTAGTTCTCTCATGGATTGCAAATTCGATAGGGGGTTGACCAATTTCCTTACTATGTTCTCTTGTTAAAAACTGGATAATTTAAGTTGTGGATTGATTACAATGATTTCTTCAAAAACAAAATAATCAATGGACTTAGCTTGAGATGATGAAACGATGTTATATTTGGTTTCTACCTCTTGTGGGATTTCAAAAGTTTTAGGTGAACTCGACACCAGACTTTATTTAAGAGAAGAAGACCCAGTGATAGATTTAGAAATCCTTTTAGGAGGTGATTTCATATAATATGGTTGCAATGGATTGGAATTGTGAGATGATCTACTATCCTTTCATCTCACATAGCCCTCCTTTCAGTGCCAATTGTTGACATGAGATAAATTTCCTCCTACAACAAGGGATAACAACCTAATCAAAATCCCCAATTAGACTTGTTTTCATTTGGGATGGTAGTTTCCAATTGATATGTGGGATCGGTTTTCCACTTAAAAGTTTTCTCTTCCAAGAGAGACTTAATCAATTAATCTCTTCTCTAAATGATCCTAGATTTGGAAAAACAAAATCCTAACTAGTGATATATCTCAATTGAGAGAAAAGTTCAATTATACATGTAGAAAGAATGATTGATCCTTTATATTTTAGAAATAATTATTTATCTAAGGATGTGTTCACAGAGTTGGTGGACAAAAAAGTGGTAAGGGGGTCAACAAGAATGCTCACTAGAATGAATGTGTGTGTGTTCTCAGGAATAGGCATGCGTTCCTAACCATATAGATTTGGAAGTGCTTGAACCTCCACTTATATTTCCACATAGGTTTAGTGGCAGGAGTGTGCATGTGTTCCTAAAAACACATGCAATTTCTTAAGAACACATGCAATTTCCTCTGCTAAACATTTTTTAAAGGGTCGCAAGCACTATTTGCAGTCATTTACACAAATCACACTCATGTTTTTACCCTCATTGAGAAAATACAGAGGATCTAGAGAGGAACATCAAGGTGAATATATTTCCATCGTTTCCCAGTCAAACTAGGTATGTTTCATTTCTCTTATTTTTCTCCCAATTCAGTCATTTCCAATTTAGTATTTTTCTCCCAAGATATAAATTAAATAAATTTGTAATTTTCTATTTTAATTAAAAATCCAACCTAATTTACATGCCATGGGTTATTAAATTGTATCCTATATAATAAAGTTGAACCCATAGACAATGTAAACTTCTCAGAAGAAAACCAAGGAGAGGAAAACCCCAACCCACCACAACCACCCAATGTAAAAACTCAAATTGATGAGGGGTTGGTTATATTAAGAACCCTTGAGTAAACATTAAGGGACACTATAGAGCCTAGCAGAGTCTCCTTGACCACTTATTTGGATGTCATTGTGAATTCCATTGCAAGTTCCCAAGGGAAATTGACCTCTATTTATAATTATAGGGAAATAATATATGAGTACTATAACACTGGTTTGGACAAAAACTAAGTCAATTACTTGGGCATTTCAAAACAACACATATTGACTATTTTTAGGGATCATAGAAATGGATAAGAACTACCAGTGACCAAGAAACACATCTCCATTCATTGGTGCATCCATCCCCAGATTAGTCAAAACTGGATGGATAAGTGGTACATGGTATTTGATAAACCTCCTTGCAATAATATGGAGGTGCCCTTATATTTTTTAAGAAAATTATGGGCTGAGTTTATTTTTGGTAAGCGTGTCAACTACTTTGACATGGGTGAGTTCTAGGGGGTGGATTGAGGGTCTGCACAGGATCGAGAGCATGCTAATCATGATTCCATGTTAGGTCCTCATCCCCCAAGGAAAAAGCCTAACCCCCTACCCAACATCCTCCTATTGCAGAGAGCTCGTGATAGGCACAACTAGCCATTTCATCGTTGACATGTAGCTTAGTCAACAAAATATCTTTGTTTCACTATCTCAACAAGAGGTTCCTGGAAGTGACATTGATAGAGGGGTTGTAGCTTCAACATGCACAACAAATTACAATAAGGACATGAAACATGGACATAGAAGTTTCCCATGTGAACCTCACAGATTCTCAAGCTACGGGAATATATGATATAGGGATACAGAGCCCAGTAGGCAACATAGATTCATGGAGGAGGTTAGTATCTTAACCCTCTATATTTTCTTCATCGTTATATATTTATTTTGTATTCTATGTATTTATATCAATATTTATTGTATGTGTTTTTTCAGTTTTTACATCTAAGTAGTAGACCCTCTATGCCCATGGATGCATCAGTTCCTAGACCCACCACTAATGTAATAGTATATGAAGCCTACTCATTGGGCACACCCCACACACATGTATGTGCCACATTTGATAAATTCACCATAGTCATTTCTTTATTTTATGGCATCCTAAAAATTTTAATGTTCTTGTGCTTATATAGGATTTAGGAATAGGCGATGTTGAGGAATGTCCATCTGGGATGGACAAGTCACCTGCATCAAAATTATCATGTGTAGATTTAAATATCATATAATTCTCAATTTTTTTATGTTCATGTTTTTGAATTTTACTATTTGGTATTAATGGTTCAATATTATTAATATGTATGAAGGATACAAACATTTTTTCTATTTATAGTACTACTAAACTCCCTGGGAAATTAGTCTTTTCTTTTGGGTTACCTTTCTCCAAGCCTACGGAGTTGCAATAAATTGTACATCCTATGGGGGTCTATCTCATCCCACCCCAAAAATTTGTCTTATTGCACGCATCCTTAGTGTATTCACACATAGGCCACCCATCTGCACCACCCCTTCCATTGCATCCATCCATAGTGGATGCACATATATGCCACCCATCCCCACTGCCATTTCCATCAGCCCCATCCAACGAGGCTACAACAATAGAGGTTTCCTTGGAGCATGTTGTAAAACCTAGTGCTCTATTTGCCAACGAATCTCCATTGAGGACCGAGAAATTCACGATGAGATAATGTGTTGATGATAATTTTTTATGTATCATGAAATTTATTTTATGCATATTTTTTTTAATTTTCTTGACTTGATCCTTGTAACTGATGCAGGGTGGCATCGCAGAGCGATTGGGGTGATGGAGGATGGTAAAACCCTCACAATTGATAATATCATATGTAGTGAGTTGTCTTAGGTTAAATTAAAAAGTATCATTTCGTATGTCTATTAATTCATTAAGGAAAAAAACTTATAACAAGGTTTTTTCTATGTGCAATCTCTAGAGCATCGAAGCATGCCTAGGCCTAGAACCTCTCTAGGTGCTTCCTCGAGTATGAGAAGAAAGATATATTTCCAATATGCTCTTGACGGTGGTGAGGGTGGCAGTGGTCATTGATTGACCAACTACTACCATTTTGTATCTAGGCCACCATATGGATGTTTTTTATGTTAGGGAACTTATTGTCACTTTGTATATTGGGCATGAGGTGCCATTTTGTAAAAAATGTAAAATTTAGACGATGTTGAATACACACACACACATTTCATGGAACATTGTTTCTGCATTTTATGTTGATGAATATATGAATTTTATGTGTATTAATCCCTTGATTTTTTCTAAAGTGATTATGAATACTTGCATTACACATTAATGAAAATCTTATGGTGGAAAAGATTTCTAAGTGATAAATCCATAAAAAAAATTAATGGTTCTCAAGTAGCATTGCTTGCTAATCAACCATGTATCTCTATATCATCGATAGATCATTCCTTCTTAATCATTTGCATGAATTTTATGGATATCCATATTCTAACTCACAACCAACAATATGGACCACCTCTTGAATTATCTCCATCTAAATCCAATGACAATCCACCCTCAAATAATGGTCACTTGAAAATATTGTGACCTAAAAAATGTCATATTACAATTTTATTATAGAAATAGTTTTTCTCATTTATCTTCTACATATTTGTAAATCACTTAACAACCTTAGCTCAATGTTATGTCAAATTAACCTCCATAACTAGTACTAAAGTTACTCAATTATGAAGATGGCATAAGCTAAAATTCAATTATGCAAGTACAGAACATTTGGACAACCCAAACACTTCATATATATTTAGAATATGAAGTACATGCACCTACCAATATCTTATCATGGGMTTTTACAAGCCAAKCTATTCAAACCCTAGTGAGGGGAACCATAAGATAACATTAGCCAATATATCACTCCATTAGAGATCATCAACAAGATAACATACACAATGGTATGTCTTTCTTGGAACCTACATTTTTATCCCACAATTGTACAAGATCAACTACCTCTATCTTCTCAATAACAAGAACCTTAGGTAGCACTAGGGTTTTCAAATGCCACAAAAATCTAACTTCTTCTCTTACCACAACTACATGATAAAATTATTTATTTTCTCCTTTAGGTATAAGTCCTAGTATTCCTAGTCTCCTTAGGACAAAACCTTCACCCTAGTCTTCCCTTGACATTCCTTTGAGAAGCCTAGTTGTTAGTTTCTTTGTTTATTCAATCCATAATTTGACCATTTTCTAGGGAACAAACATTATTCCCCTCTTTCTATGCATGCCATATATAAAATCATTTGATTTATGTGTAATCATTCATAAATTCCAAAAAGACAAGTTAATGACTCATTATTTCACTCATGTTTGTTTAGGTTGTGTCGTGGTTGTATGTAAATTTTGTTAAACTTGTCAATTATTAATAAAATTTATTTAGTCTTCCATGATGTCCACTAAAATTGTTGATTTTGATCAATACAATGAGAGAGTTCACATGGAAACTAGATCTTAGAATGGGTATCATTTTCCACCTACAAATAACTTTTTTGAGGTTACATTTCATGACACATCATAGAAAGTAATATTATGCTACCAAATTTCGTCCAAGGAGAGTTTCAACCATTATTCTCTTCCCTTCACCATCTATGAGAGTTTATTGCACATTCCTACCCAATTTTTTGGTTAGAGAAAACAATGAGACAAAGTACCCTCCCAAACCCAATCCCACAAACTTGTTCATGCCATTCCATTTTGATGCCATGCCATTTACATGCCTTAGCATGCCATGCCATTTTCATGTGTTTCCTAGCGATGGCATGGAATTCCATTGCCATACAATTCCATTTCCATGCCTTTCCATGCCATTTCCATGCCTTTCCAAGCCATTACATGCCATGCCATTTCCATTTTCATTTCCATGCATTGCCATTCCCATGCATTTCCATTGCCATTTCATACCATTTCCATGTCTTTCCATTCCATGCCATTTCCATTCCATTTACATGCCATTTCCATGCATTACCAAGCCATGTCATGCCATTGTCATGTAGTTTCGCATGTCTTTTCATGTGGCTTCCCATTTTAACCTATACAACAATAAATATAACTTTCCATAACATTAGGAAAGGAAAAATTCAAATCAAAATGTGTATTGAAATGAAACAAGAATAACAAAAAAAGAAATGTGTCTCGTCCCAAGAAATAAAACACATTTTTTCTAGGGACATATAACTTAAATTCACATCACAAATTTCCTTTCCATCCAATGAAGTGTTTATCACATTTTAAGTGTAGGTGAAAACGTTTGCATGCCTTTCCTTGCCTTGAGTTTCCATGCCATGCCATGCCTTTCATTTCCAAGCAATACCATTCCTTTCCATGCCATGCCATGCCATTGCATTCCTTTCCATTCCATGTCTTACCTTCTCATTCCTTTCCATGTCTTTCCATGCCATTCTATGCCATGTCTTTCGTTGCCATGCCTTGCCTTTCCTTTCCATGTCATGCATTTCCTTTCCATTGCATTCATTTCCTTTCCATGCCATGCCTTTCCATGCCATTCATTTCCATGCATTTCCATGCCATGCCATGGAATGTATTCCCTTTCCATGGCATGCCTTTCCCTTCCATGACATGACATTTCATTCCTTGCCTTTCCATGCCTTTCCATTTCATGCCATGCCTTTCCATGCCATGTCATCCCATGCCATACCTCTATATGCCATGCAATTCCATGTCTTTCCTTGCCATGCCATGCCTTTCC
>ML804714.1:48960-70642 GCA_009831015.1 Picea engelmannii
TCCAAGTTCTCACAAATCTGCACTCTCAAGCTCTCCTTTGCTCTCTCCTCCAAGCTCAAGATGAAAGAATGAGGAGAATGGAGGGGAAAGAGCTCCCTTATTCTCCTCTTTCTTTCCCCTCAACCCTAAGCCTAAGCTAGGCCCCACCCTAACTCAAAAAAAAAAAAAAAAAATGAGTTTTTTAGGTGAAGTTGTGGGTCCCCTTGGAAGCATGCGGGCCTTCCTCGGAAGCACGCGTGAAGCACCCTCTGAAGCGTGCTTCGGACTGGGCGCTTCAAAAAGGGCAGGAGCGTGCTAAAATCCCCCGAAGCGTGCTTCAGCCTGAGCTTCTTGGACGCACCCGCTCGGATCGAGCTTCAGGGCTTCCAAGCGGGGGGGGGGAAGCTTCCTGCAACACTGATTCTAATACCTCCATTTTAAACAAAATACTACTTTTTATTTCCTCTTGTGAATACAAAATTCATAACAACTTGACTTAACAATTAAAGCATGATGACAAAATTTGCAGAACATTCTTGTTCAGTCTTCATTGTTCATCAATGCAATGCAGCTCTAGTTTTGGGGCATATGTAGGTGCTCAATCTCATTTGCATACCCCTCTCTTTGAAAGTAGACTTCCAATTTATTCGCCCAGACAATCTTTCACTCTCAGACTGCCATAACCCTCCTTTTGTTATGAAGGTAAAATGGAATTAAACTACCCAAGCCAATCAATGAACTGGGCATCCTTCCTGAGTACCCTTTATCTGTAGTTCAAGTTGCAAAGTTGACAATCAGAACAAGTAACCATTACCAAATTTACCATTATCCTAGAGTCCTCAAAATATTCACACCCAAATCATCCCCTGAATTCATGGCCATATATAGTTTTCCTTCTTTTTTATCTTGTCTTTGGGTACATCTGCATAATGTATTTTGCAGTCCCAAGCATTACAGCCTAATTTATTACAATAGTAGCATTTTTTCCTTTTCTGGAACTGCTTATTTCTCCTTTGCTGCCTTTTTTTATGTTGTTGTTTTTATTAAAAATGACCATCTCTTTACCCTCTTCATCTAGTCATTTTTCTTCAGCCATTAGAGATGATATCATATTCTCCAATGAATATGAAGGCCAACGAATCAATGTGAATATTACATTTTATAATTTGAAGGTAAACTGCTTGCAGCTTAACAATACAGCTTTTGCATCTTCTTCTTTGGTTGCTACGCCTACTTCTAACTGTTTTATTAATGACTTGAGATCATTTCTATGACTTGACATATATGTTTTACTAGCCATTTTAACCCTCAAAAGTTGGTTTAGAGAAAATTTGGTGTTAGAGGCTTTCAATTCGAACAATTTATTTTATTCATCCCATAATATTTTGGATTACTTTTCTAGATCAAGATGATGCAATTCACAATTAGATACAAACAGTCCTATAATTGACCAGGCCTTATCACCCTTGTTCTGGCGGTTGCATGGATTTTGGCACACTGCCCTTCCCCCAAAGATTTTTGTGCATTATGAGTAACTGAAATTTTACCTTCCACATATGGAAGTTGTGACCATTAAATTTTCCCAGAGGGACTTCCATTTTCAGAAAGAGAAGGGAACTTTTGAAATAAAATATCCCTGTAGATTTGTCCTGAGTTCCTATTTGAAATTAGATTGTTTGAAGATAAATGGTTCTGAATATAAAACTTCTATGTCTGTCTCTGCTCTGTAAGAAGACATTTTTTATGATTGTGCTTCTGGCAGGCTCTACGTTGTATCCTCTTTGATCGAACTTCTTTTCATTGTCTCCTCTCTCCAAAATTCATTTTGTATCTATGGCACCTTCTCTTCTACAAATCGCATCTGCTCGAGCACATATATCACTCAGCCCAAGCCAACCACGGTGGTTCCCTCTTCCCTTTTCCCCTTGGTGCTAGACCTGCCACAGGAGTTCATTTCGACTCTAACTCACACTGCAAGTTAATTTCGATGCAGACCTAATGCCCTTGTCCACATCCACTTCTTCCCTTTGTCATAGCCCTCCCTCAGTTCAGCCCAATCTCTGTCCCAGCTCCTCATCCTCTTGTCCCTTCTCATGGCAGAACCCCCCCCTCCATTTGCCTATATCTGGGACCCGCTAACCCCCAGATTTGCCTATGCAACTGGAGTTTTAAGGTCCAAATAGCTTTCATGAGGCTGGCATTCAGTGACAGGTGCATCAGGTTTCACAGTGATCAAAGTCCATCTCAGTGGCATATTCACCAAATTTGGAGAAAATTGCCATTTTTAGCAGTTTTCTTTTGCTAGGAGCCAGAGTTCCAAGGTCCACATGTTGATCACATATTATCTGCCCTTAAGAGCTCATGATGCCAATGAGCTTTTTCCAGGAGACATGAGAGCATTTTCATGACACTGTTATTTCTAGCAGTTAGGGTTTCAAGGTTCGCATGTTGATTCTGTGCATATATTTGAATTCCTTGCAAAAAAACAATTCTAATGAGACTGATTTCATTGACATGCAAGAGGCTGCTATTTTTAGCAATGCCTATTTTTAGGCGTGCTATAGTTGGCAGCAATATCTTAGGAGTTTCATTCATTTTTCATCTTTCCTATCTTTTAGGAATTGGACTGCTATTTTTGGCATATCCATATTTAGCCTTGCTGTTTTTGGCAGGTACGATCTCTAGACTCCTGGTTCCACTGAACAATCATGAATTGAGCAAGTGGAAGTGTTCCAATGTGACACGTGGCAGTCATGGGGAGGGTTGTCTCATGAGGAGGGTTGTCTCATGAGGCAAACCCTAGGTCGAATTGATAATGAACTTATCCATCTCCCAAACCCAAGTTCAACCCCCTTTGGTATTTTTGACAAGTTGTTAAGTTTGTCTATCAAAGTTATATCCTATCCTCATGACCTCACTTCTAAATTTGCCATTGGATGACCCGTTACCATCTCTGGAACCTAAGTCACCTTGCTAAACTAGGCCAACTAAAAGCTTGGCACTTCGTTATTTTTGACTAGTTCGACCTCTTCATCCAGCTTGCATGTGAGATAACTTGGTCTCCTATTTTGAGTCTTGACATGTCTGCTAGTTTTTAAAAATTGTATTGTTAGAAAGGAAGCCTTGCTATTTTAGAAGCTAGGTCGACCCCATCTTTATAATTGGAATTTTGGTTGAGAGTTTGCATTGAGCCACCATTATGCAATGGAACTTCAATGGTTGAGTGGACAGGTGGCAGCAAAGTGACAGTTTACAAGCAGATTAGCCTGCTGTTTGGTGGTTCCCGGCCCATTCCTCCACAAAATTGGTTGCAAACAGATATAGAAAATTGCCTACTTCTTGACTGTCTGGGCAATAGAACGCATGGTTTCCAGTGACCTCTTCTAGGCTGGCAACAGTGAGATCTAGGCGCTGTAGCAGCCTATCTACAGCACATATAACAGGTATATTATCCAAACAGCAGTTGACTTGGGCTTAAAGCACTGATACTAAACTTGTACAGGGTCAATAACTTGGAGTTTAGTGACAGTTAATAGCAGATTTATTTTGTATCAGCTAGTGGCCAGCCTTTCCATGCACAGATTTGGCCTTAAACTTCTTCTAGACTGGTGCTAACATTGAGATATAGGCACTGTGGCAGTCTGTATACAGCCCCATAACAGCATTATTTAGTTATTTTTGGCAATTGTGGTATTCATGAGAATGCATGGTTAGGCTGTCCTAGTTTTGAGTTTTTGGGATTCTATAAAGACAGCATGAAGAGGACAGAAAGCGAGGGAGATTATTGAGCAACAGTCTTCATGAGGGAGATTATTGAGCAACAGTCTTCATCAAGCCAGCATTGTTTTTCTTCTCATCCATTCTTTCATTCATTGCTGCCTCCACTTTGTGCAGTGCTTGTTTTGCAGCCAGTTTTGTACTTGCCATCATGATGCAGACAATTTTTTGGTCAATATAAAATAGGGTTTGATTATGCCATGTGTTACAGCTCTTCCAATCTGTTGGTTGAGTTATTTTGCTTTCATTACAATGGTGTGGGTGGCCTAAGTGCCTTTATTTTGATATTATTCACTTAAGGCACATGTACATCTCTTCTTTCAACTTTCATACTTTAGCTGTTTTATAAAGTGAAATCTCTCTCATATTATTTAACTTAAGCTTTCTCGTGTCCTTGGTTACGCATATCAAGGACAAATACTTCATGTGCTGATCACTTGTACTAATCACGCCAATTTCCTAAGAACTGATAGTGCATGATCACTAGGGGCACCCCCTGTGACTGGAAGAGCACCAGTCCAAACAGAGGAGTAATTAGCAGTGACCTTGGGCTAATCACTCACAGTTGTTTCCTAGGTTTGCCGAGAGAAGATCTGAGAGAGAACAAATTAGCGTCATTGCCAGGGACATCGTCAATCTTCGAATACTACAATGACAGTGGTGAGTTTTTATTTATTGATTATTTTTTATTCATCTGGCGACTTCACTAGTGTAGGATTGGGTCATACTGGATAACAAGTGGAAATCTCCAAGATTTGATCATACACAAGGCATTGTTCCGGGCCTTAGTGAACCTGGACACCTTTTCCAGAATAAGACTAGATTTCTACCAGGAATTCCACCTGACTTGATAAGCGTATTAAGTTCTTTGGAAAGTTTGTCTCCTATCACTTCTACTTTCGCAATATGCTCTCCAGTGAGTGTTTCTTCGACAACTTTTAGTTCACATTTGTTTTCATCTCAGGTTAATACTATGGCTGCAACTGCTTATGCCCTATTGAGTTTTGTTGCAATTCCTAATCAGCCTCATGACATGCCTGCAGGAGAATATTGGAAGCATCTACCAAAGTTTGCAGGAAACAATGCAGTGTCAATTGATGACCACTTAACCACTTTTCTAAAAATTATGGATGATTTGGAGGTGGAGTACAAGGATGTGGTGATGGAAATGTTCATGCAAACCCTTGAAGGGGATGTACGAACATGATACAAGTCCCTCCCTGCTGCCTCCATTGACGGTTGAGATGCATTTAGACAAAAGTTTACAAAAAAATGGGGCTACAAACAAGACAATTCTTTCTTATTAGCCGAGTTTACCTCTATTCGTAAGGATGAAAATGAGACTGTGTCCGAATTTAATAATCGTTTTTTCTGAACTTTACGCGAGGATTCCTCAACCTGTGTGTCCTAATGATGAATAGTTTATTATTTTGGAGCATTTGACGAATCGTTTGGTTTTTAACTTTTTACTTGGGGAAATGGATATCCAAAATTTGGAGGCAGCCCTCACTACTGCACTCAAGTTGGAGAAAAATATCATCACAGCCATGAAAGTTCAACCAAGTCCTTCTGGGTTGTTTGATCCGCAAGGTAGAGCATCTCAGGAGGTGAATAAAGAAGGGGTTGATGAAAAAATGAGATACCGGAAAAGTTTGTTGATTTGATGTAGGGTGCCCACTTGGAGTAGTGCGTCCAACTTTGCAAACCATTAAGTGATGCACACTTAATGATTTCTCTTAACAACATTATAATAAAAGTTAGTTTTAATATTTGCCTAAGTTTTACCAAGGGGTAACAACATTAAACCTTATACATGTAACAAGTCCTAGGGCAATGAGTATTTCCTAAGTTCCTAGGTAAAAGGTAAGAGATGTAAAGAATAATTATGGAAAGGGGAAGGGAAAAAAATTCTTGTGATGACCCTCAAAGTGATTTAGTATGCTACATATGCCTTGTGATTTTATTCAACTAGCTTTCAAGAACTAGGATTTTATATAGAAGCCTTTAAGAGGGAGCTTTAGCATTGAGTTAACTTTACTCGGCATTGTTTCTTACTACCCCTTTTTGCATTTTTCTTTAAGTGTTCATTTTATTGAACAAGTCCCCTTTTCTTTAGATATTCATAGACAAGCATGGGACTAGGGGCATTGGCCTTGTAGCGAGGTGGCATTGCTCAAGCTTTAATATTTTTGGCTTTTGACTTTATTGCTCTTCACCTCTAGCCTTTTTTGGATTTTCTGACTTAGGATTTCTTAATTAAACCTTTCTAGTGACATTTGATAAGTCAAACATGATTGGTGATGGAAACACTTGAGCAATTATTTTAGGACTTCATAACGATGTATTTTGTTGATTATACAACCATATAGTGCTCATTGCTCTTCTTGATTAATTGACCATAATAGGGGTTTCTGACTCCTACTCAGATTTAAGGAGGGAAGTATCTTGTGATGTAATGTCTTCTCTCTAGAGCCTCCTATTTAAATTAAAGGGGAATATTGAATACAGATGTGTAATCTTCACTTTTGACTAAAGTTGACCTCATATTGAGTTGGGTATCCATAAACCCACTCTAGGTATTCATAAACCCACTCTCGACTGTATTCAAGTTGGGTATCCATAAACACACTAACTTTTGTATCTTGGCCAAGGCCAACCTGCATTCAAGCTAGGTATCCATAAACCCATTGTTAGTGTTCAAGCCCTGTTAGTTGTATTCAAGTTGGGTATCAACAAACCCACTCTCCATATTCGAGTTGGGTATTCATAAACCCACTCTTAGCTATATTCAAGTTGGGTATTCATAAACCCACTATCAACGATATTTGAGTTGGGTATCCATAAATCCACTCATAGTGGTATTGAGACGGTATCTATAAACCCACTCACTTTTGTATTTCGGCTATGGTCGATCCTATATTGAACTTGTAATCCACAAAACCACTCACAATTGTATTTCATCATTCCACTCTGTGACCCCCTATTCAGCTTGAGGGGGGGTGTTGAGAATGGTGCAATCCTCACATTTGGCCACAACCCACTTCATTTTGTAAGGATTATTATTGTGCATTTAATGTAAATCTAGGTTATGTTTAAGCCTAACCTAGTCACTATGTGGACCCATTACCCTTCTTGGGGAAGGCATCTTACTTCTTGAGATGTGTATAAATACACACTCAAGTATCATTTGTAATTCATCATCTTGTGAGCTAATGTTCTCTCTAATATAATGTGATTTAGCCTACGGGCATTATCGAGCATTGCACTCCTCTTTCTTTTGTGTTGTTGTCTCCATTTTTGAATGGGTTCATTGGCTAAGTTATGATGGGATTATGTGATATTTTTATGATGGCTATCCATGTGAAATATCAATAAACATGCTCAGTATCTGTGGCTCTCATAGTAAAGACACATATCATCCATTCTGATTTTGGTTCTGATCACATCTATTCACTTCTTACTCCTCTGATATCTTCACTGCAAATAGAATAATTTACTGATTCAAACCAAAAGCATTTTAAGAATACTAAATTCATGAAATGAGACAATGTAAGCAACGAAATTTGTCATCAGAGAATCCACCGATATGGTCATGTTATGACCAAAACTTACAGTCATATAGATGGGTCCTTCATATCCAAGAACCTCTGTGAAGTATGGAAGAGCCCCTATGTGATCCAAATGACTGCAAAGCAAGATCACAGTGAAACCAATCAAGCAATGACTTATTTAACAATAGCAATAGAGGCAAATGAGCTAGTTATGTCATAAGTAATCTTACAAATGCGTGATTATTACACAGGTGATGCTGTCAGTGAAATCCCGAGTTTTAGATATATTTGAGAAGTCGGGATATCGGCGTTCGTCCTGGTAGCCCATATGCATACCACAATCGAACATGATCCTTTTGTTACCTATTGTCACCACAACACAGCTCTTTCCTACCTCCTGACCAGCACCTTCACTCAAACAAGTATAAGTACTTCAATATCAATTTATCTATTGTGAAAGATATCATGATCACCCATCCTCGAACCAAAGTAAACATATAGCAAATGCAATGATATTTACCGAGAACTAAACACTGGATACCCATAGTTCGTTTTCTTCTTCACCAACATAAAAGCAGAGGCTGCTTGACTGTGTAGCGTTTCGAATATCTATTACCAAAAATAGCTTGTATTTATTACTGTATGAAAAATGCCCTAACATCACATAAGAATCATGACACCAAGAGTGATAAAAGAATGACTGGCATATAATACCCCTGCCAACCTGCAATGAATCAAATGCAGAAAGCATTTCATTAGTATTGACAAAAATAGAAAGCATAGCATTTCAATTTCAAGGCATTAGTATTAAATGAGATTGCAACAAACAGATTGAAAAAAAGCAACCTAACCTACCAATCCTAATCACTTCTTTCTTTCAGCCTGCCTCGAATACTTGACACACTTAGTGCCAATGCGACTCTTCACTTCTTGAGTCAGTGCTTATTCCTCATCCACGTCAACCTTACCAATTACAAACTCGTCCTCAAATATTGCCCCGCAGCCTCGATGATCGAATCGATTTGAAACTCTATGATCGCCCTTTGTTGTTGTAATGTATGAAAATCTATTTAAGATTTGAACACCAATCATACTAAGGTTAAGTATAAATTTAATTATAATATGATTATCAGTCTAAAAGTGAAAATCTATTTAAGATTTGAACACCAATCATACGAAGGATAAGTATAAATTTAATTATAATATGATTACCAGTTCAAAACCAAAGTGGCCCAAAATATGTGTCATTTTATTACTATCAAATTATCAGTTCAAAACCAAAGTGGCCCAAAAACACATAGTATGGGTTGATAGAAAACAACCGAGAAAGGTGTCAAATAGATTTGCCTCGTGTAACATCCCCAACCCCAAGTTGGGCAATGCCATACTAAATTTATGCCTCTGATACCAATTTAATTTACAAAAATGCTCTGCATATGATTATGCACTTCTATACAGTCTTAACAATATATAAACTTAAACATAATTAAATAGTAAAATCTCATAACAAAAATATCATAAATAATCACACGGTAATTAAAACAAACACATGGAAGGAACTTATCTTTGTAAATAAATCACCAACTGCGTGCAGACCTCGGACTTTCCTCCTAGCCATAAACTATGTTGCTCATAAGCTCTCAGCAGTAGGTCACCCCCGAGTTGGGGCTAGAAACGCCATCAAGGTCCTAAGCCAGATTAAGGTCTAATCGGCACAATAGCACTCATGCCAAGGTGTCAATTGTTGCAACTAGCCTACAACCTTTCATTTCCCATAGCATGTCCCACCCCATGAAGTGTGCCCCTTCTTTGTTCAACAGTCCTTCAGTTGCCCCACATCCCTTTCGGGGCTTCAGCAACAAGTCGGACAGAAAGTCTTAGAGTTGTATAGCTATTGTCAACATCCAAGGAACAATTCCTAACAGTTCTCTCACCTAGAGAGAATGCTCACGAGCCTGATAACTCGCTTCTTCAACATGCACACAGGCCTGACAGCCTACTTCTTCCACTCAGACCTCCAAGGAATATGTGGTTACAAGTAGTCGTAAAAGCTCCCAAGTACGAGTACGACTATGGATGGTAGGGTGAACGTATGGCCAGAGTCAATGCATGAATCAGGAGTGAATCAATGGAAAATGTATTAAGTTCTTACTTTTATATGCATGTTCCCAACTTGACACTTGTCATGTTGGGAACTACATGGGCCCCACATGGTGATATGTTCCTCCCACTTAGGAACTTAGGATAAATATGAATATATCCCATAAATTATACTTTAGGAAATATTATTATAATGTTTCATTGGCTTAACTCCTCTTCCTGGACCCTTAGCCCCTTTTCCCTCTAGTGGAGTTTTATCCCCCCATACTATTTTGTCTGGTTGGTCTACAGTAGTGATGTATTTTTATTGATATATGAGTTTGATTACATATTACAATGATAGACGTGTTGTCCTTTTAGCATTCTCTCTCTCGAGCCTATAACCACACGGGCACTTTGGCCTCAAAACATATTTACAATGGCACGCTGGCCCAAAATATCATGGCTCACCAACCTATATGTGCATTTACAATTGGGGTTTGGCCTAGGGGTATTACATTCCCCTCCCCCTTATTTATGCACTGCCCTCAGTGCATTATATACACATGTACAATCAAAATCTTCAAAAATCTTCAAAAAGATGTGGGTACTCCTCTCGCATAGCATCTTCATGCTCCCAAGTTGCATCCTCATGACTGTAACAGGTCCATTGAACCTTTACCAACCCTATTGCTCGATTCCAGAGCAATTTGACCTTCTGATCCAATATGTACACCGGTTGTACTCGGAAGTCTCCATCTTACTCCACCTGAATCACATTCCAACCAATTACATGATTAGCATCAGGTACATAATTTTTAAGCAAAGACACATGAAATACATTATGAATGCACATGGATGCAAATAATGCAAGCATGTATGCAACATAACCAATATTTTCCAAAATTTCAAACAGTCCACAATATCTCGCTACCAACTTTTCACAGTTCTTCAACTTCCAGGAACTTATCGTTGCCTTCACTTTTAAGAACACATGGTCACCAACTTTAAACTCTTTGTGAGCTCTGCCTTTATCTACATATTTTTTCTGTCTATCTTGGACAACCTTTAAATTATGTTTTATCTTCATCATTTGTTCTTCCATTTCCCTAAGTAACTCTGGCCCAACTATTGTTTTGTCTGTTGGATTGTCCCAACTCACTAGCGCATTGCACCTTCTTCCATATAATGCTTCAAATGGGATCATCTTTAAAGATGCATGATACCCATTATTATAAGCAAATTCAACTAAGGGTAAATAATCTTCCCATTTCTATGGTTTATCCATCACATACATCCTCAACATATCCTCAATCACTTGATTGGCCCTCTCTATTTTCTCATCTGACTCTGGATGACATGTTATGTTAAAGTTCAGATTTGTCCCAAATCCTTTAAATAATCCCTTCCAAAAGTTTGATGTGAACTTGGGATATTTGTCAGAAACAATTTCTTTAGGCTCACCATGAAGCCTGGCAATTTCCCTCATATAAATATCAACAATTTTAGTTGCCTTGTGAGTTAGCTTCACTGGAATGAAATGGGCAGCTTTAGTAAGCTTATCCACCACCACCATGATCGAATCATGTTGCTTAGTTCTTTTGGGCAGCTTGGTGATGAAATCAATTATCACCACTTCCCATTTCCACTCAAGAATGGGCAATAGTTGTAGCAAACCAGCTGGATGTCTATGCTCCACCTTGACCTTCTGACATTCTACACATCTAATAATGTAATCAACCACCTCCTTCTTCATGCCAAGCCAAAAATATTGGCTCTTTACAGTTGCAATTGCCTTCTAGTAGCCCGAGTGCCTAACATAAAGCACATTGTGCATCTCTTTCAATACCAAAATTTTCAGCTCCTGAAAATCAGGCACATAAACTTTGCCCCTGCACATGAGGATTCCAACCTCCCTTAGCTCATAGTCTTGAATTTTTTGTTGCAAATTACCTTGTTGTAATTTTTCTTTTGTCTCCATATAATGTTGATCTGATTTTGTAGGGGGGGGTGAATTAGTATGAGCATTTTTTACCACTTTTAACCACAATATATATGCTTTCAATTTATCAACAATGTTCAACAATTTATCATCAATGTATCATCTATGATTGCATTCAATATATATATATATATATATATATATATATATATATATATAAGCAACATCACATCAATATCACATCAAGAACACGGTACACCAATATTTACGTGGAAACCCAAATGGGAGAAAACCACGAAATGTTTTATTATATATCAAGAATTCATTCATAGGAAGCACCAACTTCTTAATTCTCCACCTGCAAATAGAAGGAGGCTACAACGCCCCTATTTACAGGCTCCAACCTGAAGGAAGCTACAACTCCCTAAGTTCTCTGGCTCCAACCAGAAGGAGGCTACAACCCCCTGGGTTCTCCGGCTCCAACAGGAAGGTGGATACAACCACCTAGCTCTCAGGCTCCAACCTGAAGGAAGCTCCAACTCCCTGATTCTTCGGCTCCAACTGGAAGGAGGCTACAACCCCCTTTCCTTGCCCCTTCCTACCGCCCTGAAATATAAATGTAGACCAATTGTCACTACCACAATCATTTCCCACTGTCACCATCATTGTCACTGTCACATCAACCTGTCCAACCGATCACTGTCACAACAACCTGTCCAACCGATCATTGTCTCATCCATGAAACCAAATCCACTCTAAACTGCATGCAACTCATGCCAATATCACCAAGATCATCTCTCAAACGATATGCCCAACATCACCACTACATGCCTCTACGAAGCATGTACCAAGAACACCACGTAGCATCACAAGATATGTGTCTCAACCAAGTACCAACATGTAGCATGCATCAACATGTACCATAATAAGTGCATCAACCATACACCAAACCTGTATCATACCAAGTATCAATCATGTACCATACCATGTCCCATACCATGTGTCAACTATGCACATCAACCATGTATATCAACCATGTACATCAACAACATACCATGTACCAATCATATACCATATCATGTCATACACCATATACCAATAAACCAAGAAACTCACCAACAATGTATCTCAACAAGTAGACCTCAACTAGCATGTACAATACGTCCAATATCTACCACAAGACATATACCAAAATCTCACCAAGACATGCCTCAAGCATGCTCCACAAGATCACCAAGATGCAACTTCAAACCAAGCATATAAACATACCTCTGATCCTGTAGCCGACCTGGTGTATGTGATCACATACCTGCATACCTTCCTTAACTTCAGCAAAAAGAGAATGGCATCTTCATCAACCTTTACCTCAGTTTCACGAGACTAGTTTTTTGGATTATTCAACAACCTTAACTTTCAACAAGCATAACTCTGTACCTGTAACGAATAAAGTTCTGAAAAATGTACACAATATTAGTCAATATCTTATATACAATTCCTCTAAGTTTCACTGCTTGGAACGTCCCAGAAATAGATTTATAGAAAAAATGGTATACTTTGCTTAATTATGGTTTATTCTAGAGAGAGAACTTGTAGAGCATTCCACGCCTGGAATATTTGATATCTAGATCTAAAAATTGCACGCAACATACTACGGACAATAATATATCCAATTAATTTTGTCTCATTGAATTTGGATCTTCTATGAAGAAGTTATGATTGTTTTACCCGGAACACGTGTTTAAAACTAGTTTCAAGACTAGTCAAAATCCTTATCTTCCACAAAGTGTATCTCCCAAAATAAAACGACACAGAAGCTAAAATTTCTACCAAAGGTACCTTGATATGTTTTATCAACAACCTCCAATTTTCACTATATGAATCATTTTATAAATAAATTTATTTCGAAAATGGTGAGATGACTTGTAAGTAACATACCTTAGAACACATCATTAAAAGAATTCATCCTCCCTTGGATCTTCAGCCTTCTTTACTTCACCTTCCCTCTGAAATTAGCTTCAGATCTCCTTTTTTACCTCATTCACTTATAAATATTCAATATGCTCAATAGGTGCTAATGAAAGTCTCTTGATATCTTATTTATACTTCCCAAGTAACTTCCTTTAGGGACAACTTGTCACTGTTTTACCCCTTCTCCTCAATCTAGGGCTAACCCACTTTCTTGTTGCAACTAACTTTTCCTTAATTAGTCAAATCATAAATACTTTGTTGCAACTACTTTATCCTTTATTAGCTTCTTGTTGCAACCACTTTACCCATAATTAATTAATTTCTTGTTCAACCACTTTGACTATTCAACCTTCTTGTTACAACTACTTTACCCATAATTAATTTTGTTAGCACTGAAAGTCAACCTCAGATTGCGGGAGGATAAGCCCAGTACCCATCAAAGTTTTTGGTGGATGTTGGTTTTATATGAGTGGAGGTCAATGGACAAAACTCAATATATGAATGATGTTCAACACAGAACTGGACAAGAAATTCACAAGGAAGTGAGGGCCACAACTAACTTCAGTCAGTGAATTGAGTTTAAGTGTGTGTAGAGGGAAGACTTAGTAAGAAAGGTGGACAAGACTGCTATGGGCATTAGTCCTTCAAGCAACTTGGAGAAGAAAAACTCAGACTCAAGATCACTCTTAAGCTCAAGCTTCAGACACTGAAATATGTCCAGACAACACAGTCACAACAATACAATGATCACACCTACATCATCATGCAACTACAACAACTCGACTGGATCCTTCATGCTTGAGCCATTCAGTGTAAGAGGGGAAAAGATCACAAGGAAGCTGACTAAAACTATTCACGATACCGCTACAATCAAACCTACATTACAATAACATAACAACCCTCGACTGGATCCTCCATGCCCGAGTGTTTTAGCACAGTTTTTTACAAAGAGATGAAAAGAGGCTGAATTATATTAATCTAAAAGTCTCAAATCCGATACATAACCAGAGAACAGTTATGGCATCAAAACATTACAAAATAGGGAGCTCTGCTCAACCAGTTGACGACCCTAACAAAATATCAAAACTATCTATTTATACTCCGAACAATTCGCCACCACCAAGAGTGTGACCTGGCCACTACAATCAAAGCTTTGCGTCGACGAGTTCTTCTGTCAGACCGAACGCGCACCCCTCTGTCAGATGCGAGCTCAGATCAGCATGGGTCTGGAAGGAAATCTGCTCGCAGGGGCACCATGGGCTAATGGTTCAGTCCCCACGGCCGGAATTTCCATACCTTCCATTTATGGGGTGAGACGAGGTTTCAACCACCAAACCTACCTTTCATTTACTGCTTCAGGTCTCCAGACTCCTGGAAAATCAAATCTCAAACCTCATCCTCTTCCATGAGTTTTTACCCGGAGCTAAGGATCTGGGGACGCGTGGCTCCTGGATCAACGACAAAGATCCCTTCGAGTCTCCGGGCTTTGGGAAAATCAAAACTGAAATCTCGCTTTTTCCCCTTCGCTTTCCTCCAGAGCTCTAGATCTAGCGTCATGTGTCCGTCTGAGGAGAGTGCCACGTGCTTCGACACTTCAGGACTTTGATGCTTCGGGTCTTCGGCACTTCGGGAACTTAATGCGTTTCTCGTTTCAAAACTCCCGAAGTAAAACTCTCGGAGTGACAGATCTAATGACGCGTGGCAGTATGGATTCAGATGGTCGATATCTACTTCGGGACTTCGGGCCTTCGGAACTTCGGCGCTTTTCATGGCGCTATACTTCATGCAATTCTGAAACTCTGAATACTCGGGGTCACTATCTGATCCTCACAGGGGATCTCCACCGTCGGAAAACTGAGTCCATTTGTTTATAGTTTAAGCCCGAAATGAGTTGTTCTGCATGCTGCGCTTGGATGCTTCTTGTGCAGACCACAGACTTGGACAACCTGCTGCCCTTGACAACTATATGTGATAACATTTGGCTCCACAGGGGATGACATGCTCCCTGCGAGCTGTCAAGAACAAGTAGTTCCAGTCGCCTTCTGCATTGGGCTATGGAGTCATGCTCAAAAAAACATCCCGCTGAGGATTAAAGGCTGACAAGCACATTATCCTAAAAACGAAAGAAAAATACATGGGCTCTAGGAGGAGCTTAATTATGTACATTCCTAAACTGGTTGATTTTTACAAAGCGCTAGGTGAAAACAAACTTCCACCATAGCCATTCAAGCAACTCCCTAGCTACAAACTTGTTTACTTTGTCACTGATCAAATAAAAACAATGCAATTGTGACAGCAAAATGATTACGCTTTGCAACTCTCCTCCTAGTGTTGAAGTCAGGATAAAGTTGAGCGACTCCAAGACATGAAGGAAATGCAACTCCATGTACTCCCTTACAGGTTCATAGAGAAAATGACAATATCCATTGGGCTGGTGACAGAAAACACGTTATGTCTTACAACTGCTCACACTTGGTTGAATGTCTCTAGCAAGCACGGGTGACCGAACGACTGATACAAGTTGACTGATCCCAGGTGATGGTTGCTCATTTGTAGGCTCTGGGCAGTATATGAACTGCACATTTGGCTCTCCCTCTTCTTCTTCATGACTCTCCCAAGGATCAGAATCATAATCATCATAAACAAGAATCATGGGAAAGCTCGGCTCTTTGTCTTCTGCAGGCACAGAATGGCGGATTTCCACACAATGTTTTTCCTCAATGTATAAAGGAAAATCCTATGTGGTATGCTCTTGAAAATCCTCAAAATCTGAAACATACGATTCCATGTATATAGCCACAGGATCATGAATCGTGTGACAGAATCCTAGCCGAATTAGAAGACCAGACTGCTCCTCTGTAAATGCCTCTATGCTTGTAAATAAAACACCTCCCTACTCCTTCGAAAACAACTGTCGATCATCATCAGCTACAGTCTCTTTTCCTTGTTGTTGTTCCATCTCTAATTCATAATCACTATCTTCTTGCTTAGAATCTGAAACATGATGACAGTCTTCTTCCTTAGGCACATGCAATTTTTCAAGATATGCTTGCATATGAACCCCCTTGCTAGCCCTGATGTTCTCTTTGACTTCTTCAACATATTCAAACAGGTGCTTTAACGATGAATATTTCCTCTCTCTTAGGAGAAGGACCAGCTCTGGATGTTGAGCCATGACATAGTACACCATGGAAACAGTCTCTATGGGTCTGATCTCCACAGGCATACTATGATAAACACTATAAAACCTCTTGTTGAAGACATCCAAGGCTTCATCTTCCCCTCTAATCAAGGCATTAAACTCAAACCAGTATTGATCAAGGGACTTGTTCTCACCCCAACACTTTAAAAATGCATGGCATAGCTCGGTCCAGGAGCCAATAGAACCGACTTCTAGACATCTAAACCACACAACAACATCTCCAGACAAAGAATGTGAGAACAACCTCAAGGTAACATCCTCATGAACAATCTCAAACTGATCAACAAAGTTCTCAAAGGCCTCCAAGTGCCTCTTGGCTGTAACATGGTCTTCTCCAGAAAACCGAGGAAGATACTCAAAGGAATCAAGAGGATAAGGGTTAAGGCGATATGGCAGCCTCAGAGTTTTAAACAACTTATTTCTGATTTTAATTTGAAAAGCAGTGGGTTGATCATGAGGATTAACGAGTTGATGGCAAGGCTCAGCAGGAATAATGGAGGGTAACAAGATTTGAGAAGACTGTGAATTATTTTCAACCTCCTCAGGGCTACAAGGGTGATCAATTTCAAGAGGAGATGCAATACAGATCTCACTTTTATGAATAGGCAGAGGTGAAGACACGAGATCGATATCTACAACACAAGAAGAGAGCATGCTTTCTTCTTCCAAGGATGGATAAATAAAGGAAGGCCTATAATCATCTGAATAGACAAAGCAGAGGATAATCCTCTTTATATGTGAAGGGAAAGAGAGAAATGAGCTGATAAACAAGAACACGATTTCATGAATAAAGCTCATAAACTGACACCTAGTCTTCCCCTTTGGTATGGTCATCTTTCTATCAATAGGATCCTCCCCAGTGGAGTCTTCGATTGTGGAGCCGCCAGGTGCAAGTTGCAATCTTCAATGGTTCTAATGTCTGATGCACCTTCAGAATCAAAAGCTCATTGTCGTTCTATCCCAGGGAAAAGTCTTCAATTTGTTCTCTGACAACGACGCCATGAATGTTAGCACTAAAAGTCACCCTCAGATTGCGGGAGGATAAGCCCAGTACCCATCAGAGTTTTTGGTGGATGTTGGTTTTATATGAGCAGAGGTCAATGGACAAAACTCAATATATGAATGATGTTCAACACATAACTGGGCAAGAAATGCACAGGGAAGTGAGGGCCACAACTAACTTCAGTCAGTGAATTGAGTTTAAGTGTGTGCAGAGGGAAGACTTAGTAAGAAAGGTGAACAAGACTGTTATGGGCATCAGGCCTTCAAGCAACTTGGAGAAGAAAAATTCAGACTCAAGATCACTCTTAAGCTCAAGATTCAGACACTGAAATATGTCCAAACAACACAGTCACAACATCACAATGATCAAACCTACATCATCATGCAACTACAACAACTCGATTGGATCCTCCATGCCCGATCCATTCAGTGTAAGAGGGGAAAAGATCACAAGGAAGCTGACTAAAAATGGTCACGATACCGCTGCAATCAAACCTACATTACAACAACATAACAACCCTCGACTGGATCCTCCATGCCCGAGTGTTTTAGCACAGTTTTTTACAAAGAGATGAAAAGAGGTCGACTTCTATTAATCTGAAAGTCTCAAATCCGATACATAACCAAAGAACAGTTATGGCATCAAAATATTACAAAATAGGGAGCTCTGCTCAACTAGTTGACGACCCTAACAAAATATCAAAACTATCTAATTATACTCAGAACAATTCACCACCACCAAGAGTGTGACTTGGCCACTACAATCAAAGCTTTGCATCGGCGAGTTCTTCAGTTAGACTAAATGCACACCCCTATGTTAGACGTGAGCTCAGATCGACATGGGTCTGCAGGGAAATCTGCTTGCAGGGGCACCACGGGATGACTATTCAGTCCCCGCGGCCGGACTTTCCCTACCTTCCATTTATGGGGTGAGCCGAGGTTTCAACCACCAAACCTACCTTTCATTTACTGCTTCGGGTCTTTGGACTCCGGGAAAATCAAATCTCAAACCTCATCCTCTTCCATGCGCTTTTACCCAGAGCTAAAGATCTAGCGATGCGTGGCTCCTGGATCAATGACTAAGATCCCTTCGAGTCTCCGGGCTCTGAGAAAATCAAAACTCAAATCTCATTTTTTCCCCTTCGCTTTCCTCCGGAGCTCTAGATATGGCACCGCGTGTCCGTCTGATGAGAGTGCCACGTGCTTCGACACTTCGAGACTTCGGCACTTCGGGTCTTCGGCACTTCGAGACTTCGACGCTTCGGGTCTTCGGCACTTCGACACTTCGGGAACTTGGCGCGTTTCTCATTTCAAAACTCCCGAAGTAAAATTCCCGGAGTGATAGATCTGATGACGCGTGGCAGTCTGGATTCGGATGGCCAAGATCTACTTAAGGACTTCGACGCTTTTCATGGCGCTATACTTTGTGCAATTCTGAAACTCTGAATACCCGGGGGCCGCTAATCTGATCCTCATAGGTGATCTCCACAGTCGCAAAACTGAGCCCGCCGGTTTGTATTTTAAGCCCGAAATGAACTGCTCTGCATGCTGTGCTCGGACGCTTCCTGTGTAGACCATAGACTTGGATGACCTGCTACCCTTGACAACTATATGTGATAACAAATTTCTTGTTACAACCACTTTGACTAGAATTTTTTTTGTTAAAACTAATTTACCCATAATTAATTTCTTGTTAAAACCACTTTGACTAGAAACTTCTTATTGAACTTCTAGGGACTTCTAAAATAATTAACTTCTCATTGACCTTCTAGGGGTTTCTACATTATTCTTGAGCATCCTCCAGTCTTCATAAAGCCATATCTCCTCAACTGTGAGGAACCATGTGGCGTACCACATATCACCAGAAACAAAATGACACGTATTATACATCTATGATAGTCTTACCTACAATTACATTTCCCTTCATGTCCTTATTCCTTAATCAATTTTGGGTCCCATATCCACACCTATGGGGATACATGTAGACTATATCAAATGTACCCAACTAACTCACCATCAATCTCAATCATACAAATGTCAATCAATTGTCCAACATCTTTGGACCTACCTCTCCAAGGGTTGACATCAATCTCTAAGGGTTGACATCAATGACAACCAATTGTCCAAACCAACTATCCAATGATTGTAGCATTTATCTCACGCATCCTTCTGCTAAGTGCATCGACCACCTTGTTCTCTTTGCCTTTGATATGCTTGATCTCAAAGTGATATTCAATGAGGAATTCCAACCATCTACTTTGTTTGGCATTCAAAGTTGGTTGTCCAAATAAATATTTCAGACCACTATGGTCTATCCTCAGCTTAAATCACTTTCCCATGAGGTAGTGTCTTTGCATCTTCAAGACATGCACTATGGTTGCCAATTCCAAATCATGAGTGGCGTAGTGTCTCTCATGATCCTTTAACTTTCTTGACTCATAGAATATCACATGCCCATTTTGACTAAGGACTCCACCAAGTCCTTCCTTGCATGCATCAATGCACACACTAAAATCTTTCTTAGGATCAACAATCCTCAATATTGGTGCACTTGTCAGTAAGATCTTCAAGTGCTGAAAACTTCTTTCACAATTAGGGGTCCATTCAAATCTCACACCCTTCTTTTGTGAAGATGTGATTGGGTGTGCAATCTTTGAAAATCCCTCAATAAATCTTCTATAATATCTTGTAGCCCCATGAATTATCTCAACTCTGAGACATTCTTTGGTACGGGCCATCCCTCAATGGATTTTATCTTTTATGGATCCACTGTTATCCCTTCCTCTGAAATGATATGGCCCAAATAATGTATTTGCCTCTGATAGAATGAGCACTTGTTCAACTTTGCATACAATTGATGCTCCCTCAATACTTGTAACGCCATCCTCAAGTGTTGTTCATGCTCTTCTTCACACTTAGCGTATATAAGAATGTCATCCAAGAAGACAATGGCAAACTTATCCAAGAAATTTCTAAAAATACCATTCATTAAACACATAAAGACAACTAGTGCATTCAACAACCCAAATGGTACCACCGTAAACTTATAATGGTTGTACCTCATTCTAAAGGTTTTCTTGCTGATATCTTCTTCTTTAATTCTCACCTCATGATAGCTTGATCAAAGGTCAATCTTGGAGAACATCTTTGCATCCTTCAATTGATCGAAAATATCATTTATATCGGGGAACCCCAAGGAGACACACTTGGGCATATATATCCCTTCTTCAACAGCTCCTCAAGTTGCATTTGCAACTCCTTCAACTCTAGTGTACTCATCCTATAAGGAGTCTTGGACACTGGGGCTATTCCATGCATCAAATTGATAGAGAAATCAATATCTCTCTTGGGTGGCAACCCCGATATTTCTCCAAATACATCCTCAAACTCTTGCAAGACTAGATATTTTTCAATGCTTGGCACTTTATCCTTGGGCGTCTCTTCCATATGTGCTGCAAATATTTGGTATTCTTTCCTTAAGCTTTTCTTTAGATACAAGGATGAAACTTCTCTTATAGTTATTGCCCTTGGATTACCCTTAATTGTTCTCAATTTCCCTTCCTCATCCAAGAAAGTAAATGCTTTGTTGTAACAATCTAGGACAACATGATGCTTGTCCAACCAATCCATACCAATTAGGAAATCATATGAACCCAATGGTATGATATTCAAATCTTCCCTTGTGCACAATTCCTTCATATCCATTGGACAATATTTAACCATCTCATTAATTCTTCTTTTAGCTCTTGTAGCTATCTGCACCAACCAATATTTCCCAATGCTTCTTGGAAAATGAAATATTTCCACCATATTAGGATCTAGATAACCATCTAAGGATAGATCGAGAGATTTGTGAGTGGTTACTATCTAGGTGACATTAAATTTAGCATTGCTTTATTTTTAGTTATGTATAAAATATTATATTTGGTCGACATATGTTGACTTGAGCATTGCAGATAGGAAGAATGGGATGGACGTTACAATCTCTTTAATACTGGGTTATAAAATGCACCTCGCTTCTCTAGGTGCAATTATCTAATGGCAGGCTTAATTCAAACCATAGCATTGTAAATTGGTGCCATTTAATTTTAACTAATAATTATATTTGAAGCACACCATTTCCTCTTTCACTTACAAGACTCAAACAAGAATATTACTGCTTTTAAGAATATGTCATTGGTT
>ML804714.1:87501-118057 GCA_009831015.1 Picea engelmannii
AATCAATGGGATTTGGCTTTACCACAAGCTGAGTTTGCATACAATGACTCACCTAACAGAAGTACAGGTTTGAGCCCTTTCAAGATTGTTTATGGAACAAATCCAAGAGGAGTGATGGAACTTAGATATTTGGGAATGATGGAGAAAAGGAGTGAAAATGCAGAGAATTTTGCTTCAGATATGCAAATGTTGCATGAACAGGTTAAAGAACAGTTGCAGAAGAACACTTTCAAGTATAAACAAAGACCAGATTTGAAAAGGAAAGAAATGAATTTTGAAGAAGGTGATCTAGTATTAGCCTATCTGAAGAAATAAAGGTTCCCTAAGGGTACCTATAATAAATTGAAACTCAAGAAGATTGGACCTTGTAGGATCTTGAGAAAATTCTCAGCAAATGCCTATGAGATTGAATTGCCTGATAATATAGGTATCTCACCTATATTCAATGTTGTGGATTTATATCCTTATCAGGGGGGTGAAACTGTGACTTCATCAACAAATGAATCAGATACTGGACAAAAGATAGCATGGCAAAAACAGATTCCTGTTATACAAAAGCTGGAAATGGAGAAGATATTGGATACCAGAGTTCTGAAGAAAACCAGAAGACATGAGTACTATGAGTACTTGATCAAATGGAAGAATCAGCCAGTGGAGGATGCTACATGGATGACTGAGGCAGTTATACAAGAAAATGGCAGCACTGTGGAAGAACTCATGAACAGGAGTTCATGAATTTTTTTTCTCACCTGAGGAGTCTGATGCAAGAGCATTAGTTCGACTTCATGGTGGAGTGGTCACATGTTGTGATCTAGAACAACATTTGAGGTTAGAATGAATAATAGATAGACAGCCTTGTTGTCAAATTAGAGATAGATAGGGAACAGATAAGCTATCAAACAGCTCCCTGCGAGGAGACTGAGCCACCTGTTCTAAGTGTTGAATAAAAAGTAGGAGTAGTTTTTCTAAAAATAGGAAATGCTTAAAATCAGGCATAGTTTGTTAAATATGATTAGAAAAGAGAGTGTGCGAGTCAGAGTGCAGGGCAGTGAGAGGGGGAGAGAGTGCATAGAAGAGTTGCAGAGGAGAGAATGAGACGAATCAAAAGAATTCATTAATAAAGTTTCTTTCTATTGTGCAACATTCTGATCTGTGAGAAACCCTATTCATCTTTGTATGATTGTGATATCTTTGTTCTCGTTGATGGAATACATATGATCTGTCAAATTATTTTAAGGATCCTTGGAACCAAAACAATACTGTAATGAATTGATACTTTCATTCTGTAAGTATTGGGGTAAATGGTGGAAAGCAGAGCGGAACTCGAAGGGATCAAGGATCGACGGTGCCAATCATCCAGAAGACGGACGATCGAGATCTGAGCAGAATCGACGGTCCAGATCGCAGCGGAAGGCGGATGGTTCAAACTCCGATGCAGTTTGGTGATTTCCACTGAGGGATACGTGTCCATCGGTGTATGGAAGCGGAGATGTGAAGGTAAGTATGAAAAGGTGTCAAAGTGTTTTTCGTTGAGTTATGGTCATGCCATGTGGTTATAAGGTGCTTAGCATCATGTATAAAAACATTCCGTTGGGTGCTAGCAAAACAAAAAGTGCTTAATCCGCAAATTCAACAAGAGTCCGGTCAAAAGAACCGAACTGCCAATTATAGCGACAGACAGCTAAATTTAGCTCTGTCACACAGATTTCACTAACATCAGTTGCATTATAAGAGGAGGGGCTTTGTCTACTCATATGTCTCTCGGCACTCCATGTATGCAACCTGCAGGCCTCAAGACATCATGTATTTAGTTACCCCTAGGAATGGGGGGTAACATCTAGCTCCTACTTGGGGACTTGTGCTCGTCGTAGAGCACATGAGAAACTCATCATATCCTGGTAAGGCATGTGCCTACACACACTTAAACAAACAAAATGTTGGGATATCGAAGGTGGCGCACTCACCCCTTTATTCATATGATCAAAAAATTTAAAATTGAACTTATGCATTGAAAGGAATTTTTTGCATTTTTTCAAAAATTTCTAACTAACATGTGAAAGGATCAATCAAATGTAGTAAGAAACTATGCATAAATGTAAATAAAACAATACGTAAATGAAATATGAATATGCAACTAAACTAACATGAACACACAAGATGCAACTCGTGCAACCACTTTCTCGACATCTCATAAAAGTATCTCCCCTTGTGCTTAATCATGCGATATAACAAAGATAAGCCAAGCACACAATAATCATGAGCATAAATAATCATGCAACCAATCATAGAAAGAAACCCATGGAGGTGGGAGGGAGGGAGAAAATCCTACTGGAAGGAATAGCCACAAGCTTCGTCAACCCATCTCTGAATAGGACTATTCCATATAGACAATGGCTTGTCTTGATCCTCACTTAGAATACCACCGCTTCTTGAAGACTAAGAAGATATGAGATATCGGAAGAAAACTGCATAGCTTCCCAAAGAATATAAGAGGCAAGGGACAACCTCGTGTTCGTAAAAAGAAACCCCCTTTCCACTCAAAAAATGTTGTTCCTTCATATGCAAGTCCCTGTCAAAAACCCTAAGATGGAAATATTGTTGCTTTGTAGTGTGGATCCCTGACTGTTTTGAGCTAGTTACGTCCTCAATTCCATCAAAATTCAAGCACAAAGATGGTTGAAAACCTTCGTGAAATAATATCTTTGGGTCTTCAAAAGCATAAACCCCAAGGTAAAGCTAGGATTTAACATAAGTGCATTGTAACAAGCCATCCCCTAGTGGATGAAAAAGGTATGTGATCTTATCATCACTAGGTTTCCAAATATCTTGATTGTCCACTTATGAAAAGAAACCTTCCAAAGGAAAAACTTTTGTGTTCCTTTTCTTGAAGTTGCCCTCAATGTCGTAGATGGGATCTCCATCAAAACTATAAAAAAAACATGTCCCATCCACACCTCCCAATATGTATGAAATCATCAATGTGTTGATCAACCATGTCAGAGAGGTCCTCCATGAAATCATTTGTATCATTGGGACTAATCTCTTCACCATCTTCATGTGTAGGAGGAAAGCACAGCTGGACAATTTCATCTTCATGAAGCGGGAGAACGGATACCAATGTCTCATCTAGGTTCTCAAAATGTTGCACTTCATCGAAAACTTCTTCTTCTTGGAAGCTTTATTCAAACACTTATTTTGCAAAGGGAGGATGACTTTCCTTTTCTGTTTCACATTCTTCAATTATTGTTTCATCATCAACTGGAAAACCTTCCCTGTAAATAGCGTCCTTGAGCTCTTGGAAAGTATCTTGCAAATTCTGAATGGCTAGGCCCAACCACCTGAGAAATTATTCAACAAGCCTTGTGGAGGAAGGTATGCTCCTCAGATTTCATGAATGTATGAACCACTTCTTTTGTCTCAACTCTACAGATGCTACAAAAAATCGCATTAGTATATCATCATGTAACACATTCATAGTTGAATAATATTTCATATAATTCACAACATGGGTGACTGTTAGGGATGGATCACCATAAAACTTTGGACAATTCTTATTCCATTCTGGAGGATAACGATTTGGATACCTAGTAATATCCTAGATATCAAGGGAAGGATATACTTCATGCGTACGCCAAGGTTCCATGGTTCCATTACCGGGAATGACAACTCAATGGAAATGCTAGAAGAGCTCAAGGCTCATCAAGATGGAAAAGGGCATCTTCCCTCAATGGAGTCGCCAGATAAACTTATATGAATTTCATCAAATTTGTGAGGGTAACTTCTCTCGATGGAATCACTAGGAAAGCTCTGGGTAAAGGCTTTGGGAGAAGCTTGCCAAGTGTTGTTCTGGGTCAGAAAGGATTCAAAATCCTCCCCAGTAACGGCACCAAAATTTTGTCTCACGGATTGTAGCTTGAGAAAATCCCAACCCAACCCAAAAAGGTGTGACAACTATGGGAGTATTTACCCACTGTCACCTTAGATAAACACTCCCCTCACTTTAGTGATGATGAAATCACCACACAGGGGGAATCTCGGGTGATATTAGGGGGAAATGAGATGGAAAGTGGTATGATATGAAAGGTTCCCATATATGTCAAGGTCAAATGTGGAGATGAAGCTTGGGAAAGAGTCTCATGAGAGGGTAATTGGTTACCAAAGGCGATATACCTGCAAAACAATGTTATCCCTGCCCAGAACAAGACAATATATAGTGATAGATGCTTCGAAACCAAAAAGGATTCAACAAGTAACCTTGTTGTCCCATATTACAGCAGTATCGAAATATATATATTAGCAACACATGATAATAAGAGTTGCAAATTAAACCACCAAGATCAAGTACAAGGTGTTGGAAACAAAGCTAGCAATGACTAGTTAAACTTCCAATGATCAAAACAAGACTTTGATGGTGATTAGAGGGTTGTTAATTAGTGTTGTCAACAATATTTGTAATAGTCTTATGGCTGTAACAAACAATTTCTACAGAAGCAAATTCTAGCCACCAAAATTAACAAGTAATCCACCCAAAAGATAGTTAACAACTAGTAGAGTAATTATAGCAGCTTGCAAGTGTAATTTAGTGGTTGAATGACATAAATTTATAAAATCAATGAGAATCAATTGGCCAATCAAGATGCCCCCAGGGCACAAGAAAGCTAATAACATGAAGAATCAATTCCCAACTTGAACAATTGCAATATCTCAAAAATTCATGTATACCAATGCATGAATATACAATCTCCAATGCAAGTAGACTAGTACCTTATCAATTGGGTTAATGGAGTCTCTTGTGTATGAACTAGGGTTTGTTACTTCTCTGGGGGTGTAAGCCTTTTACTCCCTAAAGAAAACTAACATTAGCAAGGTAAATCTACAAGGGTGTAAACCCTTTTACTCCTTGTAGCAACCTTTGCAAAATAGCTTTTTCAATGACAATAAGATGGATCTTGATGGATGGTGTATGCCCTTATACTCCTCCAAGTATTTAGACAAATTAACCTTGAAACAAGAAGAAACAACACACTTATGCATAAATTCCTTATCAATTTCAAGAGATAGCATGAAAAAACCTTCTTTATCAAGAATATTCCATCACAATTACAAAGAGACAAGCATCAAGAGATAGTGTCTAGATTCTTCCTCCAATAGACAAATAAAAGCATCCACAAAGCATCAATAGAGAGATAGAGTGAATTTCCCAAGTAGGGAGAAAAATTTCAGCTAAAGAGTATGTAATTCTCAAGTGAGAGTTATGTCGAAATGAAATGAGAGTGATCTGCATTTATATGAGATCACTCTAAATAATTTTTCCACATAAGTTTGTCCACTTTCATAATTTGAGGAGGCCGACCTCACAAATTTTACTTTACAACTTTGAAATACAAAATACATAAAGTAATTTCCCCTTTAGGGGTGACATCATGCGCTAGAAGGGTGACGTCAGCCTCTAAAGTGAAACGATTTGCCTCATGGTGGAAGTTGTTGGGCCTCTAAAGGCCATGTGCCTTTCCATTAAGTGCTCTAGTGCATGCCAAGTGTCTCTCTCTCCATCAAACAATATCACATCACCACCAAACCATGAAACCCCAGCCTCAATGTGACGTCTAGGGCATAGAAGGTGAAGTTTTAGACATCCAAAGGCCAATGTTGAGGTGCAAGGGGCCTCAATGTGGTAATTTTATGGTGTCCAAGTTCCTCCAAAGGAAACATTCATCCTCCCAAGTGTCCAATGAGAGGGGGCACAACATCCAACCTGTGGGATTCATGCCCCTATGAAGGTCCAAGCAACCTTGTGCCACCATGAGAAATCTTTCACCTTGTAAGGCCCTGCAAAGACAAACAAGTACTCCCTCCAAGGGTCCACAAGTCACAAGTATCGTGCCAAGTAATCCATATTTAATAAAATAACCACCCAAACATGTGAATCAAATCCCCTCTTTTAAAAATAAACAAATGCTTAAAGACCTTATACAACTTACCAAATTTAAGTATGGGAGGGTTGTCATGGTGCCTTATTGGGTAGATCATTCCCCAAGTCAAGGAGTGTTTCCCAAGAGGACCCTCTCTTAGTCATGTAAAAAAGTATGAGGTGGATGGGGGGTTTCAATTTTGGGCATGGGGTTTCTTGAAATACAAGGGCTCATATTGTCTCATTTATGGGTGCCTTTGTATAGGTTGTGTTTCATCCTCGTTTTCAATGCAACCTTTTCCAAGCCCTTTATTTGCCATTAATTGATTAAGGTTCGAACATTGAGTACTATATGCAAGGGAAAGTAAAGAGCACCGCAATGCCACTTGAAGCTAGGAATACATTGAGTGTCATGTGCAAGGAAAGTAAAATATATTGCAAATGCATTCCCTCGATAAGAGGGACATTTAGTTATGTGTTTTATTTTACAGGTCCTTGAATTTTGTGGAGAATCATTTCATTACTCTCATGACCTTAGGGCGAGCATCTGGATGATAATTTATTGGCTTTTATCTTTTTCGAGCTACAAGCCTCTGGGCCTTTATCCCCTTCTTCCCATGAAATGAGGTACAAATCCTTCTTGGGTCAATATTCCTAAAAACCCAAAAGATTAGGAATCGAAAGGGATTAAGTATGGAAAGTGATAAGTATGTGCGGGGATGGTACGATGACCCTTCAAGGCAACCTCTTAGTAGAAACCCTTTTCCCTAGGGTGACCCACTTACTAGGACAACATGTCAACCACCAACGTGAAATGAGGCAAAAGTCACAATTTCCAAACGTTTTCAAAATCAAGAAAGGACCCTTTGCAACATGTTCAAATGCTTCAATTATTAAAAGGATACTTACCACTAGACTAGACTCGTTACCTCATTAATCAAGACCCGTTGTCCTCTGTGGGCCAAGTTGGTGTGGTGGATATTGTTTATGTCGGTTAGTGGTGATGTGTGGTAAGTGGAGGGGCTCTATCTGCTCATATGGATCTCAGTATTCCATGACTGCTACCTATGGGCCTTGAGACATCATCTCCTTAGTTACCCCTAAGAATGGGGTGTAACAGTTGGCTCCTACTTGGGGACATGTTCTCGTCATAGAGTACATGAGAACCTTAGCATATCCTTGTAAGACATGTGCCTACACACACTTAAACAAAAAAAATGTTTGGATATCGAAGGTGGCGCATTCAGCCCTTTATTTATA
Source organism: Picea engelmannii (assembly GCA_009831015.1). Lineage (NCBI taxonomy): Eukaryota > Viridiplantae > Streptophyta > Pinopsida > Pinales > Pinaceae > Picea > Picea engelmannii. Next base: position 94,673 of record ML804714.1, read on the forward strand.
TGATCAAAAATTTTGAAATTGAAGCTATGCATTAAAAGGGAAATTTTGCATTTTTTCAAAAATTTCTTACTAACATGGGAAATGATCAAACAAATGTAGTAAGAAACTATGCATAAATGCAAATAAAAAAATATTTAAATGAAATATGAATATGCAACTAAACTAACATGAACACACAAGATGCACATTTAAGAAAGTAAAATGACCTACCTACTTATCTAGGGCCCAAGGCCCATGGAGATCAAGTTATGTGGATGTCGAGTGAAATCGTACAACTAGTGCAACCACTTACTCGACATCTCATCAAAGTATCTCCCCTGTGCTTAATCACGTGATATAAAATAATAATTCAAGCACACAATAATCATGAGCATAAATAAGCATGCAACCAATCGTAGAAAGCAACTCATGGAGGTAGGTGAGAGGGAGAAAATCATGTTGGAAGGAATAGCCACAAGCTTGGTCAACCCATCTCTGAATAGGACTATTTCATATAGATGATGGCTTGTCTTCATCCTCACTTAGAATACCATCTCTTCTTGAAGACTGAGAAGAGATGAGAGATCAGAAGAAAATTACATGGCTTCCCAAAGAAGATAGGAGGCAAGGGACAACCTCATGTCTAGAAAAAGAAGGCCACCACTTTCCCCACCCATCGGATGCTAAGAATATAATAAATAAATCGGGAAGGAATGGGAAAGAAATATTTATCATACTAAGGGACATGCAGATATCTACATCGAGGTTATGGATGATCACTCGTAGCAGAGCAAGTTATGTTACATCGTGGTGTCTCCATCAACGCTATGGACACTTGCAGGTAGTGGAGCAACACCTAAGGGATGATATACACACACCTACTAAAAATATTTTTATATCCCAAACCCATATCATCCCCATGACGGAGATACCAACCTAGATCGTTGACACAGTTTAAGGAAATAAATTTCATCATCACTCATCCTCTTATTACAACAGACAAGCTCCACCATTCGACATCCAAGCACCACCAGTGAACTCACCACGATGAAACCTTTCAGGTATCGGCTGCACATTTATTCTATAATTTCTAATCTTAAGTATAATAATTTGATCATCTACATTTTTTTCTCATAAGTTAGGGAAGACTAGAAGAGATTTTGGCTTCGCCCTGTGTGTCTCCAATTGTTCTGCCAACACAACACCTTCCCTAATTTCTTCTCTTCACTTCAAAACAAAATTACTCTAAGAGAAGAAATCATGCCCCCTATTACATTTTTTTCTACTAGAAAACCTTTGAGACTCTTTCATGCAAATGCTAAAGTCCAAGCTCTCTTCTTACCCTATAGACTTGACCATTTTGAGCAATTTTTTAAGATCACTCTGACTCACCAATACACAATGTATCGGCAAGTGTCCTCTATCTTCGTTGATATATAGTGTATCAGCGAGCATCTTTTATCTTCATCGATACACAATGTATCGATGGCCATCCTCTATCTTTGTCGATACACAATGCTCGTCGGCATCATAGATCTTGTTACTTTGCATTATTTTTTGGGTCTTCAAGTATTACCACTATGTGATTTTTTTTCATTTCTCAATCCAAATATGTAATGGATATTTTGACACGTTTTAAGATGGCAGATTGTAATCCCTGTGCTACTCCTTTTCAATATGCAATAAATCTCACCAAAACTTGTCAAAATCCCAAAGTCGATGCTACACTTTATCAACAATTGGTTGACAATCTTATTTATCTTATTCATGGTCGACTTGACACTTCCTTTGTTGTGAGTATGGTTTCTCAGTTTATGTAGGACCCCAAAGAAAACCACTAGACAACAGTCAAATGAATTGTCCATTATCTCAAGGGTACCACACATTTGGTATCAAGTATTATCGAAGTTCAGATTCATTGGTTGACTTCACTGAATTGGACTGGGATGGTGACATTGATGATCAGAACTCCACTTTTGGCTATGTTTTTCACTTCAACACTATATCGTTGTCATGGTCGTGCAATAAATAGAAGGTAGTCTCCTTGTCGACAACAATAGAAGAATATCATGGCATTGTTCATGTGGGTACAGAGGTGGTCTGGATCCGCCAACTTCTAGGTGAAATTGGATTTCTTGTTCATACCTTGACTACAATCTTGTGAAAATTAGAGTGCCATTCAAGTTATAGATAACCTTATTGCTCACATTAAGATGAAGCACGTTGAGCTTCATGCCCACTATTTGAGACAATTGGTTTATGAGAACGTTGTCTCTCTTGAATATTGCAAAATAGATGATCAGGTAGTTGATATCTTCACCGAGCCTTTATATGAAGCTATGATTATCAAACTTTGTATGATACTTGGGCTTCAGGAAGTTGCAATTATGGGGGGGTGTCCTACTGATGTAATTTCACCTCATGAATCTCCAGAGTTGTGTGTTGATGGGAGGGTGTTGGAACATCAATTCATGATGGTGCATCACACTTCTCCTGGAATTAGTCGTTCGAGTGGTTGACCTACATTTGGAAATAGTCGGTCAGGTGATCGACTAGATATCTACATCAGTCGGTCGAGTAGTCGACAAGACCGTCGGTTGAACAGTTGACCAACAATCAAAGAAAGTCAGTTGGCGGATTGACCAGCTAAGCAATCGACTACGAGTTGGACGCATGGATGGTCAGGTTAAGAATCCTTGTCAAGCCGACTTGACAACATAGATTTGATAGAGTCAACTCTAACAATCAACAGTTATATGTGGACAATGTCCTCCATATTTCAAGGAAGTTGGTTAGATATTGAATCAATAAATATAAGACCCAAAGTGTCACTATCATCATGGCAATATCGTTGTTGTGTACAATATTTCCAATATGCATTGTGATGTTCTAAACATAGTGCGGTGTGCTTAAGTGCTATAAAGGTGTGTTTAGAAACCACCATTTGATCTTCGAAATTTTATTTCCTCTTTGATTATCTACAATACTTTGTTTCGTATCAGGTTACACACTCTTCCCAACATGCTCTAGGTCTCAATGGTTCCCGGAACATTTCCTAAGTTAGCTAGAAGTTGGAAGTTGATGGCTTCTACTAATTAGAAGTGCTCTTGAATGTTGGCTTAAAATAACCATAAATTATTCTCTAGCAGAAGCTACAAGTCTTCTACTGAATGGAGGTTTTAGGAAAACGACAAACCTTTTTATAGCAGAAGTTGTAAGTCTTCTACTAAATGGTTGTTTAAGGAAAACCACAAACCAATCCGGTGGTTTACAGATGACCAAAAACCAAATCATCCTCACTTGTTACTACTAGATTGATAGGAATTTGAAACTTGAAGCTTAACTTTCAATCGTTGATGTTGTTTCCCCTTGTCAAGTACAAGGTGAGAAGACACAAATCCTTTTTCTGCAAGATGCGTCAATGCTCGAGAATGAATTCTATGGTATGACTGATATATCTCCTTAATTGTTGATGATCATTTCCAAGAAGTCATCCACCCATAGTGGTTCTTTACTCTTGTAGATTTATTGTAGTTGAAACATCTGTCGAAAGGATGATTATGCCTTCCACAATGCTCATAAGGATGAACATCAAAGCATCAATCTTTCATGTGGCCAAATCAATGACAATGTTGGAATTTCATAATCTTCTCTTGAATTGGACCAGGTGAATATGAACCTTCTTGAAGCAAACCAACACTTTGGAACTAGATTGGTTTGGTATAATCTGGAATACGAAAGGTGACTTCCTTTTTATATCCAATTCCAATTTTGTACTTATTGTTCTTGATTTATTCCCAAGATATGATGATTGACTTGGATAAAGAATATTGAACTTCATCTGCATTCATATATGAATTTGGCTCACTGAGATGCTTCTCCATTGGTTGTCGATCCAGATCATCATCTTCTTCTTATTCTTTCAAAAAGAGAGTTGTTCTGAACAATGAATAGTTCAAAATGTCAAATATTATTTCATTGAAGTACATCATGAAGAAGTTGAGTCTGAGTTTGAAACAATTCTACTTTGGCTTGTGAAACTTACAAACAAGTTACAACAAAATGTAGAGTTTCTTTGTCAGTGGTGACCATATTTTCGTCAAATGAGAGTATTAGAGTGTTGAGTAACTCTAATAGTTCGTTCATTTGGTCCATTTAACTGTCAGACTCTATAATCAAAACTCAGCAAATGAAGGGTGACAACTTCAATCGAAAATGCACCTATTTACAGTAAACTTACAAGTATACATTGATTTTGGAGAATGTGTTGTCTCTCGTTCTGCAAAGAACCGCCAACTTTCAAAAGATGAGCACCAGAATAAACTGAATATTTTCCCCAAGATGGTTGTGTGCCAATGACTGTGAACATACACTGCATAACAACTCAAGCTAATGTGCCCACACCATAATCTAGTGTGAATGCCACAAATGAAGTCAAATTTATCCTTATCGACAACTATAAATGCAATATTTGTTAAGATTTCAAAAAACAACCCCAGTTATAAATGGTAGAACAAATTTGGAAGATATCGTGATAGAGGCAAGGACTCAACAAGCAACATCTATGATTGATTTCCACTAGCTTGGTAGAAAATTTCTATTTAAGAATGCTAAGACTTGTGTATCTATGTTAAAAGTTCAAGCATTGAAAAAGGATCTCGACAACTCTATTGTAACTTCATTAACCACAACAAAAATGATATTTTTAATACCACCCATGGTACTAGTACACGGTATTATGAAAAATGTTTCAAACTAATCATGTCTCGGACAAGCATTCTTATGAGGCTCAAGAGTAATTAGATAGATATGCTTATGAGGCTCGAGAGTAACTAGAGCGATCTCTCACCCAAAAATATTCCTTCTTTGGGCATCAATACAATTCCAAAATGAGTCTTCTCTAGATCACAAGATGAATATCCATGGATAGCAATATGTACGACTCCTTGGAATGCTTAAACATAGGAAAAAGTGTCCATGAGGTCGACACTTTTCCAGATGAGTTCTATCAGTTGTCATCATGGAGGTCTATGCCAAGGTTGAATGATACGACCTATACTTGCTCTTCAAGACAGATAAGGTATACAATTGGCCATTGTTGAGTTGGGATGCCTCATCTCCGAAAGGTGATTTCGTGTTAATTTCCATAGATTTTTCTGGTGCGGCTTTGAATGAAGGAGCGGTCAACTCAAGGCCCTTGTCGATGGAATTTAGGGTTTAAATATGAGGGAAAGGACGTGCCATAACACCGTGTGTGCCATAACACTATACGATACCACACATAGTCTATAGATTGAATCGAAGCCAAATAAACATAGTTGCGACTCTCTTCAACCTCTTGGTATCAGCCACAGATGACAACAAGGCCATGATCGAAAATAGGTCAATGTAGGCGAGGTGTTAGGGATTGATTGAATTCAATCCCGAGAGATGGATTGAATGTTGAGATCAGTGAGGACGAATATAGAGAGTAGTCTCCTATAAAATAATGGTCATGTGGGATTAATGGGTGCAAACCTCTCATGGACCTACGAAGGAGAGGGAGAGATGTTGTATCTGGGATTGGGTTGCAAGTATTTTCCATCACTTGGGTTCTTCAAGGGTGCATCTTCCTATGATTATGTGTGGGAGAATATGGGCTGTAAAACAAGAGAGAGCTCTAGAGGATTCAATACACGTTGAGTCGTGTATGAAATGCAATGTGTATGTTTGTGATGCTAGATGAGAAACTGCAAGGATGAAACCCTAAGGTTTACATGTAGACCAAGAAGGACATGAATCCACCTATGAACTGGGTACAAATAATCGACCTGAGAAGGAAGAGAGATAGGTAGGTAGAGGGGTGTAGACTGTCAGGCAGAGGTCATCTGTGTTTCATGTGAGAGGGAGGGAAATTCTCATCTATGGATAAATACCATAGGTTAAATGAGGCCTAAGAACTAAGGATCTATGATACCATTGTTGGAACGCACGACTAGAGATAAACATGAATTGAATTTTTTTATTATAATGATACAAATATAAATACATGTATATGACCTTTGGATTTGTCTTCCAAGAGGTCTCTTGGACTCCCAATGACAATTCATTTCATATTCCTTCAATGGAGTAACCCTAATGAATTAGGTTTCCAACAATTACCACATAACAGGAAAGGACACTTGCTAGGTTAAGGGGAAAATTGGAGGCAAAGGGTGATGGGAAATGTTATTTCCCTTATGGTTGATGTAGGGGCTTTAATAGAAGAAGATTTTTATGAAAAACAATTGAAAAACATTGCAGGGAGTATGGGGACGTTGAAGGCTGGTATGAATATCATCCCATGGTAAGTTAATCATTATATGTTTTTGTATTAAGTATATTTATAAAATTTTATTTTGTTTTAAAATTTTGTTATATTCATTAATTTAATTGATTGTTTGTAATTATAAAGACAAATCCTCCTAGGTGTGTGACGTCAGATAATGTTCCTAGTAGTAGTAGAAATACTATTGTACAAGTTGAGGAAGATGGTATGGATATTGAAGATCAAGTTAATCCTATGGAAGAATATGAAACCAATAATATAATTGAAGATAATGGGACAAATAGATTGATCCGGGAAATATTTGCTCCTATCGATGAGGACAACTTTAATGATATTCATGATGTACCTCTACTTGAGAAGGCATGGCAACCCCTTTATGAAGGATCATGAACAAATATTCTCTCTGCTATAATGTTGTGGTGAACTTGAAGGTATTGAATGGTTTGTCAAACACTTGTTTCACACAAATCCTAAGGTACGTGATATAATTCGTTACATATATGTAAAGGTCAACTTTTTTTTTCTATATTTTAAGTGTCAATTAATGTGTAAATTAAGGATGCAATATTTATGATTACTATTATTTACATTGACTAGCTATTTTTTTGTTGTAGATTGTTAGGTGAATTTTTCTTATCACTATCAAATAATATTGGAATGGAGTATCAGGCTATTGAGGCATGTCCTAATGCTCATATTATATACTATGGAAAATATGCATTGGAAATGAAATACCTGCAATGTCAAATCAGTAGATATCGAACTGATCATGTAACAAAAAAAGTGCTTCACAAGATTCTTCGTCATATTCCCATAATTATATGTTTGCAGCAACTGCTCAAGTTCCAAATCATGGCACAGTTTATGGATTACCATGCACGACACACAAGTGAAGATGTTCTTCAAATGTCTGCAGATGGATTTTCATTTAGGAACATCGAAGAAAGATGGTTGATTTTTAAAGAAGAACCTCGTAATGTTGGTCTTTCATTGGCAGCTAACGATGTTAATCGATTTGGTGATCTTAGGTCTATTTACTCGGTGTGGCCTATTTTTGTTATAAACAATAACCTTCCTCCTTGGATTTCAATAAAGAGGGAGACCACAATGTTGACAATGATTGTTTCACATATTTGTTTACAATATTTGTTTGAACGTAGAATTTTGTTTGTCTTATTTGTTGCATAATTTATTATATATATACAAGGTAGTAATTATGTGTATTTTCAACCAATTAGGTAAGTACCAAGTGAAAGATATGAATGTATATATTGAGCCTATGGTCGACGAGATACTGAAGTTATGGGCTAGCATGACTATGTACGACATCTCTAGACCAACAGGGCAAAATAAATTTCAGTTATGTGGAATACTTACATGGACAATTCATGATGCCCTGGGGCTAACACATTTTTGTGGTATATAACATATTACTACACTTTAATAGTATATACTTTTATGAAAATATCATGCATGTTTCTTAAATAATTCCTTGTTATATAACTAATACTGACATTAATCCATATCTTGTAGGTCTTCAAACAAAGGGTAAATTTGCATGTCTAGTTTGTGGTCCTAGGATGAAATCTCGTCATTCAAGAAGTTTAGGAAAGGAGGTGTTTGATGAGTATAGGCACTTCCTTCCTAAGAACCATATGTATCAAACTACCAAAAAATATATTTTCAATGGGAAAGAAGAGACTACAATAAAACCATGAAGAATGACACCTCACTTATGGAAATTGGAATATAATATAAATCATCAAGGTAGGCAATTCGACTAGTATTGAATTATATTTACCGTATCTAACAATTATTGTTGTAATTCCATTTATGTTTCATAAAGGTCGTCAAGGCATTGATGGGATTCCACAAGGAATGAAAAATTACCCCATACAATTCAGTAGGTTTCCCTACTATGAGAACCTAAAAATAGCTCATTTGTTTGATATAATGCATATTGGGAAGAATGTAACAGAAACTTTGTAGAGAATCTTGGATGGAAGGAGTCAAGAATAAAAAAATTGTCAAAATTTGTAGTGACATTCAGGAAGCCAGTCATGAAATTCCAAATTTGATTGATTTAAATAACAATAGAAACTAAAATATTTTTCCGTGGTTATTTACAGAGTAGGAAAACAAAGTTGTAAAAGAGGTCATTCTGAAAAATAAATTTCCCACAGGATTTTCTTCGAACATAAAGAATATATTGACGAAGAAAGATAAACTTGGTGGGGTGAAAACTCACAATTGACATATCTTCATTAAGGTAATGATTTTGGTAGATTTTTGTATTGGTAATACTTCTTTTTAGTATTTTTATTTTCTTTTCTTTTCAAAAAAATAATGATTCCTTTTTTGTTACAGTATGTTCTACCTCTATCTCTCCTTGACATTTTTGACAACAACATAAACCAAGTTATATATGATCTTGGCAAATACATGAGGTAAATAATGATTTGTATGCAAAATGGTTGTTGTTGAACTTGTTGACATGTGTTTTACTTGAAATGTGTCTACTTTTTTGTTGAAACCTATGATTTTCTTGTATCATGTGTAGGTAGTTTTTATCTAAAAAAATCCATAAAGAAGATATAAAATATTGGAGGAGAGAAATTCCTCGACTAATGCGTGAAATCCAAAAATATCTACCTCCGACATTTTTGAACGTGCAAGAACACTACCTCATACACTAAGTTGAGGAGATTGAAATGTGTGGACTTGTACACACAAGGTCAATGTGGATGGTGGAGAGGCACTTGAAGTCATTGAAGGCTTTCATTAGCAAAAGAGAATGTCCTGAGGGTTCTATGGTGGAGGGATATATGGTACGTCAATCATTGGTGTGTATTAGTCAATATCTCCCTAAATTAGCAATAAATATGAAGGTGCCTCACATTTGGGATGTCAACTCCATCAACAAATTTGAAGGGGAGGTCCTAGTCGAGAAAGGTAGAATGAGGAAAGTGAAAGGTAATTAGATGGTAGAGATCTATAATACTTTGCATTATTAATTTTTATCTATATTGTACTTATTTAATTTTTATTCTTCTGTCTATTATTAATCTGTATTCTTATTGATTTTTATTATTTTCTCATACAGTTGCTCGAGAGTGGGATGGACTACATTTATACATCACAAACAATCTTGATTGGATGAAGGTATGGATAGATCGATGTATACAATGTAATGGTAGGTTATCATGGGAAGGGGTGGCTACATTGCTTAAAGAAGTTCAACATAATCAAGATACCAATCTTACTCAGAGGGAAATTGATTTAGCATGTGGTTTAAAAGATAAACAAGCAATCATATTCACCCACATCATGTTTCAATTATTTTCCATTATATTAATCTATGTGGCATGTTTTTTTTAATAAATTTTTACTAAGTCTAAATATGTTTATTGATTGACAATGCATTTTTTATTGTCGAGCATATTAAAGTTGAAATACCACAAGGCTATGTGGTGAAATGGTCATAAATTTCGCATCAAAAATTTGGTTGAAAAGAAGAAAACCTATGAGTGTGGGATAATTGAAATCTTTCAGGTCACTAATGTTTCCTCTAGAAGTGACAAGAATCCAACAATATCGAAAACAGATACTATGGGTATTTGGATGATATACTTGAGTGTCACTTTAAATCCTTCACGTTAGTTTTGTTCAAGGTCAAATGGTACAGGTTACAGATGAATGAAAGTGTTCCCAAAAGGATCGTTATTGAGCATGCCAATGGATTTACCATGGTTAATACAAGGATGTTTGAGCCAAGTGCAAAAAATTATGTTCTTCCAAGCTATTGTGAGCAGGTCTTTTATTCAGAGGTTCCAGGTAAAGCAGGTTGGTCGTACGTAGTTAGATATGATCCAAGAGGAAGGCCTGTAAAGTACAATGTACCAAAAGAAGATGATATTGAAGAAGAAGATGATGCATAGGAGCATGAGGTAGATGTATTGTGAGACAAAGAAGTCAGAGAAGTTGAGCCAGATGTAGATGGCAATGTTGTCGATGATGATATTGACAATGATATTATTGAAAATGACATTGATGACAATGTTGATATGGCCAATCCTTTCAACATTGATTCTAAATTGGATGATACAGATGTGAAGTTGGATGAAGAAGAAGATCAATGATATTGCAAGAATGGTGACTTTGCATTATTAATTTTTATGTATATTGTACTTATTTAATTTTTATGTATATTGTACTTATTTAATTTTTATTCTTCCATCAATTATTAAACTTAATTTTTAAAGCAAAAGAAGATACATTATTGTAACACAACATCAATTTAAAGATGTTAATTAGATGGTAATATTGCATAAATGGTGACTCTGCTCATAAACATCTTTCAACCCTCAACCCCATTATCAAAAAAATATTGAACTTTTGCATAAAATGTATAATTTTTCTCTAGTAAACACTGAACACAACATAAATGAAAGCAAGATTGGGAGGATAACAAAATTAATTTATCAACAAAGCAAAAGAAGATACATTGTTGTAACACAACATCAATTCTGAAAATCCGGGAAGAAATGGACAAAAAGTAAACATTCACATAAATCCTCAAACCAAACAATTCAAAGGAACTTACAAGATCTACGCTAAAATATAACAGTACCTGGCTAAGGAGAGGGCCTTACCTCCTAAGATGAGGTGTTGGATGGAAGTTACAGTGAGCTACTAAAGTTATATTCTCATTAATGAAGAAGAATATTCACATAAACATAACATCAATTTTATTAACGGGTAAACAGAGTTCAAATTTTACAACAATAATTCTTTCCTCCCCTTCTCAAGTCCAAAGGGGTTTTTATACATCTCCATCGCCCTCTTCTAGCAATAAGGGGTTGAGGACATCCATGAGGATCTGAGATCCTCAAGTTATTCTCAATTTCAGTTGAGGGATGTTGCATGCCCTCATGTAAACAAGTGATCAGTATAAATTAGAGTAGGAGATATTCCAATAAATATTGTTGATGCTAAAATGTGTGTGCCCTTTGACATAGGATGTGTAATAGCCTCCATTCTTTTCAATTTCCTGCCAATAGTTGGCCTCCACCTCTTATCCAATTCATAATCAAGATGGTATTTGGGTGCAAGAAACCAAATCATAAGGCAATGGAATTGGAGACCAATACATCGACTCCACACTTATTCATACATTGCACATACCTGATCACTTGCTACAATGACACTGCAAGAATGTGGTAGATGAAGGCTTCCCTTTGTCTCATTTCTATAGTAGATTTTGTTGATTTTTCAATAAGTAAGGTTAAGCATGAATTTCATTCCATTTTTAGCATATAACTTCACCATAATCAATAATGTTGTAGAAACCAAGATCACAAGAAGAAACACCATGCACAAGAACATAAGAAGTATCCTTGGAAACCCTTCTCAACAAGGGAAGAAAACTCAGCCAAGTCCTTTGCTATATTATTCAAAAGAAATACCTTCACCACCAAGAAAATCTAGCACACAACAGGGTGCTTAAACCCTAGAAGACTAGCGCCCAAGAGAGGTGCACACTTTTCCCAAGAAGGTGTACTTTCTGAAATTTCCAAACTCACACAAAAGATATGATTCCTCAATGGGGAATTTACCTTTACTTATACTAGACTGAACCTATCAACATAAGTGTCTATTGGCACAACAGGGCCGACCTCACTAGCTCACAATATAATTAATATTAACCAGATTAATTATATTTTACATTAATTATTAATCACATTAAGGTGGGGCCGACCTGTACCCTTTACATTACAATTAGGGTTACAAACAAGTCTGACTCTTGAACAATATAGTAAGGGATCTTATACACCCGCTAGTGCTCATCCACTAGGGGCACATCCATAGGGATTTCCATATCTCTGGCTCATTGTATTACATAGAAGAACCACTTTTTCACTAGTGCTCAGCCACTAGGATCATATTCACATGTGCTCGTCCACATGCACGTCCACTCAACAGATCTTCTTTCCCATTGCATTACACAAGAGATTCATCTAGAGTTTCTCATCAACTCTTATGCTCAGAGGAGGCTAATACATCATCTTCATTTATGTTTTCATGATGATGCACCCAACACTTTGGGATTTCACACGTTCACCTTGTGCTCAGCCACATGCACGTCCAACTCTGCACATCTCCTTTCTCACTGCATTACACAGGAGAATCATCTAGAGTTCTTCTCAACTCTTTGTAAGGAGGAGGCCATCTCTACATTCCATCTCTGTCTTAGATGGGAACCACACACCCCTCTCAGTGGCTCTCTCTCAGGTTTGTGTCCTGGAGAATGTCTCTCATAGTTGCAATCATCAACAACTTTCTCCCATGTTTATTTGCATCCTTCCAAGGCATCTCTCATCAGAAAATCTATTCGTCCTAGGAAGTGGGAAATGGATTCTTCTCTGGAATTGGCCATGAAATTTGCATGTAGTTTAGAATTGACCCAACAATAGTGTGTAGTGAGGACTACCCGGGGCTTATGAAATTATCCTCTCACCCAGAGGTTACATCCATGATTCTTTCAATCAACAAACAAAGTATTCTTCTACTATACATGGTTATGCAGGAATGATGTGAATGCTCGTAACTATATGTCCCCAACAAAAGTGGTTGTGTTACATTCTCGGTCAACATCTAGGAGGATGTTGTGCTGGTATAATTCACACAAAAAGTCATTGTCTTCATCACTACTCTCATAATATACCTTTAGGAAGGTTGTTGCATATGTCAATTTGTATGGCTTTTGTGTGGCTATTGTCTTGTACTGGAACAACAGGGGTATTTCCTTTAGGAAGACAGAGTAGGAAAGAGAGGGTGTCTTACAGCTGAGAATGGACCACATGAGAGAATCCATCTGGCCATTTTCTTCTTCTATGAGTCCTACTTGGGATTGTAACTCGGAGGCCCTCTTTGTATCCTTTTTCCATTGCTCCCATTTGCAACAATAAATCACTAATTGCTTAGCCCATCGCTACCTCAGGTTGTATATGGCCTATCGACACTCTTCTAAGGGCACTGTTCCTCCTTCATAAGCCTCAACTACACTCTTCCATTTGGCCAATTGAGCCCTCAACCAATAAGCATTATCAGTGAGTGTCTGAAAACCAACACTTTGTATAGGTGGTTATGCATCATCTATTTGATTTTCTTCATCCATGTATGTGACCTATGTGTCACATTCACATTCTATCTATTCATGAGGAGTGACTTCTTTTATCTGACCCCCTCTATCCTCAGTGAGGGCCCCTTTAGTCTGAGTTTCAACATTTGGATATATTGTTGTTTTTTCAATGTGTTCTGCTCTGAGGACTAGTTTAGCAATTGCCTCTCCTACTTCCCCAAGTTTTCTATAGGTCTATTGAGTGAATTCAACCACCTAGGCAAGGAGGTTAAGGCTTGTTTGGCTCTCTTGTAATTTGGCTCTTAATCTCTTCAGCCTCTTTTGTAATTTTTGAGTAATGATTTTTAACTTAAGGTTTTGCTGCATAATGACATAGTACAATGGTCTTAAGGAAATGTTACCTATAATGGGCTACTTTTTCTTGTGCATGAGGGTTCTTTTCTTTGCAATTTTAGGTGTTGCAACACTCATCTTCTTCACATCTCCTGTTTGTTCATGTGTTGCATCAAAAGTTCCATCTTCCCCTATTTTTCCTGTTGGTTCCTACGTTGCAGTAGGGTTTTCTTCTTTGCCTCTTTCGCCTATTGGTTCTTGTGTTGCGTTGGGGGGGTTTTCTTTTCTTTCTTTCCTACCATTTCTTGTGTTGTAGTAGGGGGTCTTTCTCCCTTTATTGGCTCAATTCCTCTTGTTGGTTCTTTTGTTGCAGCATGGGATCCTTCTTCTTCCATTGGCTCAATTTCCCCTATTAGTTCTTGTGGTGCAGTAGGGGTTCCTTCTTCTTCAGTTGGCTCAAATTCCCCTCCTAGTTCTTGTGTTGTAGCATAGGTTACCTCTTCACCTGTTTTTCCTACTGGTTCCTGTGTTGCAACGGGGTTTTCCTCTTTTCCTGTTTCACCTGCTAGTTCTTGTGTTGCATCAGGGGGCTTTCTTTGCTTGTCTTGTCTATTGGTTCTTGTGTTGTAGTAGGGGGTCTTTATCCCTTTATTGGATCAATTCCTCCTAGTGATTCTTGTGTTGCATTAGGAGCTCCTTCTTCTTCCATTGGCTCAATTTTCCCTGTTGGTTCTTGTGTTGCAGAAGGGGCTCCTTCTTCTTCCATTGGCTAAATTTCCCTTGTTGGTTCTTGTGTTGAAGCAAGGGTTTCCACTCTAGTCGAAAATTGTGTCCTTTTCTTCTTTGGGATGGTCACAGCAGGTGTTCCTTCGGCTCCTCTTTTCCTCATTGGTCACACTCTTCTTATTGGGGTTGTACTGTTAATAATTTCGACATCGTTGTTGTGGGAGTTTTCTTGGCATTGTTTTGCCTCATCTAACTAGTTTTTTACCCAGTTTAAGTATTCCAACCTCCTATGTTGCATATTCTTGTGTTGTAGCCTCCTTTATTATAGCCTCTTATGTTGTAGCCGATTTTGCATTCGGTGCTACGGTTTCTTCTGTTTCTATAATCGGTGGGGGAGGACCCACTAGGTCTTCCCATGTACAACATGCTTGCTCCAGTGCATGTTGCACAATGAGATTAATGAGCCCATGGTGACAAAGGAAATCATTGGTCGCTTAGCCCTTTAGATGCTTTAATCCATCTGTTGTACAATTTTTTAGAGAGAGAAAGGGAGGTTGACCAACCTCTAGTGCCAGAGGTGGTTCAGAAGCTTCAAGTGATGCCAATAGATTGTACTATGGCATCCTTCGCAAGTGAGGTATTTTTGGAAGTAGTAGACGACCTTTTCTCGAGGTGGAGATCGGGAATTTATGTCAAACTCATTGTCTTTATTTGCCAATTCTTCGCCTGCCTATAGGAAATCATCTTTTACTTCTGGCAATGTAGTCTTCTCGGTGAACCATCGTTCCCCTTCCTGTGGCAACCCTATTACTGTGGTTATTGTTTCCTCATTGATGCGGACATAATTATCGGTAGGTTGTTAATGCTACCAACAATCATCCATTTTACCCAAAAACTCCTTCTCGATTGTTCCTGCAACTATGAACAGAAATTTCCTGCAACTGTCAACACTACAACTCTACATTCCCAATTTATAATTTATCCTATAATTTATTGTGCTTTCAACCATTCACCATTATAGAGACTTAACTGTGATATTGGTTATTTAAACAAGTAGTGCTAAAACATCCATCAATTTGTCACACACACAAATTCTATCTCAATCGTGGAAAGCTATAGGTTTTCATACATAAAACCTTTGACCACACACACAGTTCATTGGCATTTTAATAGCTCTTGCAATCTATTCTGCCACAATGAGTTCAAAGTTTTGTTTTCTCTCAAACCATCATATAATCACAATGGATTTAAGAACCCTTAAATTGTTTGACCATGATTTCCAAAGCATAGTATACCTGGGATTCAAGATTGCATGTAATGGCAGTTTGTCATGATATTACCTCCAAATCAACTCTCGTCACTTCAGGTTTCGGTTCAATATTTTAAATTTGACTTTGAATGAATAGATCGAGCAAATAACTACTTACCTTCAACACACTTCCAATGGGCGATTTACTTCTCATGCAACAATTCCACATAGAATTTACCATATGTTGGGCAAACTATTTAAGAGTCTTGATCTTTAACTGCTCACATAGTTGGGATTAGTTCCAATATTTGTTCAATCTTATACATGCTCCAAAGCATCGATCTCCCACAAATCACAATACCCACGATAACCTTGAACACAGATCACCATCCAACAAACAGAGTTTGATTCATCAGTACATCAATGGTGATGTCTCATCATCATTTGACCATACCCTAGTCAGGATCATTTACCGAGTTTATTTTTCATTGTCAACACTTGACTATTTTTTCCAACACACAGTGCTAATGCGACTATGCCCCAGAGAATCTTGATTCTCGTTACATCAATCTGATCTCCAATCAATATTCAAGTCCTTTCGACTGGAAATCAACACACAAAAGCACAGGGTACTTATTTTTGGCATCAATGCCTTTCATCAATAAATCGAACCCTCAAGTCGATACCCTTCCAACTTCAATTTAGCAACAAGATGCTTGAGATACAATGATCTCAATCTCAAAAGGATGTTTTCAATCCTTTAACGCAATTTCAACCCATAGCACCGACACCAATTTCCTTCAATTGGATTAAATATCCACCACTCATAACTTGATTTTGACATTTACATAAATCAATACTACAGTTCAATATATCTCAACAGACTTTAATCAAACCAATACAAGTGCATTCGATCCCTTAATAAACACATCAACTTCAATCCTCAATGGGCATTTCAAAAGCATTATACACGAATTTCAATTTCCTATAGTTGATTATTATTGGGAAACCCAACCAGTCATCAAATTCATTCACTCATTCATTATTACAAGAATCTCACAACTATTTCAAATTTAACACACAAAATCTTCATTAACAATATGATTGTTACATCAATGGCATGATCACAAGATGGGCATGCTCTATCATGGTCCCCTCTATCCAACATACATTCTACTCTCTCTCTCTCTCTCTCTCTCTCTCTCTCTCTCTCTCTCTCAGGCTTACAATTACTAAGTAAAACTTAGAAAACAATAACATATTTGTTTAGATCCTACAATCCTTCTAATGGATCCTAAGATCATGCTAAGATTTATTCCCTACAATCTCTCATTCACTGACTCTATCCATTCAAATCTTGTAGATTTATAATTCATTCTCTAGAAATTCAACTAATAATTTAAATAATTACAAAATTAGGGAACCCACTCTGTTGGTAAACGTCAACACCCCTAGGTCTATCGACAAGTTGGAAACTTGAGATCTATTCTCCCGCATCACTCATCCACTATTACTGGGAGTCCTCGAATTTGAGCCATGTTAACTTGCATATTCAGTGCAAATTCCAGAGGTATAGCTTCATTGAACCCCTGTAATTTTTCAACATAAACCACCCAGCCTGTGGCCTGAAAGATCCTCCATACATCAATGTTATCTCTTAGTATGATTGTGTCTAGTTTATGTTGGATAATAGAGCTACCCATGGTTTCCCGATATAATCCGACAACACTAATCGACAACTAGACTGTCTTGGTCGTAGAAGGGGGTTTGTAGCCTTTGGTCACGAAAGAATAACAAAAAGCCCAAAGTTCACCACCTTGTAATGGCATCTCGACAAAGGTAGCGAGAATTAAAATGATATTAATGTCACCTGTCGATTGCGCAAATGTGGGACATGCTGCATTGGTGGTGGTGAGGTGGTCGAGTTGTACAATTTCGCTTTTGTGGGATTGGCTTATGTTGTGTCACTTCCATCAGTGACACAATTAATGATCTGTTATCCTAGTGTTACAACTTTATGAGCGAGGTGTTTCATCATTGTGATGTGTTGCAACATCACAAGGTGTTCCAACATTGCAAGGTTTTATCTATGTTTCAATAGGTAGAGTCACTCACTTGCCATATACAAGCTCATAAGGGGTAAAACCTATGGTGTTTCTCCATGTTGTTCAGTAGGCCCATAAGGCTTCTAGAAGCCTATCTACCCAGTCTCTAAGATGGAGTTGGACGTTCTTGGTTAGAATGGCTTCAAGGATTCGATTCATCCCCTCCACTTGTCTCCAAGAGAGATAAGAGAGCTATCAGAGAGAGTAAGAAAGTACATGAGTGAGAAGAAAAGTGAGAGGAAGTGGAGAGGCTATGTATGGATTTATAGCCACTAAGTTGAATTCCTACCATATATTTTTTATATTTGCTTTTTATTCAGCGTGACTATTTCCTAAATTTGGTGCAAAATTTATCATATTTCCTCAAGTGGGAGAGCATGGATTGTTTCCCATTAGTGATAATGGTAGTGTTGAATTAAAAAGGTGGAGTTAATTATGTGACACAATGTGTGTGATATCTAGCCTTCTCTAAGTGCATATCTCTACAATAATCAATTTGTACATACATCAAGTTGTCACATCACAAAGATAAAGAGCTACTGTGGGAGGCAATTTGTACGGGGTTGTTCCACTATCTAGCCCTAATTACATGTTTAATGAAAGTGTGAACTCAAATTAGAGACATTAATTCTCACATTATTAGTATCCATCCATTGGTTACTAAGTTGATCCTATGGCATCATGGTTACTACCTTAGAGGGACCAATACTCTAAAACTATAATTGTCATGTTGATGTGGTGGTGATGCAAGATCATCTCTCCATGCAGCCAGCCAGCCAGCTAGCCACGTCAGCGTGCATGCATTCATACGCAAAAAAGGAGGCGCAGCCTCATTTGTATTTGTATTGAATGTAATTTAATGTGCTTAGGTTGTTGAGCCAGGAAAGCCATGCCTTTGTGCAGGCATTAGATAGGATCGACCTTTAATGTAGATTGGCTGAGATCTAGGTCCGATTCTGGACTAGACAGCCCCATTCATTGTAATTGAATAGGGTAGGTGTACCTGGGGGGGAGCGCTCAATGAGCCCCTCAGGTAAAAGAGATTTCATATCTCATTTTGTAGTTAGAATGGTTGAGTTGAAGAGCCAGGGAGAGCTCAGGAACACCATTGTAAAATATACAGGCATTTGCCATCATTTAATACAAACAACAGTTTTTCCTTGCACATATTATGTGTTGAATGGATGTCTGTGTGTGTTCCATGTACATGTTGTATGTGTGTGTTGTTATCATGCCATTGCAGGGAGTGTGTTTGATTTCAGGTTGAGGGTCTTTGAGGCTTCACACCAGGAGGGTGTGATAGAACGCTGAGGTTCTGAGGGCCGTGCACTGAGGATGCATTCCTGAACTCGGAGGAGTCAGACAAAGACGTGCTGAAAGCATAAGAACTGAGATCAATAACTCATATAGAAGGAAGATCTTTGAGGTTACTGAACACCTCAAGAGGCAAGGCTGTGTAGCTGAGACGCAGTTGCAGACAGAATCACTGAGGATTCTGTAGGAGCTCTGCCAGGTGGGCATTGAGCGTATGCACAGTGGTGCTGAGGAAGAACTCTGTTGAGAGAGTTTGAAGACATAAGACAGAATCTCTGAGGAGTTCTGTAGGAGCTCTGCCAAGAGGGCATCGAGCATGTGTACAGAGGTGCACAGAGGAAACAACTCTGATGTGAGTTCAGAAAGACCAGAATCTCTGAGGATTCTGAGAGCTCTGCCATGAGGGCATTGAGCATACGCACGGGTTGCGTTGGAGGAGAACTCTGCTGAGAGAGTTTGAAGGAAGACCAGAATTCTGCTGCGGATTCTGAGAAGCTCTGCCTGGAGGGCATCGAGCGAAGTGCGTGAGTGCACAGGGAAAGAAGAACTGTTGCGTGTTCTGTGGAAGGGATACTCTGCCAGGAGGGCATCGAGGGAGTGTGCAGACGACACAGGAGGAAGGAACTCTTTGAGTTCTATCATCTGAAGGAAGCATCCACTGAGGGAGATTTCACTGGGTTACTGAATACCCAGAAGACTTAGCGAGAAGGTCGCTTGAGCAGAAGGATAGCAGGAGGCGTCCATATTCTCCATCAGAGGGAGAAGGAAGACGAAATCCCCCAAGGGGTCTGAGTATTTGCTGAAGCTCAAGAGAGACAACACCGTGTGTGCGTAGAGACTCTGCAGGAGCGCAGGAGTCAAAGAATCCGTTGAGGATTCGAGGACAGAAGCTCAGGAAGGGTAGCGCTTTTACGCGTATCAACGAGACTCAAGTTGAGGGTTCGCAGAGGAGAAGAGACGCAAAGGTCCAGGCCTTTGGGAACGAAGAATTCTTCCAAGTCTGGGAAGAAAGCACATGAATCTCGAGGGAGCACAGCAACCGTCGGATTGGCGGAGAAAGAAGATCTGCACCGTTGGATTTCCACGTCTAGGAGGAGCTCAGGAGGAGCGGACAGGAGAGGAGGACCGACAGCCGTCGTATCTCAAGAAGAAATCCCGTCATCCGTTGGATCGGGAGGATTGGTGCACGGTTGAACCTCAAAAGGAGGAGCGCACAGAAGAGCAGATCTGGGCCGTCAGATCTGAGTAGGAATCCCGTCAGCCATTGGATCTGAGGAAGTTGCACGAGGGATAGCAGAAGGGATTTTGGCCATCGGGAAATCGGAGTTCTCGAGGTCATGAGAACCGGGGTCTCGAAAGTCTCGAAATCCCGAGAGCAAATCTGAGCCGTCCGTTTGGAGAGGGACACGTGTCACGAGATCATCCGTTCCGGAGATCCGAGGCACCAGGCATCGGGACCACTCAGGTCTCGAAACAGCGATAAGATCTGGACCATCCATCTAAGGGACATGTGTCAGAGATCAAGCGCCGTCGGCACTTTGTCCATCGGGATATTGGAGGTTCCGGGGACGAGTGTTTTGTGCATTTTGAATTCACGATCCGCGAAACCCCGATGAGTGGGGGCCAGCTGTCAGCACAGCAACGACGGAGGACAGTGGCGTAGTGGAGGCCAGTTGTCGACGATATGGAGGCGCATCGGGAATCAACATATCACGAGTCCCATGGGCGTATGCACTTAGGCATTGGAAACCCCGTAGCCCCGACGGATAAGGCTGCGGTCACGGGTAACGGTCACGTGGACCAGGGCTTAGCCAGGAGGGCTAGAGCACATCGCGAATCGGGAAATCGCGAGTCCCGTGGACATGAACATCATGTCATCGAAAATGCCGAAATTTTGATGAAGTGATAAGACCGCGGTCACACGGAGACAGGTCGCATGGACGAGAGTCTAGCCAGGAGGGGCTAAGGACAAAGGACTCATCGGGAAATCTAGGATTGAAATCCCGATAGAGGGATATAAGGTTGAGGTCTTATTGGAGGGGTCGTATGGACCAGAGCATAGTCGGTTAGGGGCTAAAGGCAGAGAAGGTGCTAATCGTGAATCGGGGATTCGAGAGTGCAGTGACTCTCGACATCATAAACCGCGAAACCCCGAACCCCGATGCAGACTCAGGGATAACCACGGTTAGGTGCAGAGGCCATGCGGGTGAATGAGAAGGACCTGTGGACTGGGATTTTCATAGTAGCAATTCCAGCAGGGAATCTAAGGAGCCGCTTCGGCTTGAAGAGAGAGGAATAGAGCGATCCTGTGAGCAGGAGGTGCGTGCAGGGACCCTGCGGGGTGCACGTGGACCTCGATTGCATCAGGTGGTTGTCATGGAAATGGTTACCCAATATGGTCATGATGACCATAAGATTTTTCAGGTGGATTATTTGATCAAATTACATGGAATTCATGTGTATTATGCTAAAAAATATGATGAATGAGATAGTAAGTATTAGGGGTGTGGTGTCATCAAATGAGGCGATGAGTAGAAGTCAATTATAATGAGCATCTTGTAATGCACAAAACTACTAACCAAGATGTGGTATAGGGGTGTCAATGGATCATGAGGTAGAGCTTGTTTATATAAAGGGTGTGGTGAGTTTGTGCATCAACATCAGTTCTATTCTTGGTCATGTGTAGAGGCCATAGGTTGATTCAATATTATTAAGAATATTTGGTAATAATTTTGAGTTTGGTAATGAATTTCTTATCCATATAGTATTTCACTACCAAACATGTGGGAAAGAGGTAGAATGGTGATTTACTTGATGAATAAAGAACATATATCTTCAAGAGAATTCTACCAATGTTACATGGAAATAGAAGGATTTTGGAAAATAAATATAGATGAGCACTAGATTATTCACATTCTAGGTCATCTATAACTTTAAGATTTAGTTTTATGAATCTAGCATGATTCACTTCAACCTTGGAGTGCGTAGGTACTTCAGCTTCAATACACACGTGACTATGGTTGTTGATGAATATATTGAGTTTTTGACCACCTTGTTTACCTTCACAATCGTTTTCTCCGTGATGACACTAGTGTGCATATCTTCCATCTAGAATTCACCTAGAAGGACTTTAAACCCATTTCCACCCCTAATAGAATATAAAACCTAGCAATTTCGATTATGAACACACTATGATGCCTAAAACCATAACCCACTAGCTCACCTTAATCCCTAACCACTAGCACACCTTAATTGCCACCATTGTCATTGTCATCTTCATCGTCATCGTCATCCTCCTCCTCCTCCTCATATAATATAGTATATTTAATTATATAATATACAATATAATATATTTATATAATATATATTAATTATTACAATCTCTCTCTCTCTCTCTCTCTCTCTCTCTCTCTCTCTCTCTCTCTATATATATATATATATATATATATATATATAACCTTTTTAAGGTCACGACCAAGCCAGACACCAAATTGGTGTATGAGACCCCCTCCGCCCAACGATTTGATTGGTAAAGTCTACCGAGGTATACATACCCTATCCCCCTTTGGATTTGAACTTGTGACCTCTTAGGAGGAAACACATGTTCTTAACCGTTAGGCCCACTCAGGCTGTATATATATATATATATATATATATATATATAATGTATTAATTATATAATATAGTATATATAAAACATAGAAAATAACAAAAGAAACACAAATGAAACAAAATAAAAACAAACAAACAAAACCTGTGCCCAAGAAATTCACTGTGCAAATATTCAATCGAGCCCATTATCAAGGAGACAACTCAAGCCCACTAGCAAGGAGGCCCAAGCCCACTAGTAAGGAGACAACATGAGTGACTGCTCGAGATAGAGACGACCTCGAGAGACTAATAGAGATAGAGACAGAGGAGACCCCACCTATATAAGAGGCAAATACACGGGTGATACGTTGGGGACCGACAATGCCGCCAAAATTGGTGAGCATCTTTGCATTTGAATTTTTGTAGGCTTCTGTTTTAAGTCAAAATGGTTTATGTAAGCCTGGGATTGAACCCATGAATTCATCATGGATCTTGTGAAAAAAAAACCTTGTTCTTTGGACATGATTTTGGGGTCAAGATCACAGGACTTGTGACAAAACCCCCCTCCCACTCGAGTTTGGCTTGCACCAAACCTAGCAATAATATACAGAGTTGGACTTAATACAATTATATATAGAGT
>ML804714.1:138148-149118 GCA_009831015.1 Picea engelmannii
ATTCCAGTGAAGCTAACTCACAAGGCAACTAAAATTGTTGATATTTATATGAGGGAAATTGCCAGGCTTCATGGTGAGCCTAAAGAAATTGTTTCTGACAAATATCCCAAGTTCACATCAAACTTTTGGAAGGGATTATTTAAAGGATTTGGGACAAATCTGAACTTTAACATAACATGTCATCCAGAGTCAGATGAGAAAATAGAGAGAGCGAATCAAGTGATTGAGGATATGTTGAGGATGTATGTGATGGATAAACCATAGAAATGGGAAGATTATTTACCCTTAGTTGAATTGGCTTATAATAATGGGTATCATGCATCTTTAAAGATGATCCCATTTGAAGCATTATATGGAAGAAGGTGCAATGCGCTAGTGAGTTGGGACAATCCAACAGACAAAACAATAGTTGGGCCAGAGTTACTTAGGGAAATGGAAGAACAAATGATGAAGATAAAACATAATTTAAAGGTTGTCCAAGATAGACAGAAAAAATATGTAGATAAAGGCAGAGCTCACAAAGAGTTTAAAGTTGGTGACCATGTGTTCTTAAAAGTGAAGGCAACGATAAGTTCCTGGAAGTTGAAGAACTGTGAAAAGTTGGTAGCGAGATATTGTGGACTGTTTGAAATTTTGGAAAATATTGGTTATGTTGCATACATGCTTGCATTATTTGCATCCATGTGCATTCATAATGTATTTCATGTGTCTTTGCTTAAAAATTATGTACCTGATGCTAATCATGTAATTGGTTGGAATGTGATTCAGGTGGAGTAAGATGGAGACTTCCGAGTACAACCGGTGTACATATTGGATCAGAAGGTCAAATTGCTCTGGAATCGAGCAATAGGGTTGGTAAAGGTTCAATGGACCTGTTACAGTCATGAGGATGCAACTTGGGAGCATGAAGATGCTATGCGAGAGGAGTACCCACATCTTTTTGAAGATTTTTGAAGATTTTGATTGTACATGTGTATATAATGCACTGAGGGCAGTGCATAAATAAGGGGGAGGGGAATGTAATACCCCTAGGCCAAACCCCAATTGTAAATGCACATATAGGTTGGTGAGCCATGATATTTTGGGCCAGCGTGCCATTGTAAATATGTTTTGAGGCCAAAGTGCCCGTGTGGTTATAGGCTCGAGAGAGAGAATGCTAAAAGGACAACACGTCTATCATTGTAATATGTAATCAAACTCATATATCAATAAAAATACATCACTACTGTAGACCAACCAGACAAAATAGTATGGGGGGATAAAACTCCACTAGAGGGAAAAGGGGCTAAGGGTCCAGGAAGAGGAGTTAAGCCAATGAAACATTATAATAATATTTCCTAAAGTATAATTTATGGGATATATTCATATTTATCCTAAGTTCCTAAGTGGGAGGAACATATCACCATGTGGGGCCCATGTAGTTCCCAACATGACAAGTGTCAAGTTGGGAACATGCATATAAAAGTAAGAACTTAATACATTTTCCATTGATTCACTCCTGATTCATGCATTGACTCTGGCCATACGTTCACCCTACCATCCATAGTCGTACTCGTACTTGGGAGCTTTTACGACTACTTGTAACCACATATTCCTTGGAGGTCTGAGTGGAAGAAGTAGGCTGTCAGGCCTGTGTGCATGTTGAAGAAGCGAGTTATCAGGCTCGTGAGCATTCTCTCTAGGTGAGAGAACTGTTAGGAATTGTTCCTTGGATGTTGACAATAGCTATACAACTCTAAGACTTTCTGTCCGACTTGTTGCTGAAGCCCCGAAAGGGATGTGGGGCAACTGAAGGACTGTTGAACAAAGAAGGGGCACACTTCATGGGGTGGGACATGCTATGGGAAATGAAAGGTTGTAGGCTAGTTGCAACAATTGACACCTTGGCATGAGTGCTATTGTGCCGATTAGACCTTAATCTGGCTTAGGACCTTGATGGCGTTTCTAGCCCCAACTCGGGGGTGACCTACTGCTGAGAGCTTATGAGCAACATAGTTTATGGCTAGGAGGAAAGTCCGAGGTCTGCACGCAGTTGGTGATTTATTTACAAAGATAAGTTCCTTCCATGTGTTTGTTTTAATTACCGTGTGATTATTTATGATATTTTTGTTATGAGATTTTACTATTTAATTATGTTTAAGTTTATATATTGTTAGGACTGTATAGAAGTGCATAATCATATGCAAAGCATTTTTGTAAATTAAATTGGTATCAGAGGCATAAATTTAGTATGCATTGCCCAACTTGGGGTTGGGGATGTTACACGAGGCAAATCTGTTTGACACCTTTCTCGGTTGTTTTCTATCAACCCATACTATGTGTTTTTGGGCCACTTTGGTTTTGCACTGATAATTTGATAGTAATAAAATGACACATATTATGGGCCACTTTGGTTTTGAACTGATAATCATATTATAATTAAATTTATACTTATCCTTAGTATGATTGGTGTTCAAATCTTAAATAGATTTTCACTTTTAGACTGATAATCATATTATAATTAAATTTATACTTAACCTTAGTATGATTGGTGTTCAAATCTTAAATAGATTTTCATACATTACAACAACAAAGGGCGATCATAGAGTTTCAAATCGATTCGATCATCGAGGCTGCGGGGCAATATTTGAGGACGAGTTTGTAATTGGTAAGGTTGACGTGGATGAGGAATAAGCACTGACTCAAGAAGTGAAGAGTCGCATTGGCACTAAGTGTGTCAAGTATTCGAGGCAGGCTGAAAGAAAGAAGTGATTAGGATTGGTAGGTTAGGTTGCTTTTTTTCAATCTGTTTGTTGCAATCTCATTTAATACTAATGCCTTGAAATTGAAATGCTATGCTTTCTATTTTTGTCAATACTAATGAAATGCTTTCTGCATTTGATTCATTGCAGGTTGGCAGGGGTATTATATGCCAGTCATTCTTTTATCACTCTTGGTGTCATGATTCTTATGTGATGTTAGGGCATTTTTCATACAGTAATAAATACAAGCTATTTTTGGTAATAGATATTCGAAACGCTACACAGTCAAGCAGCCTCTGCTTTTATGTTGGTGAAGAAGAAAACGAACTATGGGTATCCAGTGTTTAGTTCTCGGTAAATATCATTGCATTTGCTATATGTTTACTTTGGTTCGAGGATGGGTGATCATGATATCTTTCACAATAGATAAATTGATATTGAAGTACTTATACTTGTTTGAGTGAAGGTGCTGGTCAGGAGGTAGGAAAGAGCTGTGTTGTGGTGACAATAGGTAACAAAAGGATCATGTTCGATTGTGGTATGCATATGGGCTACCAGGACGAACGCCGATATCCCGACTTCTCAAATATATCTAAAACTCGGGATTTCACTGACAGCATCACCTGTGTAATAATCACGCATTTGTAAGATTACTTATGACATAACTAGCTCATTTGCCTCTATTGCTATTGTTAAATAAGTCATTGCTTGATTGGTTTCACTGTGATCTTGCTTTGCAGTCATTTGGATCACATAGGGGCTCTTCCATACTTCACAGAGGTTCTTGGATATGAAGGACCCATCTATATGACTGTAAGTTTTGGTCATAACATGACCATATCGGTGGATTCTCTGATGACAAATTTCGTTGCTTACATTGTCTCATTTCATGAATTTAGTATTCTTAAAATGCTTTTGGTTTGAATCAGTAAATTATTCTATTTGCAGTGAAGATATCAGAGGAGTAAGAAGTGAATAGATGTGATCAGAACCAAAATCAGAATGGATGATATGTGTCTTTACTATGAGAGCCACAGATACTGAGCATGTTTATTGATATTTCACATGGATAGCCATCATAAAAATATCACATAATCCCATCATAACTTAGCCAATGAACCCATTCAAAAATGGAGACAACAACACAAAAGAAAGAGGAGTGCAATGCTCGATAATGCCCGTAGGCTAAATCACATTATATTAGAGAGAACATTAGCTCACAAGATGATGAATTACAAATGATACTTGAGTGTGTATTTATACACATCTCAAGAAGTAAGATGCCTTCCCCAAGAAGGGTAATGGGTCCACATAGTGACTAGGTTAGGCTTAAACATAACCTAGATTTACATTAAATGCACAATAATAATCCTTACAAAATGAAGTGGGTTGTGGCCAAATGTGAGGATTGCACCATTCTCAACACCCCCCCTCAAGCTGAATAGGGGGTCACAGAGTGGAATGATGAAATACAATTGTGAGTGGTTTTGTGGATTACAAGTTCAATATAGGATCGACCATAGCCGAAATACAAAAGTGAGTGGGTTTATAGATACCGTCTCAATACCACTATGAGTGGATTTATGGATACCCAACTCAAATATCGTTGATAGTGGGTTTATGAATACCCAACTTGAATATAGCTAAGAGTGGGTTTATGAATACCCAACTCGAATATGGAGAGTGGGTTTGTTGATACCCAACTTGAATACAACTAACAGGGCTTGAACACTAACAATGGGTTTATGGATACCTAGCTTGAATGCAGGTTGGCCTTGGCCAAGATACAAAAGTTAGTGTGTTTATGGATACCCAACTTGAATACAGTCGAGAGTGGGTTTATGAATACCTAGAGTGGGTTTATGGATACCCAACTCAATATGAGGTCAACTTTAGTCAAAAGTGAAGATTACACATCTGTATTCAATATTCCCCTTTAATTTAAATAGGAGGCTCTAGAGAGAAGACATTACATCACAAGATACTTCCCTCCTTAAATCTGAGTAGGAGTCAGAAACCCCTATTATGGTCAATTAATCAAGAAGAGCAATGAGCACTATATGGTTGTATAATCAACAAAATACATCGTTATGAAGTCCTAAAATAATTGCTCAAGTGTTTCCATCACCAATCATGTTTGACTTATCAAATGTCACTAGAAAGGTTTAATTAAGAAATCCTAAGTCAGAAAATCCAAAAAAGGCTAGAGGTGAAGAGCAATAAAGTCAAAAGCCAAAAATATTAAAGCTTGAGCAATGCCACCTCGCTACAAGGCCAATGCCCCTAGTCCCATGCTTGTCTATGAATATCTAAAGAAAAGGGGACTTGTTCAATAAAATGAACACTTAAAGAAAAATGCAAAAAGGGGTAGTAAGAAACAATGCCGAGTAAAGTTAACTCAATGCTAAAGCTCCCTCTTAAAGGCTTCTATATAAAATCCTAGTTCTTGAAAGCTAGTTGAATAAAATCACAAGGCATATGTAGCATACTAAATCACTTTGAGGGTCATCACAAGAATTTTTTTCCCTTCCCCTTTCCATAATTATTCTTTACATCTCTTACCTTTTACCTAGGAACTTAGGAAATACTCATTGCCCTAGGACTTGTTACATGTATAAGGTTTAATGTTGTTACCCCTTGGTAAAACTTAGGCAAATATTAAAACTAACTTTTATTATAATGTTGTTAAGAGAAATCATTAAGTGTGCATCACTTAATGGTTTGCAAAGTTGGACGCACTACTCCAAGTGGGCACCCTACATCAAATCAACAAACTTTTCCGGTATCTCATTTTTTCATCAACCCCTTCTTTATTCACCTCCTGAGATGCTCTACCTTGCGGATCAAACAACCCAGAAGGACTTGGTTGAACTTTCATGGCTGTGATGATATTTTTCTCCAACTTGAGTGCAGTAGTGAGGGCTGCCTCCAAATTTTGGATATCCATTTCCCCAAGTAAAAAGTTAAAAACCAAACGATTCGTCAAATGCTCCAAAATAATAAACTATTCATCATTAGGACACACAGGTTGAGGAATCCTCGCGTAAAGTTCAGAAAAAACGATTATTAAATTCGGACACAGTCTCATTTTCATCCTTACGAATAGAGGTAAACTCGGCTAATAAGAAAGAATTGTCTTGTTTGTAGCCCCATTTTTTTGTAAACTTTTGTCTAAATGCATCTCAACCGTCAATGGAGGCAGCAGGGAGGGACTTGTATCATGTTCGTACATCCCCTTCAAGGGTTTGCATGAACATTTCCATCACCACATCCTTGTACTCCACCTCCAAATCATCCATAATTTTTAGAAAAGTGGTTAAGTGGTCATCAATTGACACTGCATTGTTTCCTGCAAACTTTGGTAGATGCTTCCAATATTCTCCTGCAGGCATGTCATGAGGCTGATTAGGAATTGCAACAAAACTCAATAGGGCATAAGCAGTTGCAGCCATAGTATTAACCTGAGATGAAAACAAATGTGAACTAAAAGTTGTCGAAGAAACACTCACTGGAGAGCATATTGCGAAAGTAGAAGTGATAGGAGACAAACTTTCCAAAGAACTTAATACGCTTATCAAGTCAGGTGGAATTCCTGGTAGAAATCTAGTCTTATTCTGGAAAAGGTGTCCAGGTTCACTAAGGCCCGGAACAATGCCTTGTGTATGATCAAATCTTGGAGATTTCCACTTGTTATCCAGTATGACCCAATCCTACACTAGTGAAGTCGCCAGATGAATAAAAAATAATCAATAAATAAAAACTCACCACTGTCATTGTAGTATTCGAAGATTGACGATGTCCCTGGCAATGACGCTAATTTGTTCTCTCTCAGATCTTCTCTCGGCAAACCTAGGAAACAACTGTGAGTGATTAGCCCAAGGTCACTGCTAATTACTCCTCTGTTTGGACTGGTGCTCTTCCAGTCACAGGGGGTGCCCCTAGTGATCATGCACTATCAGTTCTTAGGAAATTGGCGTGATTAGTACAAGTGATCAGCACATGAAGTATTTGTCCTTGATATGCGTAACCAAGGACACGAGAAAGCTTAAGTTAAATAATATGAGAGAGATTTCACTTTATAAAACAGCTAAAGTATGAAAGTTGAAAGAAGAGATGTACATGTGCCTTAAGTGAATAATATCAAAATAAAGGCACTTAGGCCACCCACACCATTGTAATGAAAGCAAAATAACTCAACCAACAGATTGGAAGAGCTGTAACACATGGCATAATCAAACCCTATTTTATATTGACCAAAAAATTGTCTGCATCATGATGGCAAGTACAAAACTGGCTGCAAAACAAGCACTGCACAAAGTGGAGGCAGCAATGAATGAAAGAATGGATGAGAAGAAAAACAATGCTGGCTTGATGAAGACTGTTGCTCAATAATCTCCCTCATGAAGACTGTTGCTCAATAATCTCCCTCGCTTTCTGTCCTCTTCATGCTGTCTTTATAGAATCCCAAAAACTCAAAACTAGGACAGCCTAACCATGCATTCTCATGAATACCACAATTGCCAAAAATAACTAAATAATGCTGTTATGGGGCTGTATACAGACTGCCACAGTGCCTATATCTCAATGTTAGCACCAGTCTAGAAGAAGTTTAAGGCCAAATCTGTGCATGGAAAGGCTGGCCACTAGCTGATACAAAATAAATCTGCTATTAACTGTCACTAAACTCCAAGTTATTGACCCTGTACAAGTTTAGTATCAGTGCTTTAAGCCCAAGTCAACTGCTGTTTGGATAATATACCTGTTATATGTGCTGTAGATAGGCTGCTACAGCGCCTAGATCTCACTGTTGCCAGCCTAGAAGAGGTCACTGGAAACCATGCGTTCTATTGCCCAGACAGTCAAGAAGTAGGCAATTTTCTATATCTGTTTGCAACCAATTTTGTGGAGGAATGGGCCGGGAACCACCAAACAGCAGGCTAATCTGCTTGTAAACTGTCACTTTGCTGCCACCTGTCCACTCAACCATTGAAGTTCCATTGCATAATGGTGGCTCAATGCAAACTCTCAACCAAAATTCCAATTATAAAGATGGGGTCGACCTAGCTTCTAAAATAGCAAGGCTTCCTTTCTAACAATACAATTTTTAAAAACTAGCAGACATGTCAAGACTCAAAATAGGAGACCAAGTTATCTCACATGCAAGCTGGATGAAGAGGTCGAACTAGTCAAAAATAACGAAGTGCCAAGCTTTTAGTTGGCCTAGTTTAGCAAGGTGACTTAGGTTCCAGAGATGGTAACGGGTCATCCAATGGCAAATTTAGAAGTGAGGTCATGAGGATAGGATATAACTTTGATAGACAAACTTAACAACTTGTCAAAAATACCAAAGGGGGTTGAACTTGGGTTTGGGAGATGGATAAGTTCATTATCAATTCGACCTAGGGTTTGCCTCATGAGACAACCCTCCTCATGAGACAACCCTCCCCATGACTGCCACGTGTCACATTGGAACACTTCCACTTGCTCAATTCATGATTGTTCAGTGGAACCAGGAGTCTAGAGATCGTACCTGCCAAAAACAGCAAGGCTAAATATGGATATGCCAAAAATAGCAGTCCAATTCCTAAAAGATAGGAAAGATGAAAAATGAATGAAACTCCTAAGATATTGCTGCCAACTATAGCACGCCTAAAAATAGGCATTGCTAAAAATAGCAGCCTCTTGCATGTCAATGAAATCAGTCTCATTAGAATTGTTTTTTTGCAAGGAATTCAAATATATGCACAGAATCAACATGCGAACCTTGAAACCCTAACTGCTAGAAATAACAGTGTCATGAAAATGCTCTCATGTCTCCTGGAAAAAGCTCATTGGCATCATGAGCTCTTAAGGGCAGATAATATGTGATCAACATGTGGACCTTGGAACTCTGGCTCCTAGCAAAAGAAAACTGCTAAAAATGGCAATTTTCTCCAAATTTGGTGAATATGCCACTGAGATGGACTTTGATCACTGTGAAACCTGATGCACCTGTCACTGAATGCCAGCCTCATGAAAGCTATTTGGACCTTAAAACTCCAGTTGCATAGGCAAATCTGGGGGTTAGCGGGTCCCAGATATAGGCAAATGGAGGGGGGGGTTCTGCCATGAGAAGGGACAAGAGGATGAGGAGCTGGGACAGAGATTGGGCTGAACTGAGGGAGGGCTATGACAAAGGGAAGAAGTGGATGTGGACAAGGGCATTAGGTCTGCATCGAAATTAACTTGCAGTGTGAGTTAGAGTCGAAATGAACTCCTGTGGCAGGTCTAGCACCAAGGGGAAAAGGGAAGAGGGAACCACCGTGGTTGGCTTGGGCTGAGTGATATATGTGCTCGAGCAGATGCGATTTGTAGAAGAGAAGGTGCCATAGATACAAAATGAATTTTGGAGAGAGGAGACAATGAAAAGAAGTTCGATCAAAGAGGATACAACGTAGAGCCTGCCAGAAGCACAATCATAAAAAATGTCTTCTTACAGAGCAGAGACAGACATAGAAGTTTTATATTCAGAACCATTTATCTTCAAACAATCTAATTTCAAATAGGAACTCAGGACAAATCTACAGGGATATTTTATTTCAAAAGTTCCCTTCTCTTTCTGAAAATGGAAGTCCCTCTGGGAAAATTTAATGGTCACAACTTCCATATGTGGAAGGTAAAATTTCAGTTACTCATAATGCACAAAAATCTTTGGGGGAAGGGCAGTGTGCCAAAATCCATGCAACCGCCAGAACAAGGGTGATAAGGCCTGGTCAATTATAGGACTGTTTGTATCTAATTGTGAATTGCATCATCTTGATCTAGAAAAGTAATCCAAAATATTATGGGATGAATAAAATAAATTGTTCGAATTGAAAGCCTCTAACACCAAATTTTCTCTAAACCAACTTTTGAGGGTTAAAATGGCTAGTAAAACATATATGTCAAGTCATAGAAATGATCTCAAGTCATTAATAAAACAGTTAGAAGTAGGCGTAGCAACCAAAGAAGAAGATGCAAAAGCTGTATTGTTAAGCTGCAAGCAGTTTACCTTCAAATTATAAAATGTAATATTCACATTGATTCGTTGGCCTTCATATTCATTGGAGAATATGATATCATCTCTAATGGCTGAAGAAAAATGACTAGATGAAGAGGGTAAAGAGATGGTCATTTTTAATAAAAACAACAACATAAAAAAAGGCAGCAAAGGAGAAATAAGCAGTTCCAGAAAAGGAAAAAATGCTACTATTGTAATAAATTAGGCTGTAATGCTTGGGACTGCAAAATACATTATGCAGATGTACCCAAAGACAAGATAAAAAAGAAGGAAAACTATATATGGCCATGAATTCAGGGGATGATTTGGGTGTGAATATTTTGAGGACTCTAGGATAATGGTAAATTTGGTAATGGTTACTTGTTCTGATTGTCAACTTTGCAACTTGAACTACAGATAAAGGGTACTCAGGAAGGATGCCCAGTTCATTGATTGGCTTGGGTAGTTTAATTCCATTTTACCTTCATAACAAAAGGAGGGTTATGGCAGTCTGAGAGTGAAAGATTGTCTGGGCGAATAAATTGGAAGTCTACTTTCAAAGAGAGGGGTATGCAAATGAGATTGAGCACCTACATATGCCCCAAAACTAGAGCTGCATTGCATTGATGAACAATGAAGACTGAACAAGAATGTTCTGCAAATTTTGTCATCATGCTTTAATTGTTAAGTCAAGTTGTTATGAATTTTGTATTCACAAGAGGAAATAAAAAGTAGTATTTTGTTTAAAATGGAGGTATTAGAATCAGTGTTGCAGGAAGCTTCCCCCCCCCCGCTTGGAAGCCCTGAAGCTCGATCCGAGCGGGTGCGTCCAAGAAGCTCAGGCTGAAGCACGCTTCGGGGGATTTTAGCACGCTCCTGCCCTTTTTGAAGCGCCCAGTCCGAAGCACGCTTCAGAGGGTGCTTCACGCGTGCTTCCGAGGAAGGCCCGCATGCTTCCAAGGGGACCCACAACTTCACCTAAAAAACTCATTTTTTTTTTTTTTTTTTGAGTTAGGGTGGGGCCTAGCTTAGGCTTAGGGTTGAGGGGAAAGAAAGAGGAGAATAAGGGAGCTCTTTCCCCTCCATTCTCCTCATTCTTTCATCTTGAGCTTGGAGGAGAGAGCAAAGGAGAGCTTGAGAGTGCAGATTTGTGAGAACTTGGAGGAGAAAGCAAAGGAGAGCTTGGAAGAGTGAGCAAAGAGGAGCTTGGA
>ML804714.1:161840-174016 GCA_009831015.1 Picea engelmannii
TCACTCATCATTTGTGAGAACAAGTCTGAAATTTTCGCCCTCTTTGGCTATCTTGCTCTTCTACACTAATGCGCTATGCTTGGAGGATTAAGTTGTGGATGCTTTGCTGATTTTTTGAAGAGGAATTTCTGCAATTAGGGTTTTGTCTCTTGGTTTCTTGGCTAAAGTTAATTTTCTGCAATTTATCTTTATGTTGCTATGTTCATGGTCAATTTTGCTACTTTATGCTAGACGTCTTGCCTGGTAAAACCCTAAGAGAGGAGCATAAGTGCTTCCTCCTCTCATAAGGTTGTTCTTGTTCAAAATTAGTGAAATCTCCTTGCTAGGGTTAGATCTCCTAAAGCCATAAAGTGCTATCACTTTAGGATTTTTGCCCTAGATACTTGATTTCTTGATCTAGTTGAAGTATTAAGAAGGGAGAAAAGGTTGCTAGAGCCCAAAAGTGCTTGCACTCTAGCAATCCTTTTCTTTAAGGCTTAATCACTAAGGCCCTAATGTGCTAGCACCTTAGAGTTTAAGCCCCACCTCTTAGTCTTTGTTAGTTCAATCTTCAAGCATTGTGTATTGCTGTTATAAAGACTCCATAGCCCTCAAAGGCACTGATTTTACAAATCTCTTGTGGTGAAATTGATCAACAAACACTCTCTTTCAACATTCTCAAGTTCTCTACTAACTTTGCTAACACTAACACTCATTAACTTGCTTGTAAACTTGCTGCTGTTGCAAAAGTTTGCTACATCCACCTGATAACACTTTAGTTTGCTGCATACACTCTCATAAAGGTGGTCTAACTCGCTCATACTTTCTCCTAAACAATTGGATAGTGTTCTATGTGATGCATGCTTAATTTTCTTGGTCAATTGTTGAAATTCTAAGCTCTTTTTATTGCCAATGCTACAAATTTATATTGCTGTTATAAGACTGATGTACTGCTGCAAATTTGTACCAGCCATATCAATCATTTTTGTCTAGTGTCTTATGAGGTATTAATTGCATTTTTGTACTTGGAAATTATCACATATATGCTATAAAGTGTTCTTGTTCTGGGCAGGTACTCAAACATCCTTATATCTCTTAGTTTCCTTGACCTAGAATAATCTTTAGGTGATCAAGAGAGGGGGCGGTAGGCTTGGCTACTAGCTACTTTGATCCCTTGAGGTCACTAGGGAAGGCTCCCTTGTGGTGGACCTCCTCCATCATTAAAACAAGGGAATTTCTTACTAAGGTGATAGTGGTAGGATTTTCCATAGTTATGCAGATTTGGGGGACTTGTGTTGGGCTTTGCACAAGTACAAATCCATCGATAACATTTTTGGCGCTGTTGCCGAGGAGGATTGAGTCATTCTCTTCAACGACATATCTTTTGGTAAAATTTCTTCAGAAGCCCTTATCTCTCAAGTTTACATGGCGACTCCACTGAGGGTGATTCCCTCACCTTCTTTGATAATCCTAAAGGGATCATCTAACGAATCCACTAATGACAACCCATACAGGATGACATTATAAGCCAAAAGCCATGGCTCCTCCGAAGTGAACATCTGACAACATTTTCGGGCCTCTGGACATGAGTAAAATCAGTAGTTTTCCACATGATATGCCTAAAGATGCTAACTCATGGTTGTCTAAATTCTCTGTTAGTGATAATACTGTTATCCCCTATCCTAGGGATAACTAAGGAGATTATGTCTCGAGGCCCACAGGTCCTAGACATGGAGTATTGAGAACCAGATAACTTAAGGTTGGCCCTGGAGGGCCCATCTTTTCTTCAGTGCAGCCCGTCTATCAGCAACAACAACATCCATCCCACCAGCCCGGTCCTGAAGTAGCAGTGGGTCTTGCTCTATGAGGTAATGAGTCCGGGTATCATGGTATGTGTCACTCTGATTTTCGAAGCATTTGAATATGTTGCACTGAACTCTCCTTCATTTCATAACGTGTGCTTGGAAATTATGCTCTTTAACTTGTTCATACCTGGGGGGGTGACAAAATGCCCTAGTAAGCTGGTTTCGTTTAGGATGAGTTGCCACTGGGTGGGTCTATGAAAGGTCATCATCCATTCCTTCCATATTTACCATTTTTCATCATTATCCCTCTCATCTTCCCCTACATTGGTTCAGGCATTGGGTTTGCTACACTAGGAAGGGTTGTACCTTGCCTTGTGGGAAGAAGGGGCTAAAGGCCCAGAGGGTAAAAGTAGCTAGCAAGAGTTAAAAGCCAAAATAAAACCTTTGAGATGCTTCGCCCAGGGATTCTCGAGAAAGCAATAAAAGGCTTCTTAGTAAGAAAAGAGGACCCGTAAGATAAAATAAAACTCAAGGTCTAGTTGGTGGATGAGAGGTCTCATCATGAGCCAGCCTATTAGATCCATGGGCATGTAGCGGTATGACACTACCATCTATCTGGTCACCAAACCAGGGTAGTGTCTCTTGGTGGCATAACCAAGAGAAAGGGGGTCTCATCACGAGTCAACCTTCTCATTTCCGTGAAGTGCTTGTGGGTAACGCTGTCACCTCTCAACACCACGCCAGGACAGTGTCCCCCAACTATTCCCTTGAAAAGAAAAAACAATAAGACTAAGAATAAAAGGCATTGAATGGGCTAGGAAACAATGGCATCCATGATAAGGTGCAACTCGCCCTCTACAAAAGCACCCATGGGCAAGACCTACATTTCCCCATTAATACTGCACCCTTTGCTCGAACACTTCCCCTACACAATTTCACACACCTACATGACATATATTGGCTCTCACCTGGGAAACTCCCCAAACTTGAGGAGGATTAGCCCAATAGGACATCCTGAGACCCTCTCCAAACTTGACTTGTTAAACTGCATAACGTCTTTGAGCATTTGTCTGGGTAAAGGGGGGTTTGATGCACATGTTTGGGTAATTTGATTATTGGATGTGAATGACATTGCTATGATCCCTGTGACTTATGAGCCCATGGAGGGCATACTTGTTGTTGCTGCAGGACCATGCCCGGTGGACAGGTACATATGGGGAGACGATTAGCTCGAACCTCCATGGGGCTGAAAGCCCATAGATGGATGCTGTGACCCCAGCCAGGGGCAGAGAGATGTCGGAGACTTGCACCAGGAAAAAGGAAGGACGTTTCACCGAAGACACTTTGGAAGACCTAGACCCAGGGGGGTCTTGCTCTTCCACCTGGACGTTGGCCTTGGGAGGCCCATGACGTCACCATTGTGACCCTAGACGTCACCCAGTGTCAGGATTGGCATTATGGAGGCAGTTGTGTGCTAATTGGCACGTGTGACATCATCTAGGGGCTTGGAAAGCCAAACATTTTGCAGATGAGGCCCAACGTTTCACACAGGAGGCTCAATGTCACCCTCGAAGGGCATGATGTCACCTCTAAAGATGATTTTAGGGTTTAATTATTTGAATTTGTGTGAAAACTGGATTTTTCATGTAATTTGGACATGTCGGCCTTTTGATGACCTAAAATTAATTATAGGTCATAATTATTGTATAAATAGAGAGATATAACTCTGATTTTTTCATCATTCACTCATCACACAAGTGGTGGTCTGAAATTCGGCCCTCTTTAAGGGTTATTGGCTGAAATCTAGTGGTGCACACTTCTTGGAGGAGGCAATTCTTGGTGTATTTTGGCAAATTTCCATGTGGAGGATCCTCAACTAGGGTTTTTGCTTGATTATTCTTGGTGAAGTAAGTGGAAAATCTGCATTTCTTTATTGTGAATGAATGCTTATGGTTAATTTACTTGCTTCATGTCTAAGATTATGAGATTGCTTGCTTGAAACCCTAGGAGAAAGACATGTTACTATTTTTTTCTCTATAGTCTTCCACTTGCTAAAATTTCTTGAAAGGCACCTATATAGAAGTAGATACTAGAGCCCTACCATTGTAACACTCTAGTAACTTTACTTCATTTCCCATTGCATTTTTTATTTAAATTTGTCTAAGGAAAAGAGAAATCGCTAGGGCCCAACCTTTGTTACTTTCTCGCAATTATCTCTAGGAGTTGGATTGTTTGAGGCCTTGGGATACCAACACCTCTCTCATCCTCTCCATCCCCTTTGACTAAACATTATCATTGCTATTTTCCTTTAAGACTTGTTGCTGCCATCATTGACTCCATTACCCTAGAAAGACACTAGTCTACCACTTCCAAGTGTTGATTGATCAAACAATTTTCAGAACCTCTTTTCTTGAACACCTACTAACTTCTACTAACCTTAGATTAGCCTAAATCATTAACCTACTTGCTGCTGTTGCAAAAGATTGCTACAGCCATCTAACAGCAGCAAATTAACCCTAAAAGTGACATTTTATGCTAGCTAGATGTTGCTAAAACTGCTTGTGACTATTTATTATCAAATTGCCTAGTTAAAGCTATTGTTTTAAGTCTTTATTCAAGCATTTTAGAGCATAAATATTGTGGCTGTTGCAAATTTCTTATTGCTGTTATAAACTGTTACACTGCTGCAATTTTATATCAGCTAGTACATTTCTTAAGAGTTCATTGTCTTATGAAGCACTAACATCATTTTGGTACTTGGAAAGTGCCCCTTTTTGCCTTGTTGTCTTGTTTTGGGCAGGTACACAATATTATTTATTTGCTTCATCTTCAATAAGACTTAAAGAACCTTTTAAACTTGAGTGATATGTGAGAGGGGAAAGGTTTCCTTGTGTCATTTTCCTTAGCCTTCTCAAACCCCCAGKTCACTGGGGACGTCTCCCTTGGGGTATTGCAACATACTCCTAAATAGAAAGGGATTTCCTATTAAGGTGACAGTGATAGGTTATTCGCAGTTACGCCAATTTTGTATCCACTTGCCTTGGGCTTTTGGGCAAGTACAAATTGTGCGATAACAGGGCTGRAAGCCCACAGATGGATGTTGTGACCCCATCCAAGGGCAAAGAGATGTCAAAGACTTGCACCAGGAAAAATGAAGGACGTTTTACCGGAAACACTTTGAYTGACCTAGACCYAGGGGGATTTTGCTCTTCCACMTGGACGTTGGCYTTGGGAGGCCCATGATGTCACCATTGTGACCCTAGACGTCACCCATCGTCAGGGTTGGCATTATGGAGGCAGTTGTGTGCTAATTGGCACATGTGGTATCATCTAGGGGCTTGGAAGGCCTAACGTTTTGCAGATGAGGCCTAACGTTTCACYAGGAGGCTCAATGTCAYCCTGGAAGGGCATGACGTGACCTCTAAAAATGATTTTAGGGTTTAATTATTTGAATTGGTGTAAAAACTRGATTTTTCATGTAATTTGGCCATGTCGACCTTTTGATGACCTAAAATTAATTAAAGGTCATAATTATTGTATAAATAGAGAGATAAAACTCTCATTTTTTGATGGTTCACTCATCACACAAGTGGTGGTCTGAAATTCGGCCCTCTTTAAGGGTTATTGGCTGAAACTAAGTGGTGCGCAACTTTTGTGGAGGCAAATCTTGGTGTATTTTGGCAAATTTTCATTGTGGAGGATCTTCAACTAGGGTTTATGCTTGATTATTCTTGGTGAAGTAAGTAGAAAATCTGTATTTCTTTATTGTGAATGAATGCTTATGGTGAATTTACTTGTTTCATGTCAAAGATTATGAAATTGTTTGCTTGAAACCCTAGGAGAAAGACATATGTTATTATCTTTTCTCTATAATCTTCCACTTGCTAAAATTTCTTGAAAAGCACCTATCTAGAAGTAGATACCAGAGCCCTACCATTGTAGCACTCTAGTAACCCTACTGCATTGCCTATTGCATATTTTATTTCAATTTATCTAAGGAAAAGAGAAATCACTAGGGCCTAATTTTTGTTATTTTCTAGCAATTATCTCTAGGACTTGGATTTTTGAGGCCTTGGGTTACCAACACCTCTCTCATCCTCTCCATCTCCTTTGACTAAGTATTATCATTGCTATTTTCCTAAGAGTTGCTGCTGCCATCATTGACTCCATTACCCTAGAAGGCACTAGTCTACCCACTACAAGTGCTTGATTGGTCAAACTACGTTCAAACTATCTTCTTTGGAACATCCACTAACTCCTACTAACCTTAGATTAGCCGAAATCACTAACTAACTTGCTGTTGTTGCAAAAGATTGCCACAACCATCTAAAAACAACAAATTAACCCTAAAAGTGACATGTTATGCTAGCTAGATATTGCTAAAACTGCTTGTGACTATCTAATATCAATTTTCCTAGTTGGAGCTATTATTTCAAGTCTTTTATCAAGCATTTTGAAGCATAATTATTGTGGCTGTTACAAATTTATCATTTCTGTTATAAACTGTTATACTGCTGCAATTTTATATCAACTAGTCTATTTTCTAAGAGTTCATAGTCTTATGAAGCATTAATATCATTTTGGTACTTGGAAAGTGCCCTTTTTTCTCTTTGTTGTCTTGTTCTAGGCAGGTACACAATATTTCTCTTTTGCTTCATCTTCAATAAGACTTAAAGAACTTTTTAACTTGAGTGACCTATCAAGGGGGAGGGACTTTCTTGTATCATTTGCCTTAGCCTTCTTAAACCCTCGGGTCACTGGGGACGTCTCCCTTGGGGTACCGCAACATATTCCTAAATAGAAAGGGGTTTCCTATTAAGGTGACAGTGATAGGTCACTCCCAGTTACGCCAATTTTGTATCCACTTACCTTGGGCTTTGGGCAAGTACAAATTGTGCGATAACAAATACCACGACTAAATTTCATTTGACAAGATTCTATGAAGAATTCGACCTCCATGATGTCGGAAACTGACACTCAGATGTGATCATGAGGCTCCTCTCCGCCTCATTGGTGGGATAAGCTAGGCTGTGGTATGACAACCTCCCAAGCAAAAGTATCAAGATTTGGGAAAGTCTCGAAAATGCTTTTATAGAAAGATGGGGTGATGAAAAAGATATAGTCTTTCTTTTTTCCCAGTTTTTTGAAATACAAAAGTATGAGCAAGAGCCTGTAAGAGAATTCAATGATAGATTTAATACCCTAATGAACGAATTTCCTTCCAAGAGCGCACCCACAGAAGCAACTACCTTGAACCAATATCTAACCTTATTTGAAGGACGATTTCGTTTTTTGCTGAAGGATAAATCCCCTGAAACTCTCAAAGAAGCGCAAGATTTTGCCTGCCAAATAGAGAGCAATTTGGATTCACATGAGTTTCAAGATCATCCTTTAGTAAATACCTTTCAGGAAAACATTACGACTTTGACATTATCCGAGGACACCCTCATGGATAAGCTGAATGTCCTGGAAGAAGGGTGTGCCCCCTACCAACTAGACATAAGTGATTCATGCAAGGCACTAAGGATGTCTAATTTAGTGGTCGTTCGGAAGAAAAACATGGACATTAGACTATGTGTTGACTTTAGGAACCTTAACCGTCATTAAAGGATAACTATCCCCTCCCAAACGCGGAACATCTGCTACAGAGGGTCACTGGTGTAGGGATGATGTCCATGTGAGATGGTTTCTCAGGCTACAACCAAGTCTTAGTCAAAAGGGAGGATCAACTTAGACCGCATTCACCACCCCTTGGGGAACCTTGATGTACCTAAGAATGCCTTTCGGCCTCATGAATGCTGGGTCAACTTTTCAAAGGGCAATGGACTTTGCCTTCAGGGATCTGATAGAGGAGATCATAGAAATATATTAAGACGACTTGACAGTTGTGTCCAAGGAAAGGAGTGCCCACACATCACACTTAAGGATGATATTTGAGCATTGTAGGAAGTATGGCATTTCCCTTAACCCCAAAAAATCCATCTTTGGCGTCGATAAATGGAAGTTGTTGGGACACATGGTCTTTGAAGAAGGCATTTCCATTGACCCCGAAAGAGTTGAGTCTATCAAGAATATACGACCTCCTACCAACACGAAATCTTTGCAATCATTCTTCGGCAAGATCAACTTTATAAGACGATTCATCCCAAACTTTGCCGAGAAGCTTAAGCCCATGAATACTTCATTGAAAAAGGATGTTACCTTCATATGGGATAACGATAGCCTAAAATCATTTGAAGACATTAAGGATGCAATCACTAAGGCACCCGTCCTGGTCAGCCCTGACTTTTCTTGCCATTTCATAATTTTCTCATTCGCCTCTCAAGACACTATAACTAGGGTGTTATTGCAAAAGAATAAGGACGACCATGAACAACCCATTGTATTCATGAGCAAAACTCTTAGGGATTCCGAGTTAAATTACTTGATCATCGAAAAGCAGGCCTATGCTCTTGTCAAGTCCCTTAAACACTTGCTTATGTTCCCTACCCTACTGTCAAAGATGTTCTTTCTCAGCAAGATTGCCCAGGGACCAGGGGAAAGTGGGTGTCCAAAATTCAAGAATATGACTTAGAGATAAAACCTGCCAAAATTATCAAAGGGCAAGATCTAGCCCAAATGTTGACTGAAAACAATAAAGAAGCCATACAGTTAGGGGAAAGCGAACGAGTCAATGTGATAGTAAGTGAATTGGAACATGATGAGTGGTATGCAGACATTATATATTACCTGAAGAACCTTTCATGCCCCGTCTAATTAGTAGACCACAAGAAGAGAGCCTCAAAACTAAATGCCATGAAGCATTGTTTGACC
Source organism: Picea engelmannii (assembly GCA_009831015.1). Classification (NCBI taxonomy): domain Eukaryota; kingdom Viridiplantae; phylum Streptophyta; class Pinopsida; order Pinales; family Pinaceae; genus Picea; species Picea engelmannii. The sequence continues at coordinate 170,438 of ML804714.1, forward strand.
CAAGATGTCCTAGGTTGGAAGAACCCTGATGGAATCATCCTTAGATGCGTAAACAAAGATGAAGCCAACAAATTGATTAAGGAGCTCCATTCAAGATATTGCAGTGGTCATTTCGCTGCCAGTACCACTGCCCATAAGATTCTAAGAGTAGGATATTATTGGCCTACATTGTTCATTGACACCCATCATTATGTTAGGTCCTGCCAACCTTGTCAGTTCTTCACAGGGAAACAATAACTCCCTGCCTTACCTTTGAAACCAGTCATTGTTGAAGCTCCTTTTCAACAACGGGGTTTAGACTTCATTGGTGAATTGAAGGACAACTCCAACAATGGATATCGTTGGTTTTTGACTGCTACAGATTATTTCACTCGGTGGGTAGAAGCCATCCCAACTAAAAAGGCGACTGAGGAAGTCGTCATGAGTTTTCTCGAGGATAGGATCATAACAAGATTTGATGCCCTTGCCAAAATCACTACCAACAATGCTAAGGCCTTTATCTCTCTTACTTGGCAGAGTTCTGTTTCAAGTACGGGATCGTCCTGTCTCATTCTTCCAACTACTATCCCTAGGGGAATGGATTGGAAAAATCAAGTAATAAGAATCTCATGAATATTGTTAAGAAGATTGTGGGAGAAAACAAGAAGGCTTGGGATAGTAAGATTAAATATGCCCTATGGGCAGACCGCATCACGACGAAGACTTCCATAGGAAAGAGCCCATTTGAGTTAGTATATGGATTGGAAGCTAAACTGCCTATCAACATCCAGATTCCTACCTTCCGTTTTGCACACCAATACATGATTGACAGTGAGGCATTACAAGGAAGAATCGACCAATTAGTAGAACTAGATGAATCTAGGAGGACTGCTTTGGATCAAATGACACACAACCAAGAGAAAACTAAAGGAACATTTGATCACAAAGCTAAAGATAGAGTCTTTAGAGAAGGAGACCAAGTGCTACTATGGGACAAAAGAAGGGAGAAACCAAGAATGCATAAGAAGTTCGATAGCTTGTGGACTGGACCCTACCAGATTATAAGTGAGGCAGGTCTCAACTCATTTAACCTAGCTACACTTGAAGGGGAGAAGCTGAAGAAGGCTAGGGAGTGCAGTTGATCAGAAAAGCGCATCCGGATCGGAAAAGCACATCCGGATGCTGCTTCAGTTTGGGATCAGGCATGATCTCATGGTTAAGCAGGAAGCAGACATCAGTGGCACTCAGTACAGCAGAGGCAGAGTATATTGCAACCAGTGTTGCAAGCCGTGAAGCAGTGTGGCTTCGGAAGTTGCTTGCAGGGTTATTTGATCTAAAGTTGGAGCCAACTTTGATACATTGTGATAACGAAAGTTGTGTGAAGCCTTTAGAGAATCCTGTCTTTCATGACAAGATGAAGCATATAGCGATCAAATATCATTACATCCGAGACATGGTGCAGAGAGGAGATGTGGAGCTTCGATACATATCCACGGATGAGCAGATAGCGGACATTCTCACCAAGCCTCTGTCTAGAGTGAAGTATGAGTACTTCAGAGACAAGCTTGGCGTGATATAGAATGTCCATCCTCATTGAGAGGGAGGTGTGGTGTTTCGCCTCCAACAGGCTAATCCCTTTGGCCAAGGGTTTCCTAGATCAGTCATGTGAGGTGATTGAGGGAGTAATGCACAACCGGATACTAGTCTTGCCTATGCCATGTGAGGCGGCTAGGTATGAATAAGACTACTGGGAGAGGAGAAACATCACAACGTAGTCGTGAGACTATGGCAATAGTTGTGTGCTACTGGACAACATGCTAGTAGTTGTGTGCTACTAGTTGATTGCTACGTAGTCGTAAGACTATGGTAGTAGCTGTGTGCTACTGGACAACATGCTAGTAGCTGTGTGCCACTGGACAACATGCTAGTAGCTGTGTGCTACTAGTTGATTGCTACTTAGTCGTGAGACTATGGCGGTGATTGTGTATCACTGGACAGTAGTTGTGTACTACTATAGCGGTGGTTGTGTACAACTGGCGGTGATTGTGTATCACTGGACAGTAGTTGTGTACTACAATAGTGGTGGTTGTGTACCACTGGCGGTGATTGTGTATCACTGGACAATAGTTGTGTACTACTATAGTTGTGGTTGTGTACCACTATGATAGTAGTTGTGTATTACTATGACTTGGCAACAATTGTGTACAATTGGATGGCATTGTAGTAGTTGTGTGCTGCTAGTTGATTGCTATGTAGTCGTGGAGACTACTAGACTGCTTGGAAGTAGCTGTGTGCTACTGGTTGATTGCGGCATAGTCATAGAGACTGTGGCGGACGATTTGAGCTACCGATGGCATGGTAGTAGCTGTGTACTACTAGTTGATTGCAGATTAGTCAGTGGACTACTAGATGAAGACATCGTGGCAAGATACCTCCCTAGCTAAGAGGGAGTGTTGATGTTTTGGTAGCTGTAGGAGGCATTTCCCCCTGGACAACTTTTCTTAGAGAAGAAGAAGATTCCAAGAAGTCAAAGGAAGACCATTGAATAGTTGAAGAACACCCCGTAAAAGAATAAAGTGAAATAGAATACCACAAAAGAGAAGTCGACCCACAGGAAATAATAATAAAGTGGAAATATAATTTCCAGGAAGAGAAGTCGACCCACATAAATAATAAACTAAATTTGAAGACCCAGAATAAGAAGTCGGCCCCAGACAGGCGTCCGGATTAGTATAAATACAAGTCTGGGTCAGTTCATTTGTACAACCACACAGTTCTCCTTTTGCAGTGCGCACTAGGCAGTTGTAGCGGTTTCGCTATTTCTGATTTCTGGTTCTCTTGGAGAGTGCGCCCCACTTGGGAAAGGATATTCTTGGTGGCCCTTGGTGGTTTCTGTTGTGTGCTACCTCTGGAGGAGTTGCGCCAAGGTTATGTCGTGCTGCCCAATTGCTTCGTGCCAGTTGCAGTTGCAGTCACAATTTTGCTAGTTCTGTGGTGAGCTATTTTGCACTAGTGATGCGCCTATCTTGCGCCAGTTCTGTGGTGACTCGATTGTCTACTCTCGCTAGGGTTTGACAAGAAGAAGAGATAAGTATTTGGTTCTTCATTGTTGATTTTCTCTCGTGATTAGAGCCTGTTCATGGTTGTATTGGAATATTCTCTCTAAGAAAAGTTGGCTGGGTTTTTCCCTGAGTTTGGGGTTTTCCCAGGATAAATATTTGTGTCTTCTTGTGCTTGTTTATCCACTGCTTATATATTTCAGTATATGATTATTGAATGTTAAAAGAAGATAAAAATGCTATGGTAAATCTAATGTTAACGAAACTAATGAAACTCTAACATCTATATGGTTGTAATCTCAAAAATACCAAGTCCCCCACCTCAAAAGTGCGCTCGACACTATGCCTATCTGCATAAATCTTCTACTGATTTTGTGCCACTTGTAAATTGTCCTTGAGAGCCTTGAGGATGTCTTGACTCTCCTGGATCCAATCCTTGGCTTTGGGAGCCATGCTATCCCCAAACGCCAAATCAACAAATGAAGGAGCATCATAGCCATATAATGCTCGGAATGGGGTCATACCAATGGTCATATTATAA
>ML804714.1:190775-203205 GCA_009831015.1 Picea engelmannii
TCAATAAAAGAGCCATCTAAGTAAGTACATCCACACCACCTCATCAAAATAAACTAATGCTCAAAGACCCTATGCAATTTTCCAAGTTTAGGTATGGGAGGCTTGACAAAACGACCTATTGGGTGAATCGTTCCTCAAGTTTAGGGGTGTTTCCCGAGGGGACCTCCTTTTGAGTCATGTAGATGAGGTGTCATGGACGAGGGGAAAACTTTTGGGCATGGGGTTCATGACATACAAGGGGTTGTAGTGTCTCACTTATGGGTGCCTTTGCCTAGGGTGTGCTGCACCTTTTTTTCAATGCATTCTTTCTCCAAGCCCATTCATTGCCATTAATTAATTAAGGGTCTGTTATCACACAAGTTGTAGGTTGGGCAAAGCCCAACCCAACCACCAAATGGCGACAACTTAGAGAGAACCTACCCACTGTCACCTTAGGCAGGTGTTCCCGTCACATTAGAGGTGAGGTAGTCACCTCAAGGGGGGAATCCCGGTGACCCTAGGGGGAAATGAGATGGAAAGTGAGATGTATGGATGGAAGAAGGCTTAAGAATGAGTCTCGGGAAAGGTTTAAGGTTATCAAGTCCTTGGGTCCCTACTGAGAGTGTTTGTACCTGCCCGAGACACAAGAAAAGTCAAGAATGAAAGTAATATATTAGGTGGACAAGCAAGTTAAGCTTGCTGTCCCTAATTGCAGCAGTAAACAGAAATATATATCAACAAGAACAATAGCTAGTTACTGCATAATTAACCATCAAAATTGTCAAATAATTATTGGACAATGAAGCACTAAACCAATAGATAATTTTCCAATATTCAAGCACAAACTTTGACGGTAAAAGAGGGCTGCTAGATAGTGTTTTCAGAGAATTATTGTAGCATCCTTATGGCTGTAGCAAACAATTGCTACAGCAACAAGATTCAACCACCAAAAATCACAAGTAAACCACCCAAAAGATGCACAATGATTAGTAGATTATTATGGCAGCTTCTTAGCAATTTTTGACGGATGAATAGTGAGGAAGAGAAATAAGTTAAATGAGTTTGCTGCAGCCCTAATGGCTGTAGCATAAAGTTTATAACAGCAATAAGATATCCTTGGCCAATCAAAACGCCCTTATGGCCTTAGCAAGCTTAGAGCACATAGAATAGATTCCAATTTAGACAATCCCAAAATCTCGTGTTTTCACGTATACCAATGCAATGATTTTATTTCTCCAATGCAAAGAAGATTAGTTCCTTTAACTATTGGGCTGTGGAGTCTCAAAATTAAAGAGCTATGTGAGCTACTTCCTTGGGGGTGTAAGCCGTTTTACTCCCCAAGGCAAGCTAAGCTAAGTATGGTCGGGAATGGTACGATAACCCCTCAAGGGACCCCTAGTCACAAGCTTTTCCCAAAGGTTGGCCACTTACTAGGAAATCTATGACACTCACCAAGGTGAAACAGGGTCAAAATCATAATGTCCAAGTAGGCGTTCTATAATCAAAAGTAGCTCAAATATAACATGTTTAAATGCCTTAAATATTAGGGTGATTACTTGCCACAATACCTGACTTGTACCGCATGGAGCAAGACCCATATTCCTTCTAGAAGCTAGCTGGTGGTGGATGCACTGACAATGGATCAAAAAAGTGGTGATAGAGCGGGCTTCTGCATGTGCAAGTTGACACTGCTAGTCATGTGGTCTCTCGACACTCCATATCTGCGACTTGAGGGCCTCAAGACATCATCCCCTTAGTTATCCCACAAAATGGGGATAACAGGCCAAACACCGGGTACCCCCTAGGGTGAATCGATTAGCTTGGGGGGCAATACCAAAGTGTCTCTTGAAGGGAGAAGTACACATAGTTCCATGGGGGTATAGTCTAGCTTGTAATGCACTTTGTGTAAATCCCTCAATCAAGTGGGACATTTATGTTATGTGTTTGCTTTTGCAGGTCTTCGATTTTTTTTTAGGAGAAGCTTTTCATTGCTCTCAAGACCTCTTTGGGCGAGCATCTGGAAGGTTCATAATCAAGCTTTTTATCTTTTGCTAGCTACAAGCCTCTGGGCCTTCAGCCCCTTCTTCCCATGAAGTGAGGGACAACCCAAAAGGTGAGGAGATGAGGGGATGAAATGTGGAAAGTGACAAGTATGGTCAGGAATGGCATGATGACTTGTCAAAAGGACCTCCCGGTAGCATACCTATCCCTAAGGGTGACCCACTTACTAGGGCGCAATGTCAACCACCAAGGTGAAACAGGGCAAAGAGCATAATGTCCAAGCAAATATCACATAATCAAAAGCAGTAATAGATGCAACAAACTCAAATGCTTCAAATATTGAAATGACACTCACCATGATACTTCACTTGTACCTCATGGAGAAAGACCCAAAGTTTTCCGGAGGCCAACTAATGTGGTGGATATCGTTGTGGTCAACCTGGAGTTGTGGTGGTGAGGTGGGGTCTCCGTCTGTGCAAGTGGACACTGCTGGTCAAACTGTCTCTCGGTACTCCATGTCTGCAACCTCAGGGCCTTGAGACATCATCTCCTTAGTTATCCCACAAAATGGGGATAAGAAGTCCATGGCCAAAGTGTGACAAATACATAAGGGGATCCATGCTTAGACATACGATAAATGTGCTCTCTAGGCATAACAACCTTTACAATACACGAGGAAAACTTTTACATAAGGGTAAAGTGATGTGCCCTAAGTGTGGTTCCTAGCTAGGAGTAGTTGGTGGTTAGTGTTTTCATGGTTTCTCTAGCTAGGGTTTGGAGAGCATGCAATAATGGATGTTGAAGTTTCTGGTTCTTTCTAGTGTGTCGTAATAAAAGAATCAGAGGGTTCAAGATTTGGTTCCTTAGGATATATAGTAGTAGAAGAATCAAGGTGGCTCTCACCTAGCATTGTAGTCTTAAGATAACCAAGGCTGGCTCTCACATGTCTCGTTTTAGGCATGCTATCTCTCAAACCCTACCCCAAGAGGAAAAGTCCTAACCTTAGTGGGAGAGGCTAGAGGCACTACGGGCAAGCCACCCACGCTCACCTTAGTGGCCTTGCTCCACACTTTAGACCAAGGGAACTAAGCTACCCTAGCCTAGGGGGGAATCCCTATGATCAATCTAAGCCAATCATTATAGAATGAGTGGAAGTGTGAGTTATCTCAAATTGATCGAGTAACCAATAATCAACTTGCTTTTAAGAGTAAGTGAGAGATTTAAGCGTGCAAAGTTACTTATTGGATTACCTTAAATAACACAAGTGTCTGATGTATTGTGAGTTATTAATACTTATGTTTGAAAATGCTGGAAAGTGACTTTTAAGAATTATGACAATCTGAGTTCATTTAAGCCTCCAATATTTCAAGAAGAAATCAAAACTATACAATCATGAAAGAAATTAAGTGATGGCTATATAAACTCCAGATTTGCCAAGTAAACAAGTGCTTGCATTCAACATGTAAAGTTGTGTGGTCTGGAGTTTCAGGTTGTAAACAAGTGCTTGCATTCGACATGTAAAATTAAGGAATTTATTTACAACCTGAATCTTTCCCATGTGTTTGGTTATAAACCAAAACATGGATATATCAAAGATTATGTGGATATTAGGGAGAGTCTTAGTCAATCCTAGGTTTAGGACCAAGGAAAAATCATATCCATGAAGTATAAGGTCCAAATCACGCCAAGGTTGGTTAATACCTCCACAAACTGTAATGTTCCTGACCCGACTAGTCAAGGAAATACTGCTAATCCCATGTGACCACTATCTGATATGATACACTGGGGGTTTCTGGATGCATTTTAGATGTGTATGAGTATAATTAATTGTTTACAACATATAAATGAGCATACAGATAGTAAATGAGACAAAAGACTGCAAACTATATATTATGATATCTCTGCGGAGTACAATGCTGAATGTGGCTGAATAAAAATAAATCACTCGGCTAGATCAATGACAAAAGGATCTTAGCCGGAATACAATAAGCAAACTAAAACAATAGTACTTGATAATAGAAGACTACCGCGGGATCAATGGAAGAGGTGTAAGATCTGCTGCAGCTATGGCAACTCATACGGCAACTGCTGCAAGTCTGGAAAGTTCGCCCTGGTGGCTCGACCTCTCGGATCTGCCTGGAAACTGCCCTAAACAGTGCGCCCTGCTGTCTCTCTCAGTCCTGGTGATTGATCGACCCTCTGCTAGTATGTCTGGGCCCCGAATGGATCCCCATGGGGAAATGTGCCCCCTCTGCTACCTGAAAACTGTGCCCTAGTGATTCCACCATTGGAATTAGTTGATAAGTGTCTCAAACTGAGCGCCTTGGCCTACTGTGAAATGGGTCGAAAGGATTTCCCTAGATATGATTTGATGATCGCTCGAGAACCTCAAATGTGTCCCCTCCAACTGTCGCAACCTCAACGACTGGAAAATGTGCCCCAAATGATTTATCCGTCATTATCTGACGAGAAACTGGGCAATAGATGCACCTTGCCTTCCTCTCAACTGGGTCGCAAGTGAATCTCTGGATTCTCCCTGGATGGGACAAGTCGACTCACTAAATCTCCTCAGAAGTTGCGCCCTCACCTTGAATAAGTGCACCCTTGCTGCTGCAACTTGTGTAACTGCTGCTGAAGACTGATGGAAGACCAGTGTGATCTCCACGATGACTAGGGTGTGTCTCTCAACACCGAAATCAGCCACTGGTGTATTCCTTCTGGAATCCACTGAGCTATTTCTCCTGAGATGCGCCTCTCTCCTCAATGACAAGTCAAAATCTGCATAATGGTGAATTAGGTCGCTTTACCTTCTCCTATAGCTGCTCGAAACCCTAATTCACTGTTGGCTCCATTTTTAGCTCGTCTGTTCTATTTTTAGCTCAAGTTGACTTAAAAGCGCTTTTAGTCACTTTTAGCTCAATGTCACTTTCGAATTAGAACACCCTCGACCTAGTAACCCTGTTTACCCCTGTCTGGCCCTGGCTATAGTCTAACGGGGCTGTTTAGACCATTAAGCCTCCTCTCTGGAGCTCCTATTTGGAAAGAGACATTACACAAACTTCCTCCATCCAAAGATCAGTAGTGATGATGTAATCATAGGAGTGGGTCAACCATTGGATTTACTTGTAAAATCTCTAAGGAGAAAATGTTGTGAAGGCGGATCCAACTGGGATGTACACATAAATGGTTGACTTCCCATGTCACTTTGAATCAAAGGTAAGGAAGGAAAACAAGTCAAAGATAAGCAAGGGGGACGAGGACACTCATAGGTCAACGGTAGGCTCTCTAAGACATAAGGCAAGGAAAACTCAAGAACCTCTTCCCACTTAACCTTTTCACAAAGAGGGGGATGATCTACTCCATGTTCTACTTGGACTAGTGGATTTTTCATCAGAAATTTCCAAGTCAAATTTTTCATTATGTCTAAGTTCAATCACATCTTGACCCTCAAAATCACTATCATAAAAGGGATCCCCTTCAAAATGAAAACAAGTTGTATCCCACTTAGATCTTTCAATGTGGAAAAGGTCAGCAAGGTTTTTATCACCAAGGTCATTATCTTCTTCATGGGATGAGGGAAAGTCAACTAATCCTTCTTCAAAATTTGCTTCTTCAATATCATTGAGCATTTGTGAGCATTTGGTGTTTACAGAGCTGCAGTGATTCGGAGTGAGCTTATCTATGTTTTTTGGATATTTATAGCACTTGGTGCCATTTTGGTATATCACCCTTACATGATATATATACATGAGAAAACATTGCATCTTTGATGTCTAATGGTTTGGATTTACATTGTTGTACATGAATATGTATTAAAATTTTCATATTTTATGTACTTTTTAGTAAACTAGTTCAGAAACAGGTTCGCAGGGTGGTTTGGAATGATTTCTGGTTCCGGTTCGGTTAGACCCTTGGCCGCTTTTTTAATACATTGATCCATATCTTGTATTTGGCTCATTTGAACTCCTACTGTGCACATTGATAGTATCTTCTTATATTGCATCGACACACACAATCTTTTATGGGGAGCTGGATATCATGTGTTCTTTATACAACATTCATAATTGAATTGTGAAATGAGGCTATACTCGTTATAAAATATATGTTTGTTTTTAGAATTTTGGATCTAGATTACATTGTACCATAAGTATTTGCAAATTCTCTGTTTGTGTTAATCTCATGATGTTTTGCAAGCAGGTCCTTGGAGCTGCTATGTTCTACATCAAAGTTGGCGACAACAGTGTTGTTTATACTGGAGATTACAATATGACTCCTGATAGACATTTAGGAGCGGCTCAAATAGATCGCTTATGCCCTGACCTTCTGATAACAGAGTAAGCATTTTATTATGAGGAGCAACATTTTACCAGCAAATCATTAATTAAATGTCTTACAGTTTCAGACATGAATTGAGCATGCATTTATTGTTCCAGTTTGTTATTATGAAGATTGGAATAAACTTAAATTTTATATCAGATAAAATTTTAGAGGTGAAGTTCATTGCACCCTTCTTTTTGAGGCCACACCCTCTGTGAACACAGTTCTTAACTTTGTCAGGCTCTATATTGTATTTATTTCCTAAGATTAGTTATCTAGATTGAGTGTCCTCAAGTTTCTATATGTGAAATACTGCGGTAATTTTATTCCTAGGCGGATACATTTCCATTAACCTGGTATTAATAACCAGTTTATGAAGCAATTGGTTTTCAAACGTTGATTTTATATTTAGTTACTGTAATAAAGTTTGTAGGTTGTCTGAAATTTCTTTATATAGTTGAAAATATGCTTTCTAGAAGGATGCAACAAATAGTTTTTATGGATCAATATACATTTCTCTAATAAGTTCACAATGCACATGTTAACATTTATTAATCTAATTCTATTTTTACAGGTCAACCTATGCAACTACAGTTCGTGATTCAAAACATGCCCGTGAAAGAGAATTTCTTAAAGCTGTAAGCATCTTGTTCTAAATCATGCCAATACAAAATCACCGTTCCTCATATCACGGTCATTCTTTTATATGGTTTCAGTCATCTGAACTAACAATCCTGGAATTTATTTGTTTCGAGAAGCTGCAGATAAATGTGCTTTTCATCTTGGAAAAAATGATAGCATTGCCTCAAAATTCACCCTGCTATAAATTAAACTGATATTTTTTTATTGGTCTATATTGAAGAGGTTGATCTGTTCATTGTGATACATATCTTTCATTGTAGAAGTTATCCTGTTGTTTTGTCGAATATTTCATTTTAGTATATTTCAGAGTAGTTGTATTCTTCATCTTGTTGCATTTGTCATTCTGTATTATATCAGAAAAATGCTGCATGATGAGGACACTTATAAATGGTATGCAGAAAATTGGGAACATTGCTGGTGTCAGATGAAGTCCCTCTTGGAGTCTTGTGAAAGGGTTCATATTTGTGGTCCTTGGCTCTGAAGAAGTGGCATGGTGTCCTATTGAATGGGATTTGGAATATTGCAGTAGCTATAGCCTATGTCAGTTCTTGGAGGGATGGTTTATCCCCACAATATGCATTCCAACACTGGTATCTGCTATAGACTGAGTTCCCAAGAATGCCTGAGCATTGAGATCCTTTAGTGACAAGATTGTGAAACTGTTTGGAAGACTGTTGGTGGGGGACAAGCAAGAATCAAGCTCAATGAGGCCAATGTGTGGTTGTGAATTGAAACTGATTTAACAAGAAAGCTCCCATCTGAAACTCGTTCACAGTTGTCAGCGTGGATCCATATCCTAAAGGTAGTCTATCTAAAACTGCCTAATGCTTGCTTTGCTTGTTTCTATCTTAACTATTTAATTAAATATTGCCCCTTGAAAAAAGGAGAGATGACAATTATGAAGAAAAATAATGCAGGGGATGAGCAACAAACAATTGAAGAAAATAATAAAGAAAATGGTGGGGAGAATGATTGCACCAAGTTGGGGAAGAAGAAAGGTTAGTCGGGGAAGTCGGTAAAGACACTCAAGCAGTAGGCAAAATTGGACATTGGTGGGCAGAGAAAGCCTGCAACCTAGTGCAGAATAAGAGAAGTAAATTTAGGGAAGGAAATGATGTTATGGTGGTAGATAAAGGGAGAGCATATTCCATGCATGTGTTGAAATATTGTAACTGCAAAGAGTATTCTATTTATTATTGAGTTAGTATTCATTAGATGAATCCCCTTTTGTGGATTGATCATGTTGGGCATTGCAATTGACCAAATCTCCTTTTGTGGATTGGTCAAACCCTAAATATATTATGCAAATTGAGAAGTCGGCCCCCAGGCTAATTAAAGTGGTTTTAACCACTAAGAAGACAAGTCGGCCTTGCCTAGTTGAAATATCCCTGATCTAGCTAATCCGGATATCTACTGTTGAACTACGGTTTTGGCCACTAAATCTGATACTCAGGGGGTTTCTGAATGCATTTGAGTTACTATGTGAACATGCTTGGTGATTTTCGCATGTGTGTTCCAGTTTATTATGTGTTTTAGCAGTATCAGACAATGCATGCGAAATAAGGACAAAACAACTCACTGATATATATATAATGCTAAAAAAGAAGGAAATACAATAATAACTGGAAGCAGATATGATAATCGTCAGTTAGATCTCATGGATCTTCACTGGAATACAAAATAACTGATAAGAAATACCCGTGATTAGAAGAATGGGTGCTGGTCTGGGCATGCATGGATAGATCGATAAATAACAGTTTGGCAGCTCACGGTAACTGCTGTAGAATTCGGAAAACTCACCTTGATGGCGATACCCGTCGGAATGAGCTGAAAACTGTCTCAAAAGATGCGCCCTGGCCTCTAGACTGATCCTGATGATTGTCAGACTGAAGATCCGACCTCTGGTGCTCCAGATGTCACCCCCTGGGGGTTTGTGCATCTCCTGGGCTCAATGAGTGCGCCCTAGTGATTCTACTGGCGGAATCTGACGATGTATAGCTCAAAACGATCGTCCTGGTCTCCTCTGTAATGGGTCAGAAGGGATTCCTCAGATTTGTCTCGGAATGTCCCCTGGAACCCCAAATGTGCTTCCTTTGGAGCCATGCCCTAAATGAATGTTTTCCGCTTTCCGGAAGATTCCATTGTTGGCAACTGATGACAGATGGCTCAATAGGTGCGCCTTGGCTAGCTCTCTAATGGGTCGGAAAGAATCGACCAAATCTGAACTGTCACAAGCGGCTGGACAAACCCTCCCTCAAACACTTGTGCCCTCACTGGCTGAGCTCCGCAATCACTGAACTAGACACTGTAATGCATGGTGAAATACCTGGATGGTATCTCCGATAGGCTAGGGTGTGTCTCTCAACACCGAAACCGATCAATGGGGGTGGTTTCCTCCATAAATCCACAAAACAAGGGGGTCGATTTCCTCCTCTGCAAATATCTCAACATCAAATCATAACATAATTCCCAATTAGGTTGCTCTACCCTTCCTTTATAGCTTCCCGAAACCCTAATTCGTTTTTGACCTTTTCCCTCCAAGTGACTTTTACTTTATTTTATTATTCCTTGATTAAATCACTTAATTAATTAATTAATTAACCATTTTACCTTTAAAAAGTGATTTGTCCATCCTTATGGCTTCTCCGACCACTGAAAGTCACTTCTCATTATCTTATCCTGTAATGCTCTTCCTCCTGATTCCGATGAGCTATTACACTAAGAGGTTTCTCCAAGTAATATGCCCATTATGACCTTCTTAGTGAATTTAATTAAAATATGACCCATAATAACTCAAAATTACGGAAATCGTCGAAATGCAACGAAACCAAAGCCAAGCTGTGCAGAATGGATCCTGATGATGAACGATGCAAGTCGGGCCCAATAAAACCCCTTAATATCTCCCGAACTCTCTTTCACGCCTTTCTGGCTACTTTGGTAGGCATAACACCCTGTAATGTTATAATGTCCCAAAATGGGGACATTACACCAGTGAAGAGACACCTTTTCAACACCTGCCAGTTTGTATAAATAAAGGAAGCGAGCGCCTCATTTGATCACTCACTCATTCGCTCACTCAATGCGCAAGTTCGGTAGCTGCATTTGGGAGAAGAAGGAAGAGAGAGGCGCATTGCTTAGTGGAGGATATTCTCTAGTGTTTGGTTTATTGTCTTGGCATTGTATTGGCTATCTATATTAAGGAAGTTTTTGCTGGGTTTTCTCCCCCATGAGGGTTTCCCAGGATAAATGTTGTGTATCTTGTGATTGTGTTTCTCTCAGTGATCCTACCTATGCTATTGTTATCTAGTAAATTGAAAAGAAAAATAATAATAGCTCAAAACTTAACATGGTATCAGAGCTAAGCTGAAGAGAGCATCTTTCACTGGATAAAGAAAAACGTCACTGTTGCCGTACAAGAAAATTAGGGCTTTTTATTGAAGAGGAATTTCAGCCTAAAAATCATCTAGAAAAGTGCACCCTAGCCTAGGGAACTCTTTGGTACCTTCAACACACTTTTTTAGTTGATAGAACTCCTGGAAATTGAAACCCTAGTTTTCACTGGTACCAGAAAACCAGAAAACTAGAAGTACCAGAAAACCAGAAAACTAGAAGTACCAGAAAACCAGGAATCCAGAATCAGTACCAGAAGTACCAGTCCAGAATTCTTCTGGTCAAGTTTGAAGGGGTAAAATTTGGATTTTCAGAAATCTGACTGCACTAGCTTACTTGCCTCAGCGCAACGCATCTAGCCCTTGGATTAGAATTTCAAAATTTGAAGTTTGAAAAATTAGGGTTTCCTCATAAAACCCTAAGTTGCAGTTGAAGTTTCAGAATTAGTTGCAGTATCAATTGCAGTTGCAGTATCAGTTGAAGTATCAACTGCAGTACCAATTGCAGTCACCCCTGAAGTTTTTAAGAGTTGGAGAAGGGATCTCTTACCATAGATCCAGAAGGATCTCAAGATCCAACACATTCAGAGGAATAATGCAACCTAGGTTTGATTATTCTGATATGCATCTATTTGATATGACATTATTTTAATCTAGGTTGCATGTTGAAGCTATGACCATCATACTAACCTTTGGTCAAAATTAAGGTCAAGGTATTAGATGGATTAAAGTTGAGATCATAGAGTTTATTCTCTAACCCAACTTTCTGTCAAGATAGCATATTGTCTTAGTACAAAAGACAGGTTGAAGAAAGCACTTGTCATCTTGAGTGAAGGAGACTTGGAAGAAAAGCAACACACTCATTCTTGAGGACAAGACTCCAGGTTCCAGGTTTGATTAATTATTGATAAGATTCAAAGTTGCACATGACAAAGTTGATAACTACCCCATTACAAGTAAACACTATAGTTGAGGTAGCAGTCTTGGAAAAGTATTATACTTGGTAGCATGTGAGCATATCGAGATAAATGCTTAATGTAATCATTTACCAGATACAACTAACATCTCCTCTAGGAGAAACTTCTTGTGTTGATTCCAGGTTACCTTGGATGAATATTTGATCATAACACTAGAAGAGTGTTGATCTCATTTCGTATTGTATTTCTTACTTTTTACCCTTATTTCAAATAGGTCACAAGTGAAAGCTCTAAAGGAGCCACTGTGACAATTGTACTTTCTATTGCTATGAAGAGTATTATTCTTGTATGTTGTTTCTCCCTTGTTGTTCTTGTTCGAGGTAGGTCACAGGTGATAACCCTGAAGGGAGTTGAAGTGATGGTTGCAGAAGGCAACATATTAGATGAAACATGAATCAGACTATCCAAGCTATATACATAACCATATACATCCATGTACTAAAGAAGATGAAGAAGAAGCTATCTATGAAATACAGAGTATCTCATATGGAGATGGACTGTAAGGAGCAGAAGGCTCCAAAGATGACCGAACATTAGAACAAGAACTCACAGTAAACTTGTTCAAAGGATAATGAAGCCACCTTGACAGGAAGCAGAATTCAGTTGAAGTTTGACTCAGCCTTTCATATTTAGACTTGGTATTCAACACCAAGTATACCCTGTAAGAGATGATGAAGTCCTTGTAGACTCAGAAGAAATCGAGAGTAAGCCTGATCTCAGAAAGGATCACATGAAGAGACATCTCCTAGGACTGGGAGACAGATGTCATGAGAAGACTAGATCGTAGCTTCAGAAACTACTAGGAGATATGAAATCTCCTGGAAGATTTCCTTGTTTCAGTGACAGAGAAGGAAGCCAGTCAGAAAGACTAGGATATGGATTTTTCCGTGAGACTAGAAGAGAAGTCAGTATTGACTTCCAAGATTGATCTAGCAGATCAAGCATGTTGCAGATGTACAAAGCCTGATGTGTGTCTAGAGGATTCTCCCAGCAAGAGGGAGAAGACTATGACGAGACACTTACTCCAGTAATTGAAGAAATAGTTCCAGTATTTATGAAGACAACCAGAACAACCATGATTCATATATAGTATGAGATGCAGGGGGAGCAATCCCCATATTTAAA
>ML804715.1:28565-44375 GCA_009831015.1 Picea engelmannii
AATAATAATAATAATAATCAAAGTCTGAATAGTTACACTGCCAAATACATAGGTTCCATATCCATTTTAGGATGATAACAAAAACTAAGACATTTAACTCCAAAACTCTGGACTCTAAGCCATCGCTTTAGGATAGATCACTTCATACCTGCAATTCAAACCTGGAAAAAAAACATAATTCAAAAATTAAAAATTTGCAATTCAAACATGCGAAATAAAACAAAATTCAAAAATTAAAACAAAATTGACATACATACCAAAAGAGTTAAGTCTCATCCTCCAACATACTCTTTCCCACCAAACATAATGTAAACATATTTTCCACCAAATATAATTTAGACAACTGTAACAATAAAAAACAATAAAAATAAATAAATAACACATATTAGCATATATACTTTAACTAAATATTAAATAAACAATAAGAAATAATAACATACCCAGCCACAGTTAAAAAGATTTAAGATATTTACTCTCTACATTAAGCATACATGATTTAAACAATTTATAAAATCTTATTTAAAATCTTAAAAAAATTTAAAGAGAAAAATTGTGTTCTTGGTAAAAAACACTTGTGTTCATAGTTAGAGTTAGATAATAATATGAAAATAAATATAGAACTGTGTATGAAGAAAGTTCACAAATATCCATATTAAGTCATTCTTCCAATGAATACTTATCTCCTTGTGGATAAAGTCCCAAATCCTTCAAGTGAAATTCTTATCCCAGGTGATGTTATTTGATCTTATTTAATCATCAATAAAATACTAGTATCCTCAGCAGTAAAATACTTCTCTCCTCTTCTGCAGTGGCATATAATCAAATTTCATAATGCCCTTTCAAATTAAAGGACTCATAAATCTCCATATTAAGCCATTCTTCCAAAATACTACTTATATCTATGAAAGTTCACAAATCTCCATTTTAAAAACCATTCTTCTGGAAAATACTTATCTCCTCTTTTTGCGGTGGAATATATGTTCTCATATAATCTTTCATGTACATGAAGAAAACACAAATCTGCACATGTGTATTAAGTCATTCTTCAAAAACCATTGAAATCTTTCATCCTTGGGATGTATTCATATTACATATAATCAAATTCTCTTTGAAATTATGTGTGAGCTAGCTCACATATACATATGCATAGCTTATTTGTAAATCTACTTGAATCTTGGTTTTTGTGGTTAATAACCAATTTAGTTAAGAGTTTGAAAATACCCCGAAAATAAGGAATTCACTTCGTTGTATGTAGAAAACACAAATGTCCATACTATGCCATTCTTGGACAAGAAAGCAAGGAATGCAATCGAAAAACAATTAGAAACTTTTTCTTTGCTGATGCAGGATAGAGTCTGTTCTCAAATAATCAAATGTTCAAGTTCAAAATTAGGTCTTCATCATGATCTAAACTTAAATAAGTTTAAATGTAGACCATTTAGTACAACGATAATATTATATCTAGGGGTTCTATATATTTCAAAATAATTAATCAAAGCATTGAATAGGAAAGGCTAAACTAAAAATTTGAGAAAACAAAAATTTGATAAAAGTAAAAAACATAGATTTATGAATCATCATGAATAAATGTATCCTTCCCAAATATGGGTGCTTCCTCCACTTCCTCCTCAATCTCAATCTCCCTCCCAAGCACACTCTCATGTACTCTCTTCTCCACATTACCCTATATAACACATTTCAAATTTGAAAATTTGAAAAAATAAGTTTAAATGATTATAACACATTAAATTTAAATGATTTTAACACATTAAATGATACCTGTGAACTCCCACCCTCTTCAAACTCTCCCAATGAGAGTTGAGACAAGCCTCCCCAAGTAGTAGGAGATGGAATATGGATCTCTGAACAACATAACTAAGAATTAAATCTAAGATTTAATTTGTTCACATTTATACAAAATAATAAATGTTGTTGATCTCTTATTCAAAAGATTGGAGATTGAACAACTAAAGTGCTCATTTGTGGATATTAGAAAACACTTACCTGATTCAACCCATCCAAATTTAAACTTGTAGAATCAAGTCTCCTATTTACTGGAGAGTCATTTAACATATCTCTAAACTGCAATTAATGACAATAACAACTCGATTATTTATATATATACAATGATATCTAAATCTATAATTAGAAGTAAACTATCCTAAAATGCGTAAAAAATTTACTAACTAGAACACATACCAATCTATTGTTCGAGTCATCATTCTGAATGACCTTCTTCCAACCATCATGGAAAATTTTTGCATACTCATTAATTTCTTCTACTAACATGGTATCTAACTTTGCATCTATTTTATAAACAAATATGGCCTAGGAATTGGCTTCCACTTGTTGACGGTTCATGAAAACATCAACACCATAAAAAATCACTTCCAAATTTTTCCCTATTGCATTCCTAACCTCTTTTCCAACTTCTGATGTAGCTCGCAACTCTGAATGTGAAGAAAATTTCTCTATTGAGAGAGGTACTAAAGGTTATGGAGACCTTGACAATGTTGCATTTTGATATGCCCCTTTGTGATCATATGTCCGTCCTTTACCAATCCCATAATAATCGAATGATAGAATAGTATAATCAGGGTGCATGTGCATGAAAAAAATTGCATAAAAGTGTCTTTCAAAATAGATTGAAGCCTCATCGTTCCATGACAATTTCCCATATAACGCCAAAAATATGCTATACAAATGTCCTGCAATGTTGGGGTGCTTAAAAGATTTCACCTTCAACATCTTTCGCTTTGGCCCATCTTTGAAATTGAATATCGAAATTACGTCTTCTTTTGAAACTTTATTTTTTACTGTCTCCCATTTATCAAGGCCCACCACCTCTGAATTTCTCCGCCTCATTAGATCAACAAAACTTTCAATGGTTGCCCCCATCTTTTTATATGCATCGATAAAGTTTTGCAATGAATGAAAAACAAATTGCAAGCTTTGTTTACTCTCCTGGGGGAGTTCCAAGACCACCAAATGATTTTCCAACCTCCTTTTAACACATGAGCATTGCTCAAGGTTCATTGCTTCAGTAATCCCTTCCCAAGGAATTTCATCACCAACATTCGAAGGATAGGTGGACATAGGCATGTAATCTTATGTTTCTTTATAACGCAACCTCCTAAATCCACCTTCACCCTCTGCACCAACATTAGAATCTTCGTGACAACCAATCTATCTTTCATTGTCATCCCTTTCTCTAAACTCATTGTCTACACACACATTTGAAAATAATTACAACATTTAACTCGACATAAATTTAAATACACAAAAATACAACAAAAATAAACAAAATAAAAAAAATTTACCATAAATATTCTCTTGTCCTAAGGTATTCCCTACATTCTCAGGTGTAGGAGTATCAATGCACAACCTATCTAAGAAGGTTGCATCCATAGCAATTTCTTGAGAACATTCTACAGTTTATCTATTCACATACTTGTTTGAAAATCTCCTCTGACGAGATTGTTGTTGGTCACTCGGAGTCTCAGTCGAAGGAGTTCCTCTTCTTCCTTCTTGGGAGAGCTTAGAGCGTTTGCGAGGAATATTTGGAGAATCCTGTGTCAACATATCTCCTCAATATCTATCCTTTGGAAATTCATGAAACGTTAAGCATAAGACAAGTACGAGTTAATATCTCCAACATTGACCAACAAGAATTATGAAAAAAGAAAAAAAAATAAAACAAAATTAATAGAAATTTTCTTTATGTTAGACACAATTATAATAGGGTGATGCATAACTCCACTACCCATGCCCATTTCAAATAAATTTTGGTGCCTTAATATTATCACAAATAACCTTGGTAAATCCACCAATAGTGCATGGGTCAAAGTCTGGTAACAAAGTAGCGGTTATCTATATGGACAATCAGATTTCATGCATCCAACAG
This sequence comes from Picea engelmannii, assembly GCA_009831015.1. Taxonomy (NCBI): domain Eukaryota; kingdom Viridiplantae; phylum Streptophyta; class Pinopsida; order Pinales; family Pinaceae; genus Picea; species Picea engelmannii. Next base: position 32,470 of record ML804715.1, read on the forward strand.
GTATGGAGCATAGTCCATGAAAATCAACGATTAACTTTATGCCATGTTTGGTTGGATGGAAGAAATATTTCATCTACAAAGAAATGGCACTAAGTATCAACAGGTATGTATTACACTTGGAGGGGGCATTAATAGAAAAAATGTATTATATGATTGCAAGTTGTTGGAATTCTGTTTATGATAGACCTTTTTATATACTAAGCGTCTGTGATTAGATGATTTGATGCTGCTAAACATTCATTTATATGTGGTTATAAATAAATTATTATATGTTTATCAGCCTTCTTCCAGTGACCCCATCGATACAGGGGATGAGAATGGCCTTTGAATCATTTTGGTAGATCCATCCTATTAGAAACTCCGTGGACAACCAGAAATTGGTCGGGTGATTCCAATTCTTGTGTAAATACAAAGGGTAATACATCATCATCTTCAACTAGTATCTTATCCAAAGGTTAATAGAAGCTCATGTTCAAATAAATTCTTGTGTAAATACAAAGTGTAATAGTTCATTAACAAAGGTCAATGATCTATTAGCTAAAATGCTTGGGTAAATGAGGCTTTGACATGAAATATTGATGTCGTTTATCAGTTTCTCTATCAATGCAAAGAGATTGTTACATATTTCGGTGTATCTATTCTGGAGGTTGAGGGAATGGCTTCAGTTAATATACTGCTTATGTTTCAAAGTTTGTTTCTATTTATAATAGTCTTATAATGGATATCATTGTTTTTGGGTTTCCTAGTAGCCTTGTCACACCCTGAGAATCAAAACTTCATAAAGTTTGACTTCTGCAAGTTCTTGGCAAATACAATGCACCAACAATTTTTAAATTATAGGGGTACCAGGTCATTTAGGTACCAGTCTCACTTGATCCATATGTTAATCCATCAAAACTACTCACATCTTGGTTATTTTAAGTCTAGGATGGTGAATGATCAGCCACCATGTTTCTCTCCCAACCATTCAGTGGCTACCTATGGTAAGAGATCATGTAAACTCTTTTTTGTAAGTGAAGGTTTTTTGTAGTATATAAACTCTTTTATGTCTATATTAGACTTTATTATCCAAAATGAAGTATTCGTTATAATTATTCCTTTATTCAAAGGGTCACTATAATTTCAAAACAACACCAAAGTGGGAGACTGGTTCCTTTTTTAGCAGTTTACTATGATAAGAGTCTATGGTTTGGAAGAGAAGCCATATCAAAAGTGAGTGTTGAATTTGGTTGTTCTAGAGACTAAAAAAAGTGAAATTCAGACATTTTTTGACTAAAAAGCCAAGAATATTACATTAAATGTTGATCGGATGAATTTCAATGAAAAACCAAATCTACATAGGTAGGTCACTCATGTCTTACACAGAGATGTGACCAAGACTCATGAGATGAAATATTGATGTCGTTTATCAGTTTCTCTATCAATGCAAAGCGATTGTTACATATTTTGGTGTATCTATTCTGGAGGTTGAGGGAATGACTACAGTGAATATACTACATATGTTTCATTGTTTGTTCTCTATTTGTTGTGTTGTATTAATGCATATTTTACATAACATATTACAACGTAATATGTCATAACATATTACAATGTAATATGTCATAACATAAATTACTATATAACATATTACATTGTAATATGTTATAACATATTACAATGTAATTATATGTTATAATAATATGTTATAACATATTATGATGTTATAACAATGAATATACTACCTATGTTTCAATGTATCTGTTCTGGAGGTTGAGGGAATGACTTAAGTGGATATATTTCCTATGTTTCAAATTTTGTTTCTATTTATAATAGTTTTAAAATTGTTAAAATATTGTGTAACTACAAAGAATATTCTTATCCCCTTTTGTGGATAAAGATAAAATATATTTATTATTGATTAGATCAATCCCCTTTTGTGGATTGATCATGTCAGGTATTGTAAATGACCAAATCCCCTTTTGCAGATTGGTCAAACCCTAATTGTAATAGGCTAAATAAGAAGTCATCCCCATAATATATTAAAGAGGCCCCATAATATATTAAAGGTGGTTATAACCACTCAGAAGAAGAAGTCGGTCCTGTCAGTGAAGAGACACTTCCACACGTGCTTGAATTGTATAAATAAGAGAGGCCATCACCTCATTTAGACACACACTCAGATCTCTCATCTAGTGCGCAAGTATTGAAGGAAGTTGCAGTTACCAGTTGTCGGAAGAAGGAAGAGAGAGAGAGGTGCATCCTTGGAAGAGGAATTTTTGTGTTGTTGGGTTCATTATCTTGGCATTGTATTGGCTATCTATATTAAGGATTTTTTGTTGGGTTTTCTTCCCCTTGAGGGTTTCCCAGGATAAATTCTTGTGTACTCTTATGATTATGTTTATCTCAATGATCCTGTCTATGCTATTGTTATCTAGTAAATAGAAAGGTAACCTAATAATAGCTTAAAATTTAACATGGTATCAGAGCTAAGCTAAAGAGAGCATCTTTCATATGGAAAAAGAAAAACGTCACTGTTGTCGTCTATGAAAATTAAGGTTTTTTATTAAAGAAGGGTTTCAGCCTCAAATCCATCTAGAAAGGTGTTCCCTCCCTCAAGGAACATTTTGGCATCCTTAGTGCACTTTTTTAGTGGCTAGATCTCCCAGAAAGTGAAACCCTAGTTTTCACAAAATACCAGAAAACCAGAAGTACCAGTGTACCAGAAGTACCAAAAAACCAGAAGCACGAGTCCAGAAATCTGCATATCAAGTTTGGAGGGGTAAAAGTTAGATTTTATGAAATATAAATACACCAAACTACTCGCCTCAGTCCAGCACATCTTTTGGTGAGTTCAGTTTTCAGATCCAAGTAATTTGATTTTTTTATTATTTCTATAGCCCAGAGGGCCAGGGTTTCTTCTACAAGAAAGAATTCCTACCAGCATGAGGGTATAAGACAACCTAGAAGGCTCTAGAAACTTCATATCTTGGAAGCATAGGTTTTATATGATTCTAGACGAGAATGATCTCCTAGAACATGTTACAGTGGGTGTACTAGAACCAGAGGAAGAAGATCAAAAGACCAAGCATAAGAAGAATGAAAAGAAAGAAAAGAGAATCGTTTCAGATTCAATAAAGGATCACTTGATCCCTCATATATCCAAACTACAGACAACAAGGAAAATATATGAAGCACTCAACATGTTATATGAAAGAAAAGACATTAGCCAGAATCTTACCTTAAGAAATTTGCTTTGTAATATGAAGATGGACAACTCAGAATATATCACATCCTATCTTATGAAAGTTTCTCAGATCATAGATCATCTTGCAGCTATTGGAGATTTCATTGGTGACAAAGAACTTGTAACCACAACCCTAAATGGGTTTCCAACATTTTGGATTCTTTTTGTACAAGGAGTGTGTGCAAGAAGCAAGTTACGCAAGTTTGATAAGTGATGGGAAGATTGGACACACGAAGAATCTAGACTTGCAGACCAATAAAAGAGATTAATTGTCAATGAAGAGGAAGCTCTTACAGCTCAAAAGAACAAAATAAGTTCATTCGGGAAGAACAATAAAGAAGCTAACTCCATAAGAGTTCCAAACAAGAAGAAAGATGTTTCAAAGATCAAATGCTACAACTTTCAAAAGCTGGGACATTTTTCTTATGATTTTCCTCAAGGAAAAGGGAAAAAAAAAGTATCAAGCACATGTGGCAGAGGAAGAAGAATATCCTCCCTCAAAGAAATGTTTAGCAGAAATTAAGGATTATGTACTTTAAGTTGAAGATAGTTGATCTGAAGAAAGATAGCAAATGGTGGAGTCTGTGAAGCCTCCCCACAAAAAAAAGAGATAAGTATTCATTTTTATCTTTAGTATCTTGTTTACTTTAATACTTTATCATTACAGGTTAGTTTTTTGTGATAATGTTAATTAACCTTGTTTTATTTCAGTGTTTATGAAGACTTATGAAGGAAGTATCAAAAAAGAGGATGAAGAAAGAGATAGCGTATTTATTTCATGTATGATCACCCATGAGAGAGACAAAGAAATCATACTGTAAGTAAGTTTACAAGTCTCAGAAGAAAGAAATTTTGTCGTGACTTGCAGAAGTTAGACAACACAAGAAGGACGTCTGATATGGTGACAGTCAATGAAGATCATAAAATATCTGATATTTATATAGGATTAGGAGGTTCCTAAAGATGCAGAATAGAAATATTAGAACTCAAGAAGGCACCTAGGATATTATAGAAGAAAACTTCAAGGATGATGATTATAAGCTATTAGCTTGGTGCAAGAGGGAGCCATGTCTCTGAATTCGAAAGGAAGGATCATGATTTGATGCAGTTAGAAAAACAGATGGATGGTGCCCAGATATTTTGATCAAGATGAAAGCTATCCAATATATGGATGGTGCCCAACAGACAGGTATCATGGTATTATACCATGGAAATATTTTGAACCACAAGAGAATTTTTTTTGATCCCATAGCTAGAACTTCGTAGAGAAGGAGAAAGATAAAATACCTTCCTAAATAAGGAAAGAGAAATCCCACAGGTAGACCTTCATAGAGAAGGAAAAGAGAAGAGACCTTTGTAGAGAAGGAAGAGACCTTCGTAGAGAAGGGGAATGAGAAATTTTCCAAGGTTGGCCTCTGTCCAAGTGTTGAGTTTTGGATACTCTAGGGACATGCTAGAATACCCTCATAGAGAGGGGTGTCACCACTCTCGTAGAGAGGAATGTGGATGTTTCTTTAAGGGGAAGCAGGTAGATACTCTCCTCTAGACAAGGATTAAGTAGTCTGGAACACAAACCTTGACCATGTGGAATGGTTAGTTGGATCTTGAGGTTTGTGTCGTGATCCTGCATGAATCATGGAAAGGGAGTCTAGTCTTGCCCAGGATAGCATGTTAGCTTCTCTAGTTCATGTGGGATGACTAGGAGTGAAGCTATGGTAGTAGTCCTCCCCAATGGATGGGTGAGATAGATGACTATAAGAGAAGGGATGACGCAACCTGCCTCAACAGCATGGCCGCTCTCCAGGACCTTCTTCACATAGGCCCGAAGAGTCAAAGGACTCTTCCGACTCCGCTCAGGAGTTCTCAATACCCACAACTAACTCCTCGACGATCCCCCCTGTGCTTGTCGGGAAGACGGACTTCGCGATTTCATGAATCCTGTTGACACAATACTCGTGCAAATCAAAGCCCCGAACCCCGAACTTTGATGTGCATGTGCGCTATCTCCTTGCCACGTCACCTCCTCTCTCCACTCTATCGAGAATCGCGGGATCGCGATTTCGCCGTTCACAATTCCTTTGCAGTGGAAAGTCCCGAATGCCGAACCCCGATCTCTCGGGATCTCACGCCACCTGTCCCATGGAAATCAACGGTTCCTATTGATTTGGGAAATCGCTACTTGCGATTTCGACGAGTATGAGCTCTCGCCTCATCAAACGCCGAAGACCGAACCCCGATACAATGCCACCTATATTCCACTAGCTTTCGGGGTCCCACGCTGCCACGTCCTCTTCGGGATTTCGCGGATCGCGAATCCGCTATGCAAGAATTCCTTGACGTCGAGAACCCCGATTTTCCGAATCCCGATTCCCCGAACCACGACTCCTAGGGATCCTTTGATGTGTGTCCCACAAATCAATGGGTGTGATTATATCGACGAATCACAGGTCACGATTTCACCGACCGCAATTCTTTTGCATCGCAAAACCCCGAACCCGGATCTTACGATGCCACCTTTCACTACCTCTTGGTGAGGCCTAACGCCTTGACACCTGTCTCCCCCTCGTGCTATCGGGAAATCGCGATTCAGGAATTTGCGTTTCTTGATGCACAAGACCACAGTCCTTGCAAAAACCCGAACTCCGACTCCTCAGGATCTTGCGCCACGTGTCCCCGTTCAGATCGACGGCTCCCATCGAATCGGGAGATTGCAACTCGCGATTTCACGAGGTGTAAAACTCTTACCTCGCCAACCCCCGAACGTCGAACCACCGAAGCCCGATGGACCTTTATCCTTCCTCGCCTGTGCTTACGGGTTATCTCCCGTGCAACTCCTCCACGATCTGACGGTCCTCGGGATTTCGCAAAACTTCACTGGAATTACCCATCGTCGATTCTCTTCCTCTTGAGAATCCTCCGGCTTCCAAGCTTTCCCTTGGTTCAAATATCTCCCAGGCCTGTTCCTACGATGCTTGCAAGGAACTACCCCTCCTGAGCTTTGTCTCTCTCTGACTCCTTCAGAGACTTCTCATGCTCTTCCTGTGATCGACTTCCAACAACTCTCAAAGCATTGAAGTCGTCTAGACCTGTGCAATCCTGCTAACAGCAGTCTAGTCCTCCTTCTCTCAGACTCGTCTCTGAGACTTTAATTCGACCTGCACTCACCTGCACGGTTCGAATAACCCAACTCAACTCGGGTCGACAAGATAAGGACTTCACGGTTGAACCTCCTCGACGCACTCTAAGTGGAGGAATTCGACTGCACTCTATGCAGGAATCTCCTGGTTCGAACAGTGAAACAATTGGAACTTATTCCCTCATTCTCTCAGGTTACGAACCTGATATGCAATCATGTATGCAACATATAGAGGATAAGCATATAAAGAAGCAAGTATGCAACAAAATAATATCAACAACACACAGAGATCAAACACATCCATGGGATTGAAATCACAGTCTTTCTTTTATTAGTTCAATCTGTACATGGGTGTTCTTCACAAGTTCTCTACTCTTCTCTCTCTTGCTCTTCTCTGCTAATGCTGGATAATGATCAGTTACACAAGGAGGGTGCCTATATTCGTTTTCCCTCCTGGAAAATGAAACTGTCTAATCTACAGCTAACCCTATCTACCAGCATTTAAAACTGTTAAATGCCTTCTTATCTACATTACATTACAAGTGCACTTCATATAAATGAATTCGTTCAAACGACGGCACAACAATCTTTTCAAGTAATTCAAAAAAGGTATGCGCGGGTGCTGTCCAGCTATTCTTTTCTTTCCTCCACGCTGGCTCGCTTTATGAAGTGTGGATGCTCCTGCATCAAGGGAGAACATAAAAGGAATGGAAAAACTCATAGGACATCCTCTGTGTGAAGATAAGATATTTCATGTGTGAAGATAAGAAAGAAGTATCTTCTGTGTGAAGACAAAAGAAAGAAAGAGTATATTCTGCGCGAAGATAAAGAGAACAAAACTTTTGATGATTTATAGATATGCCAGTCAATGATCATGATGCGAGATGACCAAGTGGATGCCTCTAGTTATCCAGTTAATGATAATGTTTCCCAGTTGATGATGTTATCCAGTGGATGTTTCTACCTAGTTGATGTCGACATCTAGTAACCTGTCAAAAGATAAAGAATATCCTTCTTGTTAAGAGGGAGTGTTAAAATATTGTGTACAACTGCAAAGAATATTCTTATCCCCTTTTTTGGATAAAGACAAAATGTATTTATTATTGATTAGATCAATTCCCTTTTGTTGATTGATCATGTCGGGTATTGTAAATGACCAAATCCCCTTTTATGGATTGGTCAAACCCTAATTGTAATAGGATAAATAAGAAGTTGGCCCCAAAATATATTAAAGAGGCCCCAAAATATATTAAAGGTGGTTATAACCACCCAGAAGAAGAAGTCGGCCCTGCCAATGAAGAGACACTTCCACACGTGCTAGAATTGTATAAATAAGAGAGTCCAGTCATCATTTAGACACACACTCATCTCACTCATCTAGTGCGCAAGTATTGAAGGAAGCTACAGTTACCAGTTGTCAGAAGAAGGAAGAGAGAGAGAGAGAGGCACATCCTTGGGAGAGGAATTTTTGTGTTCTTTGGTTCATTATCTTGGCATTGTATTGGATATCTATATTAAGGAAGTTTTGATTGGTTTTCTTCCCCTTGAGGGTTTCTGAAGATAAATGCTTGTGTACTCTTGTGATTATGTTTCTCTCAGTGATCCTGTCGATGCTATTGTTATCTAGTAAATAGAAAGGTAACCTAATAATAGCTTAAACTTTAACTATAATGGATATCATTGTTTTTGGGTTTCCTAGTAGCCTTGTCACACCCCGAGAATCAAACCTTCGTAAAGTTTGACTTCTCCAAGTTCTTGGCAAATACAATGCACCAACAATTTTTAAATTTTAGGGGTACCAGGTCATTCAGGTACCAGTCTCACTTGATCCATATGTTAATGCATAAAAAGTACTTACATCTGGGTTATTTTAAGTCTAGGATGGTGAATGAACAACCAACATGTTGCTCTCCCAACCATTGAGTGGCTGCCTATGGTAAGAGATCATGTCACCAGTGAAGGTTTTTTGCAATATGTAAACTCTTTTATTTCTATATTAGACTTTATTATCCAAAATGAAGTATTCATTATAATTATTCCTTTAGTCAAAGGGTCACTACAATTGCAAAAAAACACCAAAGTGGGAGACTGGTTCCTTTTTGAGCAGTTTACTATGAAAAGAGTCTATGGTTTGGAAGAGAAGCCATATCAAAAGTGAGTGTTGAATTTGGTTGTTCTATAGTCTATGTTTCATTGTTTGTTTCTATTTGTTGAGTGCTATATTAATGCAGATTTTTCATAACATATTACAATGTATTATGTTATAACATATATTACTATAACATATTACATTGTTATAACATATTACAATGTTATAACATATGCACCGATATTAAAAGTGAAACATATGTACAGATATTATACATATATTAGACATATGTACATATATTATAATCTATGTACAAATATTATACATATGCACAAATAACATTGAAAACAAACTGTAAAATGTAAACTATGAAATGTATTTAAAACTGTTCTTTCTTCTAACTTTGTAAATGAGGCTTTGACATGAAATATTGGTCTGTATTTTATCAATTTTTCTATTAATGCAAAGTGACTGTAACAACCCTAGTTGAATAAATGTTTAAGGATTATTAACCAAAAATTAATTAGGGGATTAATTGTCTTAACATGGTATTAATTAAACACGATTGGTATAATGATACTAATTAAATATTTATTAATTAATTAATGGTTACAATTTGATTAATTAATTGATTAATTAATTACATGTTACATTCATTGACATAGGTATTAAATTAATAGGGTTAATAAATTATAAGTTTAATTTGTTAAAGACTTACGTACACAAAAAGGGATAAGACATTGAACATAAAGGGATAAGATATTAATTATAAAGGGATAAGATATTAATTATTAGGGGATAACGTAATAAATGTGTAGGTAAGGAAGTAAATGAAAGGAAGGGCAGTGAAGGAGGAATATGAGGGGGAGGAGGTTTACGAAGGAGGGATCATCATTCTACGATAAATTTTATTTTTAAGGGGTTCTCTTGGATTTGCACATAGGAGGGTTTTGAGTTCTGTAGTCGGGAAGGATTAGTACAGGGGGCACTGGTTTGCTCGGGGTTTTGGGCACGGGGGCCAAGATATCCATATGGTATCCTAGAGCTAGGTAGTTGTCCTAGTTGGCAGGGTGGAACTCGGTTTTGGGCAGAGTTGGTCCGTGGATTCAAGCCGGGCAAGGCAGCAGCAGGAAGGTCAACAAGACAAGTAGAAAATGGAGGGTTAGCATCAGACCCAGGTATGTTAATTTATGTATTTGTTTTATGAAATTTAAGGAATATGATGTATTATGAGGTTGTCCGTAAGCTAATATGTTTAGCTCAATAAATTTATATGTTCTGGTGATTAATCTATTTGTTCAATTGAAATGATTTATATCAAATTTTTTATTTCAAGTCACTACAGTGACTGTTCCATATTTCAGTGTTTCTATTATGGAGGTTGAGGGAATAAATTTAGTGAATATACTGACTATGTTTCAAAGTTTGTTTCTATTTGTTGAGTGTTATATTAATGTAGATTCTTCATAACATATTACAATGTAATATGTTATAGGTGTTCAGGATATAAGAGCTAGTTATACCAAAGGTCTGATTTGGATCACATACTTTAAGCAAATAGGTTAATGTATCACATATATAGAATGGTAAGTTTATTAAGATTCATCTAATTCAAGTAACTTTTATTCCTACTACTTCTCTACATACTCCTCTTACATTTTTTATCCTATGTCCAAAATTGGTGTTTCCATGATTGCAAAAGTCTTAAGTCTCAATTATAGTTTTATAATGGATACCATTGTTTTTGGGTTTCCTAGTAGCCTTGTCACACCTAGAGAATGAATCCATCATAAAGTTTGACTTATGCAAGTTCTTGGCAAATACAATGCACCAACAATTTTTAGATTTGGAAATGATACTCTAATATTACATATGTAAAAATGGATTTATAAATTGAATTAATGGAGATATGAAATTTTTATAAAATACAAAACGTTTGAAATAAAAAGTTGGACAGTTTGAAATTTTTATAAAATACAAAATGTTTGAAATGAACGTGACTTCGTCACAGGGGTTCAACCATGTGAACAAGACGTGGGCATTCCCAAAGCTTGGCCACAGGGTTGGCTCCCCGCGTCCAAGTCACATCCAATTTTAATAAGAGATTATCTATGCACAGAAAATCAAGGCATTTGAATCTAAATCTTTAACACCAGAGTGAAAGACAAACAATTCGACTCCTGGCTGACTACTCAGGCACAAACTAATCATTCAAATGCTTACTCTATTCCTAATATTTGATTGTTAAATGTCTATATCAAATTCACTAAATCCATATTGTTTATAAATTTATTGTTTGTCTGTNTATATATATATATATATATATATATATATATATATATATATATATATATATATATATACTCTTTTACCAAAATGTGACAATTGATTCTATTAGATTAAAAGATTATAAGGGCGGGGTTTGATAAAATTCTCAAACTAGATATTTTTACAACTCTCGATTGAGATTTTGTTGTAAATTGTTGTTTTTTTTTTAACTCTTAGTTAAAATAATTCTAGAGAGAGATTTTAGTCAACGGGAACTTAAAAAATTGCAAGACTCTTAGGAACCTAAAAATTCAATAAGGGTGGACGAGCTAGAAATTTTGAAGATAATCTATCATAAGTACTACTAATAGATTCATCTACTACATTTTGTAATGATATAATAATTGTTATTTATTAATAATTTGCATCTAAAATTTATTACTTAAGAAATTCAATGTTCTCAAAATCATTTGAAATGAAAATTTTCAATATTATCAAAATGAACATGCATTTTTTCCTTTATGTTCTTCAAATAGGTATTTTTAGGTTTTTTTGGGAATAATCACATCAAAAATAAAAATGGTGTTCATGAAAATGTGTAGATGCAATGTCACTTTTATATTACTCTATTTTGATAAACAATAAAAAATATTGCATAAATAAATAAAAAACAAAAAATAGTTCATGTACTAGTGCAATCCATGTAGATTGTGAGCATATTTTTTACTTTTAAAATGAATATCCATCACTAAAAAAGTTACTCAATATCTTTATCTATAGGTCATTACTCAATATCTCTAAACGTTTGAAATAAAAAGTTGGACAATTTGAGTTTTTTATGAAATTTTTATAAAATACAAAACGTTTGAAATGACTATGACTTGGTCGCAGAGGCCAACCATGTGGCCAAGCCATGGGCATGCCCACAGGGATGGCCCCCCACAGACAAGTCACGATCAATTTTAATAAGATATTATTTATGCATGGAAAAGTAGGGCATTTGAATCTAAATCTTTAACACCGGAGTGAAAGATGAAAGATTCAGCTCCTGGCCGACTGCTCAGGCACAGACTAATATCTTTACCTATAATTTGTTTTTAGTGACAGTAAATGCAATATAATTCTTGTACTTAGATGTATAATTTGTTTTTAGTGACAATAAATATTTTATAATTCAATGTAGTTAGATC
>ML804715.1:45614-55967 GCA_009831015.1 Picea engelmannii
AAGTCACAGTTTATGGGTTGTGACTTGGTCACGGGGGGCCAGCCCTGTGGCCAAGCCCTTGGCGTTTCCACAGCTTGGACACAGAGCTAGACACCCGTGGCCATGTCACAACTAAATTTAAATTGCATAAAAAATTAATGGATATTAAAAAAAAATACACACCTGTAGATCCAACGCTTGTCTACCCACTAACAGACTGTGCCAACATCTCCGCCAACAAAATGCAAAAAATGATCACAACAAACAGCTCTGCCAATGACTTTTGCACACACGACAAACGACAAACGACCTATAGATCCAACGCAAAATTTAAATTAAAAATTAAAAAAATTAATTTAAATTTAAGTTTTAAATTACATAAAATTTAATGGAAATTCAAAAAAATACATACCTGTAGATACAACTCTCGTCCGCCCATCAAAAAACCGCACCAATAGCTCTGAAAACATACCACGCCAACAACTCTAACAATAGACCACGCCAACAGACCACAACAAATGACCGCAACAAATAACTCTGCCAACAGACCACAACAAATGAATGCTCAAACAACCACTCAAATGGATGCAACAACTCAAGAAACGACTCAACAAACCGCGCCAATGACCTCTCAAACAAACAACTCAATAGACCTCACTATCACTATCACTTGCTAAGATCTCAAAATACCATACAGTTCCAATGTGCGGTTAATATATAAACATTTGTTCGGCCGAAATAATGTTTTAGAAAAAATATATTGTCGGCCAAAATATGTTTTCAGTCAGAATATCTTTTGTTCGAAAAAATATTGTTGGATGAAAAAAATGTTCAGCTAAAATTCTACACGAAAATCGAGGGCATCGTCATTGTACCATTCGATTTGATGTTCAATGGTTCGACCAAAAAAAATATCTTTTGGCCGAAAAAAAAAAAATTAGTTCGGCCAAAAAAACATCTTTCAGAATTTTGGAGATCCGATTGTCACGAAAGTGTAACACAGCTCCATGAATTTACCCATGTGTACAATATTTAATAGAGCATATATGGAAATATATTACAATTGATTCGGTTTGGGAAAAATAGCTTAACATATAACCTTTATATAGGGATGTAACTTCATTCTTGACCTACAGATTGGCATGGTTGCTTCTATTTTATTTAGGGTAAGTCATTCAAGAAGTAGAGCTCTTGGTAAAGAAAGAATAATAGTAATAACAACTTAATTTAGGAAATTATTACCTAGGAAGTGAGCTCAACCTCTACATTCATTTCTCAGTTTTGCACTAAATTGTCTTTCTGACTTTCCTATTTGATGGTATGAATGCAGTGTGTCAATGCGGGATGAATGAAAAATGGGTGAGTGCACAAAGTTGGTGGACAAAAAAGTTCCAAGGGGGTCAAAAGGAACGTGCACTCACAGGAACGCGTGTGTGTTCTCAGGAATGTGCACACATTCTTAATCCTATAGGTTTGGCAAGACATGAACATCTAGTCAGCATGCCACATAGGTTCATTAGCAGGAACATGCACACATTATTAGTAACACATGTGCATTCATAGGAACGTGCATGCATTTATGTTGTTCCTTATTTTTAAGGGACTGTAGGTGCATTTGGTGGTCATTTGCACACCACACCTTGAAATTTTCCCAATTGGAGCAAGAAAACAAGACTAATACAAGAAGATAAAAACTTGGGATCTTGCCACTCTATCCATTGCAAGAAAGGTATGGTTGATTTTTTGTCATTTCCTCTCGGATTTGCAAAAAATACAAAACAATTAGTCATGGGTTGTGGATGTAAATCCAAATGATATTGAACACTTATTATCTAGGTTCAATACACATAATCAATACTTGAATGTAAATCTCTCAATAATTCACTAATCTTGTATATGTATTTTTCAAGTTGATTGGAAAGATAGATCATATTTTTTCTTTGTTTTACACAAAATTATGTTAATGATTTAGTTTGGATAAAATGAAATTGTTGTTTGTAATACCTTTTTCATAAGTTCACTTATTAAATTTCCTTTTTAAAATGTAGAATATATTAAAAAATGGAACCCATAGACATTATAAATTGTCAACCAATAGACCAAGGAGAGGAAAACCCCAACCCACCACAACCACCCAACTTAAACACCCAAATTAATGAGGGGTTGGACACATTAAGAACCCCTATAAATCAATTAAGGGGAACAAGAGAACCAAGTATAGATTCCTTGGACACTTCTTTGGATGTCATTGTGAGGTCCATTGCATGTGCCCAAGGGAAATTGACTTCTATTTATGAATATAGGGAAAGAATGTTTGAGTATTAAAACACTGGATTGGATAGAAAGAAAGTTGAAGACTTGGGTATATCAAAACAACAAATGATGTCAATTTTTATTGATCCTCTATCTCAACAAAAACTACCTGTGACCAAGAAATGAATTTTCATTGACTGATGTGTCCACCCAAAAATCAATCAAAATCGGATGGATATGTGGTACATGGTATTTGATAAACCTCCCTGCAATAACATGGAGGTGCCTTCATATTTTTTGTGAAAATTGTGGGATGAATTTATTTTGGGTCAGCATGTCAACTACTTCAACATCGGTGACCTCCATGGGGTGGTTTGAGGGTCCACACAAAACCGAGAGCATGCTAGGAATGATCCCATGTTAGGTCCTCACCCCCCAGGTGAAGGCCTAACCCCCATGCTAAGTATCCTCATGTTGTAGAGATATTTCAGTATGTAAATTTAGATATATCATCATTGACTTGAAGCCTAGTGCAGCATGGTAGGTTTGTTGCACTATCTCGACAGGAGGTTCTTGTTGGTGACATTGATAGAGGGATCATAGCTTCACCACGTACAATATATTGGAGTGATGAGAGGGAACATAGCATTCATCCATGTGAAACTCACAGATGCTCGATTTATGAGCAGACCTGCTATGGGCCTATGGAGGCTAGTCGACAACAAAGCTTCATGGAGGAGGTTAGTATCTTAACCAAATCTATGTTATTCATCATTATATATTGATATGGTATTTTTTGTATTTATATCGTTATATTGTTATGTTGTTTTGTAGTTGTTACATCCATATAACATACCCTCTATGTGCATGGATGCATCAGTGCATGTCTCCACCATTGATGAAGCAGTAGAGGTAGCCTGCACATTTGGTGTACCCCATACATAAGTATGTGTCACATTTGATAAATTCACCATGGTCATTTCTTTATGTTATGGAATCCTCTAATTTTTAATGTTCTTGTGTTTCTACAGGTTATGAGACTAGATGATGTTGAGGAATTTCCATCTGGGATGGACAAGACACATGCATCACATGTATCATGTGTAAAGTTAAACATCGTTTAAATATAAAATTTGTCATATTATGTTGTTGAATTTTACTATTTGGTACTAATAGTTCAATATTATTAATATGTATGCAAGTCATTTACATATTCACTAGTTATAGTATTATTCCACTCCCTAGTAACCTGGCCTCTTCTCATGGGTTACCTTACTCTAGGCTAAAGGAGTTTCCATCACTTGTACATCCCGTGGGGTTCCATTTCCTCCCACCCCCATCATATTTATTTTTCAGTGCATCCTCAGTGCATGCACCCACAAGCCACCCATCCACACCATCGCTTTCGTCACATCCATCCACATTGGATGAACCCCTATGCCACCCACCCCCAACACCATTTCCATCGGACCCATCCATCAAGGCTACCATTGTAGAGGTTTACTTGGATCAGGTTGTACAATCAATTTCTCCACGTTCCATTGACTCTCCAACGACGCCCAAGATATTTATGGTGAGATAATGCATTGATGATAATTTTTTATGTATCATGAAATTTATTTTATGCATATTTATTTAATTTTGATGATTTGATCCTTGTAACTAAAACAAGGTGGAATCACTGAGCAATTAGGGTCATAGAGGAGGGTAACAGCATCATGATTTTCAATCCCATATGCAGTGATTTGTCTTATGTTAAATTACAAAGTATCATTTTGTAAGCCTTTTAATTGATTGTGGAAAAAAACTTATAACAATGTTTTTTCTTTGTGCAGTTTCTGGAGTGACGAAGCATGCCTAGGCCCACATCCACTTGAGGTTCTTCTTCAAGAAAGAGAAGAAATATAGATTTATAGGATGCACCTGAGAGTGGAAAGGGTGGTAGTGGTCAATGGCTGACCAATTACTGCCATTTTTTTATCTAGGCCACCATATGGTTGTTTTTTGTGTTAGGGAACTTGATGTCATTTTGTATATTGGGCATGAGGTGCCATTTTCAAAACAAATGTATAATTTAGAAGATGTTGAATATATCCTAAGAGTGGGAAGGGTGGCAGTGGTCAATTATTTACCAATTACTGTCATTTTGTATCTAGGCCACCATATGGTTGTTTTTTGTGTTAGGGAACTTATTGTCATTTTGTATATTGGGCACGAGGTGCCATTTTGAAAAAAATGTAAAATTTAGATGATGTTAAATATATATATATATATATATATATATATATATATATATATATATATATATATATATCACACACATTTCATTGCACTTTATTTTATGAAACTCATTGTTTCTTCATTTTATGTTGATGAATGTATGAATTTCAAAGTGCATGAATTTTATGTGTATGAATGTATAATTTTATTTTAAAGTGATTATAAATAATTTCATTACACATTAACGAATATGTTATTGTGGAAAATATTTATAAGTGCTAAATCCATAAGCAATTAAATTTTATCCTTACCTAAATTTGACAAAAGGCTGAAGTTCCATCCTAGTTAAGACTTCAGGAACCAATAATAACAATGATGTAGGATAACATAATCATAATAGAAATAAGAAAGTTGAAACCTCACATTAATCTATCCAAAATGAAGCATGGTTCATTATAAGTTCAATCACAACATGTTATAATAGTTTATTAATACAAAATAAACACATAGAATATGAGTGTGCAATAAAGCCTCACATAAAATGAAAATACACTTCAAATTTTCCATTAATCTTTCCAAAATTTTCTACAATGTAGCCCAAGAGGAGAGCTCCTAAATTCCCAAATTCTCCACCCTTTACAATGGAGAGAGAAAAAACTTCTTCATAGATCGAGTCTCTTCTCTTATACAATAAAATATTATTATTTGCCAACTAACTCAATGACAAGTCAAATAAATATCATAATAATGAATTATGAATTAGTTAGATCTCTCTGCAATCCATGGTTTACCATGTTACAACATGTGGACATTATCATATCCAAATAAATTCTCCCTCGTCCAAAAATAATAGTAGTATACACAAAATAATGCTCATGAAGGGGACACACCACAAAAAACAGACATCAAGACAATTCAAATTCCAAGTGTCCACATGGAATGTTCCCTCCAATAATATTGATGCATGAAACCAGTCCACATGTGTGAATTCAAAGGTATCCAACTTCATGGATGAATGTGCAATATGTGATCAATGCCTATCTTTGCCTTGCCTATGCTTACCTTGCTTGTCTATCCTTGACTTGTCTTTTCTTTCCTTTCTTGCATGGCCTTTGTTTTCCTTTCTTTCCTAGCCTTTCCTTTCCTTTGTCTTTCATTTCTTTCCCTTACCTTTCCATGACTTTCCTTGTCTTACCTTGCCTTTCCTTTCCATGTCATGCCATACCATGCCTTTCCTTTCCATGTCATGCCATACCATGCCTTTCCTTGACTTTACATGCAATTCCTTGCCATGCCATGTCATGCCTTTCCTTTCCATGCCATGACTTGATTTTCCTCCACTTTCGATTCCATGTCATGCCATTATTTTCCATTCCATGGAATGCCATGCCTTGACATGCCTTTCCTTTCCTGCCATGCCATGCCATGTATTTCCTTACCTTTCCTTGCCATGCCTTTCCATGCCTTTCCTTGTCATTCCATGCCATGACATGCCTTTCATTTCCTTTCCTTTCCATGACATTTCATTCCTTGCCATGCCTTTCCTTTCATTTCCATTCCATGTCTTTCCTTTCCATGCCTTTCCTTTCTTTGAATTTCCATGGCATGAATTTCCTTTCATTTACAAATCCCTAGAACACAGCTATGATCTAAAATAAATTAATACCTCCTTGCATGTATTTCCATGTAGCTTCCCATTTTAACCTATACAAAAATGAATTTATATCTTTCCATAACATTATGAAAGGAAAACTTCTAAATCAAAATGTGGATTCCAATGAAACAAGAATAAAAAAAAAAGGATTATTTCTCATCCCAAGAAATAAAAAACATTATTTCTTGGTACATATGACTTAACTTTATATCAAAACTTTCCTTTCCATGCCTTGCCTTGACATGCCATGCCATGCCATGCCTTTCCACACCTTCCCTTTCCATTCCATGCCTTACCTTTCCATAGCATGCCATGCCATGCAATTCCATGCCTTGCCTTGCCATTCCATACCTTGCCTTGCCATGTCATGTTGTGCCATACCTTGTGTTTCCTTCACTTTGCATGTCATGTCATGCCATTTCTTTCATTTCCTTGCCA
This sequence comes from Picea engelmannii, assembly GCA_009831015.1. Taxonomy (NCBI): domain Eukaryota; kingdom Viridiplantae; phylum Streptophyta; class Pinopsida; order Pinales; family Pinaceae; genus Picea; species Picea engelmannii. The sequence continues at coordinate 52,159 of ML804715.1, forward strand.
TTCCATGCCATAGCTTAACATTTTATGCCTTGCCTCTCCTTGCCATACCTTGCCTTCCCTTGCCTTTCCAAATCATTCCTTTCCTTTCCAAGTCATTCCTTTCCTTTCCATGCCATGCATTTCCATGTCTTTCCTTTCCATGATTTGCATTTCCTTGACATGCCTTTCCTTTCCATTCTATTTATTTCCTTTTGTTTCCATGCCATGGCATGCCTTTCCTTTCCTTTGATTTCCTTGTCTTTCCTTGCCAATCCATTTCATGCCATGCCTTGCCAAGCCATTCCTTTCCTTTCCATGCTTTCCATGTCATGTCTTGCCTTTCCATGCCATGTTTTTCCTTTCCATGCCATGTCATTCCATGAAATTACATGCCTCGCCTTCTCATTCCATGACTTTCCTTGCCATGCCATGCCTTGTATTTCCTTGCCTTACCTTGCCTTTCGTTGCCAAGCCATGGCTTTCCTTGCCACACCATTCCATGCCATGTTTTTCCATGCCATGTCTTTCCATGCCATTCCTTGACTTTCAATGCCATTTTCCTTGAGATATCTATTGCTAAAACAATCACCTAGTGTCTTTTCCATTTTTTCATATCTTGGTATTGAGAAACATTGCTCTTGAATAATTCCAAGGATTTTTTTTTTACAAACCATTTATTCAACATTATTTTCATTTGATTGATTAATCTCATTCTCATGTGTTGATTGTATATTTTATGAAGGATTCAGAAAATGGATTTAAGTTTTCTTCTCATTTAAAAAATTATTACTATTCATGGAGACACAAATAAAATGATGGCTTAAAGGACATGTAAGAGGATGTGCACTTCAATTTTAACTCATCTGGTGTGAAATGATTCCATATCGAGTTGTGAAATGATAAATAAATCAATAGACAAGTTTTCAATTGAAGTGAGTCATGTTTTACTCTTTTACTCTCATAATCACCCCAAGTAGATTCAATCATAAATTATAACAATGGATGGTTGATTGTGGGACGAGAAAACCAAACTATTTTTCCAAAATTATCGTGGATTCTGATGTGCATTATGGTGAGATGTTCCTTCAAGAGTTTCTTAATTCAAATCCCTGATGAAATAACCATAAATGAATAATTTATTAATGTGGAAAATTGATGAACTTTATTTTGAATGAAAGTTGAATGAAATGACATGTTATAACTCATACTTGTGTGAATATTTTAGAGAGTGTTATGTGAAAAGGACATTTGTTCAAGCCACTGTTTTTTATGAAATATTATATAATGATACAAAGACAAATATGTGTTTCTAGTGTGTACTACAGTTCCACATTTCAATCACTTATAAAAGAGTGGATTACCATTTCCAATAATGTTGGAACACTATTTAAAAGATCATATTATGAATGGAGTAAGGAAACATTTATTTAAGTGAATGTTCATTGAAGTTTTATTGCAGCATTGTGAAAATTTTAACTAAGAGGAAACTAAGAGTTCTTGGGATCAAATATATTATGAAATGGAAAGCCTTCAATCTCATGGATGAAAGGCTTACTATTTCATATTTTCACACCTTGTTTGAGCACATCCAGATCAAAGGAAAAGAGGAAAAAGTGAGGATTTTGAAGCAAGGTGGAGGAACACATATTCACATGGAGAAGAAGACACCAAATGCAAAGATAGAAAAATAAAAATGGGCAGAATGCCTAAGATACCTCCATCTAATAAGATTAAGAAAACTACAAGGACAACTCCAATTGGTGGAGGATTTTGTGGAAACACTTCGTGTTTATAGTTTTTAGCAAATACCACTAGCATAAGTGGATGGTCTAAGGTTTTATCAGAAACAATTCCGAGTTCTTATACAATATAGATGCATTAATGGAATTTAATGTAATATGAACACATATGCAACTATACAACAAGGATTAGTTTAAGTCAAAATATGTTATAAAATATATAATCCATCCTTGCATGTATTTCCATGTAGCTTACCATTTTAACCTATACAATAATAAAGAAGTATATTTCCATAACATTATGCAAGGAAAAATTGAAATCAAAATGTGTATTGCAATGAAATAAGAATCACAAAAAAAGAAACATTTCTCATCCCAAGAAATAAAAAACATTTTTTCTAGGGATATATGACTTAACTTTATAACATAAATTTCCTTTCCATCCAACAAAGTGATTTTGCCTTGCCATGCCCTACCTTGTGTGAATGACATGCCTTGCCATTCCACGCCTTTCCATTCCTTTCCTTTACATGCTATTCCTTACCTTTCCATGCCATACCATGGCATGACTTTCCTTTCCATGCCATGTCTGGCCATGCGTTGCCTTTCCATGCCATTCCATGCCTTTCCTTTCCTTACCATGACATTCCATCCCTTTCCTTGCCAAGCCATTCCTTGTCTTGTCATGCCATGTCATTCCATGCCTTGCATTTCCTCTCTTTGGCATGCCATGATTTTCCTTGTCATGACATTCCATGCCATGCCTTGCCTTGCCTTGCCTTGCCTTGCCTTGCCAAGCCATGACTTGCCTTTCCTTGTCATGTGAATCCTTCCCATTCCTTGCATTTCCATGCCATACCATGACATGCCTTTCCACGCATTTCCTTGCCATGCCATGCCATCCCATGTCATGTCATGTCATTCATTTCCTTGCCTTTCCATGCCACACCATGTCTTTCCTTGCCAAGCCATGCCTTGAATTTCCATGCCATGCCTTGCATTACCTTGCCTTGCCATGCCATGCCTTGCCTTTCCATGAAATTCCATGTCATGCCATGCCATACCTTGCCTTGTCCTGCCTTTCTGCAAGATACCAGATATATAAAATATGTAGAACAGAAATGAAATGCTAGAAATGACAGAATAACAATAAAATATCCAGCATAATCTTCACAAAACACAGAAACGATATACGAAATAGCAACAGAAATAGCACTTGAATCAGATAGCAATGTTCACAGGTCTCTTTGAGGGGGCAACCTCAAGTCGAGCAGCGTTCTGTTACAATAATGTCCAATCTCGGGTTCTCATACCCTCAACTCCTATTTATACTAAAAAGAAGCATCTAGAGGAAGATCCTTCTAGAAGCGAAAGCTTCTATTAGGTCTTCTTACATCTGCCTTATTCTATTTTATTGAAAGGTCTTATTAATATTGACCTTTATTACATCCAAATACATTGATCTACCTATGTGCAGGTTATGACCTTAACATGTCCGCCCCCTTAAAAACAGCCTTGTCCTCAAGGCTTGAGATGTGGAAACTGTTGTAGAATGGTAGTTGGTTCCCAAGTGGCATCTGCTGGAGTCCTATATTTCCAATGTACTAGCACTTCCTTGATGGTTCTCTGACGCAGGCGATGCTCCCGCTAGTCCAAAACTGCTTCTGGTTGTAGCCAAATGGATCCTTCTTCAGCTAACTCTGGAAGGTTGGTTTGAAGTTGGCACCTGGTTCCAATCACCTTCTTCAAGCAGGAAACATGAAAAACAAAATGTAGCTTCGACTGACAGGGCAGAGATAACTGATATGCGACTTGTCCCACACGCTTTAGAACTGTGTCAGGGCCATAAAATTTGGGTGCTACCTTTTGACACTGCTCGGCCTTGAGGGAAGTTTGCTTATATGGTTGCAGCCGCAGAAACACCTGATCCCCTTCTACAAATTGATGTTCCGAGCAAACTTGATCTGCTTGCTGCTTCATTCTGTTCTGGGCCATGACCAAGTTCTCTTTAAGGGTACGAAGGATATCCTCTCAGACTGTAAGTGTTTGGTCGACCGCCTGGACCTTCGAGGTACCCGGTAAGTATGAGAG
>ML804715.1:60123-95119 GCA_009831015.1 Picea engelmannii
TACGTGCGGGGTCCAACAGTAGTACTCGGCCCAATATCTCAGGGCACTAACTAAGGAGGATAGACCGTACCCTTAGCCGTACTACCTGACTACCCAGGTACTAGAGAGTATCTTCCCGAGTGTTGTTCTTGGTGACACTATAGAAGTCTGACGACCGATAGGTTTATCTACAGAGGGCTTCAGGAAATCTAGGTCGGTCCGTACATAGGTGCTGTCTGATGCGCTACCACTCGAAGGGGTACCAACAGGGGTTACAAGGGCGGCCAACAGACGTGCGCTTAAGAACCACTTGTATTTTCTGCGTGTATGAATCCCTCAACCTCAGGTTTATGCGCGTAACGACAGATCTCTGTGGCTTAAAGACGCCAGAATACGTCTCTACCCTGAAAAAAATACCCACAATTTATGCCAAGGAAAGTGCTCTGATACCACTTGCAAGATACTAGATATATAAAATATGCAGAATAGAAATGAAATGCTAGAAATGACAGAATAACAGTAAAATATCCAGCATAATCTTCACAATACATAGAAACGATATACGAAATAGCAACAGAAATAACACTTGAATCAGATAGCAATGTTCACAGGCCTCTTCGAGGGGGAAACCTCCAGTCGAGCAACACTCTGTTACAATAATATCCAAACTAGGGTTCTCATACCCTCGACTTCTATTTATACTAAAAAGAAGCATCTAGAGGAAGATCCTTCTAGAAGCGAAAGCTTCTATTAGGTCTTCTTACATCCACCTTATTCTATTTTATTGAAAGGTCTTATTAATATTGACCTTTATTACATCCGAATACATTGATCTACCTATTTGCGAGTTAGGACCTTAACACTTTCCTTTCCAAGACATGCATTTTCATGTCTTTCCATGCATTTCCTTGCCATGCCATGCCATGTGATGGCATGCCTTTCCTTACCATGCCTTAACTTGCCTTGTCTTTCCTTTCTAATCCAGGGATTCTCTTTCCATTCCATGACATGCCTTTCCTTTCCATTCATTTCCATGCCTTGCCTTGCCATGTCATTACATACCATGCCTTTCCATTCCTTTCCTTTCCGTGTCATTCCTTTCCTTTCCATGCCATGTCAGGCCTTGCCTTTCCTTGCCTTGACAAACCGTGACTTTCCTTGCCTTTCCAATGCCATGCCTTGCCTTTCCATGCCATGCCTTTCCTTTCATTTCCTTTCCTTGTGTAGTCTGGCCATTCCTTTCCTTTCAATTCCATGCCATTCCATGACATGCCTTTCCTTTCCATGCCTTCCCTTGAGATTCCATGAAATTCCATGTCATTCCATGCCTTGCATTGCGTTGCCTTGCCTTTCCTTTCCATGCCTTGCCTTGCCTTGCCTTGCCTTTCCAAGCCATGCCTTGCCTTTCCATGCCATGAAATGTCATGCCTTGGTTTGTCTTGCCTCGACATGCCATGCCATTCCATGCCTTGTGTTTCCATGCCTTGTGTTTCATTTCCATGTGATGGAATTCCTTTCCTTGCCATGCCTTGATTTTCCTTTCGTTCCCAAGCGATATCTTTCCATCCCATGACATGCCTTTCCATGTCATGCCATGCCTTGTAATGTCTTTCCTTTCCATGCCTTACCTTTCCATGCCATGCCATGCAATTCCTTCCATTTTCTTCACTTTCCATGCCATGAATTTCCTTTCCATGTCATGTCATGCCATGCCCTGCATTTCCTTATGTTGTCATGTCATTCCATGCCATGCCTCTCCTTTCCTTGCCTTTACTTGCCTTTCCTTTCCTTTCCAAGCCATACTTTTCCTTGTGATGAAATTCCATGCCATGCCTTGCCTTGCCATTCCATTCCATGCCTTTCCTTTCCATGCTATGCCTTTCCTTTCCATGGCATGCCTTGGCTAATCAAAATTCATCTAAAACGTTCTTTCATTATGATATTCCTAAAATTAATTGTTTTAAGCATGTAATTCTACAACTTGTTATCCCATCTATACTAGATAAAAATACTTGCATGAGAATTTCAATTTCATAATGTAAGCTCTCTTTATTCATATATCCAAGGTATCTTCATAGTTGTGAAACATGGATTATTATAATTAATAGTATTCACATAGAAAGGGATGTCACTAAATAGTTTTATGTCCCATCCTTATCGTGTAGTCTCATTATACTCTTGTTGGAGCAGGATATTTTGGGTAAGTTTCAAGATACAACGCATCAAACAAGGAAGAATGGACCAAGGAAGCAGCACACGGTGGGAACAAAGGAAAAGCAATGTGAAAAAATGTTGGATTAGCACGTGAAGGAAGTTATTATGTGGACAAGTCTAATCCATTAGGCTTAGGATTTTTGGGTATGATGTAAGGGTTTTTAGCCACTTGTTGTAATATAAATATGGGGTATAAGGTATATAGGAGGAATCACTTATCACTTAGAGTCAATCAAGTATTATCATCTTCAGTCTTTTGGAGAACTTTTTTAGTTTTGAGTCATAGTAGTAGTTTTGTTGAGAGTTGTGGAGCTCATACAAAGTTGGTTTTGAGATGTATGTATTGTAATTGAGGGTTAAGTCGCAAGCTGAGGAGTTTGGTGCGACACTAGTCAACTTCACAGAGTATGACATACTTCTGATGTAATGCATGCAACACCCTATTTTTATGAAGAATAATAAGAAGCATATCATCTTTGTGGATGTAGCCCAAGGGGGGTGAACCACGGTAAAAACAATGTTTCTATGTGTGTTATCTCTTATGTGTTAATTTTACATTCTTTATGATGAATAAATAAATAAATGAATGAATCTGTTGAAGTTTATTTACAACACGCAATAGAATAAGTATGACATTTTATGTAGAATGAATGAATGATGATAGAAGTATAAAGATATATCTGAAGTAAATTAGAACAAATTCTTGACATACCTATGAGAAATATCCCTTCCAATACTGCAAACATTTGGGTCCTACAGTCACCCATAAGCCATATTAGGTGAGACTGCATTGTTCACTTTGTGCGCAGGGTTTCCTTCTGGTTTACCATAGGGGCCGATGGATTATAGGGTTTTGTTGGAAAACTAAGGTAGAACCTGGGTCAGCCCATACATCCAACAAACAGTTATGTTTCTGGCTAGCACTAAGAAGAAAATCCTAGAAGGGATATGATGAGAAGGTCAGTGAAGAAAATGCAGTGGTAGAAAGGGATGTTTAGGCCATGGAATCCGACTAATCAAGATATTGAAATATGGTTGGAGACAATGCAACTCAAGTTTTCCCAAAAATATAATAGAAGTTCCAGGTATACACCGTGCTAGTATTTACAAAGGTATGTGTTTACTAATTTGCATGAATCATTTTTATTTTATTTACCAGAGTTGTTGCAAGAGTGGATATTGAGGTTGAAGGATACTCATCCAACTAATCGGATAAGTCTAGTAGAGTGGACTACTAAGAACATTTCATAGTTGGAAAGGGTTAATAATAAATTCACACACAAAGTGGATTTCTAGTTAGATGGTATCATTGTAGGGTTTATTACATTTTTGTAGTAGATACAATGAAGTCATACACTACTGCAAAGAAGGAGTTCTTGAAGGGACCTAGAGGAAGGTACATTAGATATCTTTACACATTAATCAATATCTTATTACATGATAAAGGCATGATGGAAATGGAATTAGACAACTAAATCACTCTACACGCATGGGGGAACTGGGGGAAGCACTAAGGGAGATATGAGATATGGAGACAAATCTAGAGAGAGGCTAGAAGAAGGAAGCAATGGACCCCATCATGATGGATGAGGAACAAACCAAGGATATATTGAGCACATCAGGACTAACGCATAGAGGACGACCCTACCAGTATAATATCAATAGTAAGAAGAGGGCAGTAGCCGAGCGAGAGGGCTTGGACAATGATTAGGAAGAGATAGAGGATCTTCGTGTGATGGGGAATATTGAGGAAATCATGTGTGCCACATATGAGAGGAAAACCAGAGGTCAAGGGTCCAACGCAGAAGAAGGCTCTCCATTCAAGATTTGAACTAGTGTGGAACCTAGAACCCCATGTGAGAATAAGACATTTGAAAAAGAAAAATCGGTTAACCAACAAGTGATTAGTGGTAGAAATATTTTTACAGGACGTGGATCCAGTGGAAATTCAAGAATAACTATGAGTTCAACAAGTAATAATCATGTATCTACACTGCGCGAAGGTAGTAGCACAACAAAATTCATAATGGAAGGTGTAGATCCAACTATTAGGTTACCAGAGTTCCGAGGAGAAGATTCAGAGGACCCAGAAAAGCAATGGAATTAGACAGCTAAATCACTCTACACGCATGGGGGAACTGGGGGAAGAACTAAGGGAGATATGAGATATGGAGACGACTCTAGAGAAAAGCCAGAAGAAGGAAGCAATGGACCCCATCATGATGGATGAGGAACAAACCAAGGATATATTAAGCACATTGGGAGTGACACATAGAGGACGACCCTACTAGTATAATATCAATAGTAAGAAGAGGGAAATAGCTGAGTGAGAGGGATTGGACAATGATGATGAAGAGGTGGAGGATCTATGTGTGATGGGGAATATTGAGGAAATCATGTGTGCCACATATGACAAGAAAACCAATGGTCAAGGGTCCAATGCAGAAGAACGCTCTCCATTCCAGATCTAAATTAGTGTGGAACCCACAACCCCATGTGCAAATAAGACATTTGAAGAAGAAAAATCAGTTAACCAACAAGTGATTAGTGGTAGAAATATTTTTACAGGATGTGGGTCCAGTGGAAATTCAAGAAGAAGTATAATCTCAACATATAATAATCAGGTATCTATACTACGCAAAGTTAGTAGCACAACAAACTTCACAATGGAAGGAGTATATCCAACTATTAGGTTACCAGAGTTCCGAGGAGAAGGTTCAGAGGACCCAGAAATTCATCTGTTCATTTGTGAGAAGATTTGGGTATCTAAGAAGATTAAAGATGAAGACAAAAAAGTTGTGCAGTTGGAAATCACATTCAGAGACTATGCATTATATTGGTATGTGGTTCTCATAGTAAATAATCAAACATGAGCACCTACAATTGTCGTAGATGTGAAGAAGAAATTAATCAATGAATTTTAGAAACCAATCTCAGAGGATCATTTCATGAACGAGATGATAGATATCAAAAAAAAGATAAGGGAGTGAGTATGGGAGGTTGATCAGAAGTTCAAAAGGTTGAAAGATAAGTTGAAGTGCCTTATTATTGTTATGAAACAAAGATATTTATTTGATAACTCATTATTTCCACACTTGAAGTATCCTTTGAGACAACATAAATTCCATAGCTAGGTTGAGGCTCTACAAGAAGATTTGCAGTTATATGAGAATCGGTATAAGAACACAAATCTAGTTGTGGAAGATATGAGAGAAGATCTGAAGAACCTGAAAATTCAATTGAATCAAAATAAGGGAAAGGAAAAGAGGGAATATGTATGGTGCACATTTTTTCATAACAAAAGTTCATCTTAAGAATGAGTGACCAACCTTTGCGCACTATGCAGGGACAATAATGCCAATACTTTAACCCCAGGAGGACCCTAGTGTGAGATATGCAAAACACATGGACATGATCCTTATCATTGTCCCATGATGTAAAAGTCCGAGACAATACCCAAGACTACATTTTGTAATTTTTGCAATTCCGTTAGATATGAAGATAAGGACTGCAGTACTTTGGAAATAATGAAGGATAGGACATCAAACACTTATAAGGTATAGGAAGAATTAATGAAATATCAACCTGCACAACAGTCACAGTAAAATGTGCAACAATTTACAACACAACCATAATATAATAATGCACAACATTTTGGAGTACCATTGCAGTATAACAACACGCAATAGTTCACAAAGTCATTGTCAATAATGCACAACCACAGTATAATCAGGCACCATAATACAATACATCGTGCAGATATAATCAATGAAATGGAGGATGCTTCAGATGAGGAGTGTTGAAATAATGTAACTGCGAAGAGAATTCTTATTATTATTGGATTAAATACCCATTGAGGATTAAACATGTCATTATTATTGTTGTTGTTATTGGATTAATCCCCATTGAGGATTAATCATGTCGGTAATTGTATACAGACCAAATCCCTTTTTGCGGATTGGTCATCGGATAATTACAAAGTGCAGAATAAGAAGTCGGCCCCAACAGTTATTATGGAAGACCCAGAATTAATTAAAGGTGGGTTTACCCACTCAGAGTGAGAGTTCAGCCCTGCCATTTGTGACCTTTCACATGTGCCAGTCTTGTATAAATAAGAGGCTAGCGCCTCACTTCAAACACACAAATCACTTGCTCATTCTCTTTTGAGGCAAGCTGCAATTACTAGCTGGAGAGAGGGAGAAGAGTGGCACATCTCTTGGAGAGGACTTTCTGTATTGGTTTGAGTTACCTCTTAAACATTTTTTAAGCTATTTATGATAAGGAAGTTTTGTTGGGTTTTCTTCCCCTAGAGGGTTTCCCAGGATAAATGTTGTGTCTCTTGTGAATGCGTATTTCTCAGTGATATTGTTCTTATGATGCTCTTATCTTTTGAAATGAAAAGACCTATAATAATGGAATAAACATTAACATGGTATCAGAGCCAACCTGAAGCAAGCACAATTTGCAAGAGGAAAAACGTCACTGTTACCGTACCCAAAAATTAGGGTTTTGCAAAGGTGAGTATTTTTAGCTCCCTAACCTCCTAGAAATTTGTGCCCTCCCCCAAGGATCATTTTGGCACTTAGAGCGCACCTTTTCTGGCTAGATCTCCTGGAAAGTGAAACCCTAGTTTCACAAAGTACCAAAAAAATAGAGTACTAGAAGTACTAGAAGTACCAGAGTACCAGAAGTACCAGAAAACCCAAAGCACCAGTCCAGCAATCCGCAGATCAGATTTAAAGGGGTAAAAGTTGGATTTTCGAAAGTCTGACTGGACCAACTAACTCGCCTCAGCTCAGTGCACCTATCCCCTGGATCAGAGTTTCAAAATTTGAAGTTTGAAAAATTAGGGTTTCCTCATAAAACCCTAAGTTGCAGTTGCAGTTGCAGTCTAAGAACCTGTTGCAGTTGTAGTCGTAGAACCAGTTGCAATCACCCTTGAAGTTTTTGGTAATGATTACCACTGCTACCAGATGGAGCCACTACCTGCAAATGCTATCAAAGGTATGTACTTACATATGTTTAATGGTTAAACCCTAAAGAGTATTTGCAAGAGAAGGGATCTTTTTCCATAGATCTAGAAGGATCTCAAGATCCAACACATTCAGAGGAATGATGCAACCCAAGTGTGATTATTCTAATATGCATCTATTTGTTATGAAATTATCTTTATCAATGTTGCATGTTGAAGCTCTGACCAAAATATTAGAAGAATTAAAAGTTGATCATAGAGCTTATCCTCTAACCTAACCTTCTTTCAAGATAGTGTATTGTCTTAGTACAGAAGACAGGTTGAAGAAAGCACTCGTCACTTGAGTGAAGGAGACCTGGAAGAAAAGCAGGCACTCACTCTTGAGGACAAGGCTCCAGGTTTGGTTAATCAAGATTCAAAGGTACACATGACAGGATAATGACTTTATTTGAGATATCAATCGTCGTAAAGTATTATACTTGATAACATGTGAGAATACTTTGTCTGATATGACTAACACCTCCTCTAGGAGAAACCTCGTGTGTTAGTTTCAGATTGCCATGGAAGAATGCTTGGTCACAACACTAAGAGAGTGTTGAGCTCATTTTGTATTGTATTCCTTACCTTTAACCTTTGCTAAATTATAAGTAATAGCTCTAAAGGAGCTACTGTGATGATTGTTCGTGCTATTGCTTTATATTATCAAAAAGGATATTATTCTTGCTTGTTGTTTTGTTGACCTTGCTTCAGGTCACATGAGGAATCTATAGTGAAGTTTGCAGAAGGAAACGTGCTAAAGTAGAAATCATAAATGAAGCAATCATCAGTGGAAAATAAGAAGGTGGGTCACTCAGAGCTGCCATGACCCACGCTATTGAAGAATCCATGTGAACTCTAGAATATTATCTCACATCAACTACAAGGCGCTACCATACATATGAAAAGTTGTCATAGGTTTACCAGAACTCAATTGTGACCATGAAGGTGTATCCTATGGATGTGCACACGGGAAGAATGTCAAGAACCCGTTTCTGAAGAGGGACAGCAAGGAAGAAGGAGTCCTAGAACTCATTCATTCAGATGTATGTGGCCCAATGCCATCATCCTCCAATAATGGGTATATATACTATGTATCATTCATTAGTGATTATTCTCGTAAAAGACCTAGATATATTTGAAGTATTCAACAAGATCAATGAATTCAAAGCCTTGATAAGAGAACCCTTCTGTAAGGAAGATTAAGATACTCAGGTCATATAATGGAGGAAAATATACCTCAAAAGAATTCATGAATATCTACAAAGATGTTGGGATCAAGATCTCCAACAAAATGGTGTAGCTGAACGGAATAATAGAACCATGCTAGAAGCTGTGAAGATCAAGATCTTCCTATGTGCTTATGGGTAGAAGAAGCAATGATAGTTGTTTATGTGTAGAACTGATTGCCCCATAGTGCACTTGGGCTCAAGACACAAGAAGAGTTGTTCACCAGAAAGAAGCTAGAGGTAAGCCATCTCAAAATATTTGGATGTCCAGTGTTTATTCGTATACCGAAAGAGAAAAGAAACAAGTTGGAACCCTTCAGGAAAGAAGGGAATATTTGTGGGGTCTCCAAGGCCTTCAGAATCTACATACCAGGTCACCACCACATTGAGATCAGCAGGGACGTGACCATTGATGAAGAAGAAACACTTAAGAAATCAAGAAGATGCTAGCTTGAAGAAGTATATGAAGAGGAACCTGTAAATCCCAGGTTTGCAGAATCAATGAGGGAGGTTCCCAGAGCTGCAAAACCAATGAGGGAAGTCGTAACTTCCCCTGATAAGGAACTTCTAGAAGACCATGATATAGTAGAAGTTTAAGAACCTCCTCAAATGAGCTTCTCCCATAAAAGAAACCTTGCTTGGGCAAGAGAGCTTATTCAATATGGAGAGAAGTATGATGTTCTAGAAGGAAACTTGAGACAAGTGAAAAGACCAAAGCCATTCTCCAGTTACACAACTTTGATATGTGATCTCCCAGATGAAGAGCCTACCTTCTATGAAGAAGCCATTTAGAGAAGAGAATGGGAAGATGCCATGATAGAGGAATACCAATCAAGAATGGGAAATAGTTCTCAGATCGAAGAATAAAGATGGGGCATCCTACAGATGTCTCTTCAAAATAAAACATGTTGTTGATGGAAGTATTGAGAAGTATAAAGCAAGATTTTTTGCTCGTGGCTTTTTCCCAAAAGGAAGGCATTGACTATGAAGAGACATTCACTCCTGTGGCCAGATACACTTCGATCAAGACCATTATAGCTCTTGCAGCTAAGATGAAATGGAAGCTGCACTAGATGGATGTGAAGACAACTTTCCTGAATGGTGCTATTGAAGAGGAAGTGTATATAGAGAAACCCCAAGGATTTGAGGTTGAATATAGGAAGTCTCATGTCTGTCGATTGAATAAAGCCTTATACGGATGGAAGAAAGATCCCAGAGCTTGGTATGGCCATATAGACAGTTTCTTGACGAGATTAGGCTTTACCAAGAGTAAAGCAGATTCAAATCTCTACTTCAAGATCATGGATAATGAACCAGTAATACTATTACTGTATGTGGATGACTTATTCTTAACTGGAGAAGAAAAGATCATCTCTTAATGTAAACAGAGACTTGCTACAGAATTTGAAATGAAAGACCTTGGCCTAATGCATTACTTCTTAGGTCTTGAGGTATGGCAGAGTCCAGAAAGAATCTTCCTTAACCAAGGGAAGTACACGATCAAAATCTTAAACAGATTCGACATGCTAGAATGTAAGTCCATGAATACACCCATGGAAGCAAAATTGGAGCTACTGTTCGACACTTCGTCATATTTGATAGATGCCACTCTATACAGACAGATTATTGGATCGCTAATATACCTGACGAACACCAGACCAAACATCTGCTTTGTAGTGAACACCTTGAGTCAGTTTCTGGTAGAGCCCAGACGTGTTCATCTAGTGGCTGAAAAACATGTGATGAGGTACCTTAAAGGTACAATGGATTATGGTCTCATCTATGATGGAGATCATGACTTCACATTGAGTGGATATACTGATGCAGATTGGGCAGGAAGTGTTGTTGATAGAAAAAGCACTTTCAGATGTTGTTTCAGTTTGGGATCCACTATGATCTCACGGCAGAGTAGGAAGCAATCCAGTATTTCTCTCAGCACAGTGGAGGAAGAGTACATTGACACATGTTCTGCTAGCTGCGAAGCTATATGGCTTCGAAAGTTGCTGACAGGCCTATTTGATTTGGAGATGAGATCAACCGCAATTATATGTGACAATCAAAGCTGCATTAAAATGACAGAGAATCCTGTGTTCCATGACAGGTCGAAGCACATAGAGATTCGCTATCACTTCATCCACGACATGGTACAAAGAGGAGCCTTGAAGCTCCAGTACATTAGCACGGATGAATAGGTTGTTGATGTGTTGACTAAGCCTGTATCTCGGGTAAAGTTCGAACACTTTCGAGATAAGCTTGGTATAGTCCGAAAGGACCCTCCCTGAAAGGGGGAGTAGATGTATTCCTTTCTTCTGAACTCATTGTTAGACATAAATCAATATGAGTCATGCTTCTAACCTCGTTGTTAGACGTAAAGCATGACGTCATGTGATCCTTGCTTCCGACCTCGTTGTTAGACGTAAAGCAAGATGAGTCATGCTTATGACCTCGCTGTTAGATGTAAAGCATGATGTCATGTGATCCTTGCTTCTAACCTCGTTGTTAGATGTAAAGCAAGACGATTCATGCTTCTGACCTCCCTGTTAGACGTAAACCATGACGTCATGTGATCCTTTCTTCTGACCTCGTTGTTATATGTAAAGCAAGATGAGCCATGCTTCCGACCTAGTTGTTAGACGTAAAGCAAGATGATTCCTCACTTCTGACCTCATTGTTAGATGTAAAGCAATATGTTGATGTGTTCCTTGCTTCTGACCTCGTTGTTAGACGTAAATCAAGATGAGTCATGCTTCTGACCTAGTTGTTAGACATAAATCATAACGTTATGATTCCTCACTTATGACCTAGTTGTTAGACGTAAAGCGAGATGATGATATTACTTGCTTCTAACCTAGTTGTTAGACGTAAAGAAATATGTGACTGACACTGAGATACCAGCTTATCAGCTATGACATTGAGCCAGTGTAGTACTGTGATGTGCCAGCATAGTGTTGTGATGAGGTATCATTTTTATTGATACATATTTGATGTAGATGATGATAGCATTCTTTCAAGAATGATGATGCTGTCGATGAAGAAAATTTCGATGACTCATAAATGTGCTAGACAATGTTTCAATATGATATTAACGATACTGTACTCCAGATGCCACTGATGATGCATACCTCTCTCACCTGATGCTGATGAAGAATACCCTTCTTGTTAAGGGGGAGTGTTGAAATAATGTAACTGTGAAGAGCATTCTTATTATTATTTGATTAAATCCCCATTGAGGATTAATCATGTCATTATTATTATTATTGTTATTGGATTAATCCCCATTGAGGATTAATCATGTCGGTAATTGTATAAGGACCAAATCCCATTTTGCGGATTGGTCATCGTACAATTACAAAGTGCAAAATAAGAAGTCGGCCCCAACAGTTATTATGGAAGACCTAGAATTGATTAAAGGTGGGTTTACCCACCCAGAGTGAGAGGTCGGCCCTGCCAGTTGTGACCTTTCACACCTGTCGATCTTGTATAAATAAGAGGCTAGCGCCTCACTTCAAACACACAACTCACTTTCTCATTCTCTTATGAGGCAAGCTGCAATTACCAGTTGGAGAGAGGGAGAAGAGTGGCGCATCTCTTGGAGAGGACTTTCTGTATTGGTTTGAGTTATCTCTTGAACATTGTTTAAGCTATTTATGGTAAGGAAGTTTTGCTGGGTTTTCTTCCCCTAGAGGGTTTCCCGGGATAAATGTTGTGTCTCTTGTGAATGTGTATTTCTCAGTGATCTTGTTCTTATGATTCTCTTATCTATTGAAATGCAAAGAACTATAATAATGGAATAAGCATTAACAAGGAGGCCATGGAGGAAGAATATTTGAAGGTGGTAGAGGACCAATAGTTTGTAAAAAATATCATAATCCTAGACACTACGCAAGATATTGTCCACAACCACTTGCGACATGTATGTATTGTCGCGTAGCATACCATGATACAAAATATTGTTCAACACTATTGACACAAATACAAGAATAAACAAAATGTGCAATGGATTTTTTTGGAAAATATGAAGAGGATGGAAATAATATCAACATAGTTAATAGAGGAGGAGATAATACTGGAGTAGACGCAACAAAGAAGGATCAAGATCAGTACCAATGGGTCAGAAAAAATACAACACATGAACAACAAAATTTTGATGCACAAAAATAAAAAGAGACATTTAAAGAAGCTAGACATGAGACTTTGAAGGAAAACATTTCTTCTACGTCAGGAAAAAATCTAGAAGATGAAGTACCAGTGTATGAAATTCCTCCCTTATTTGATAAAACCAACAAGGAGCATCCTATAGAAAAGGTCAGTAATTTAATAAAAATTTTGGTCTCTTGTGTAAAGCTATTGAATGATAAGTCATATTTGAAAGTATTAGAAAATATTTTAGAAAATTGTAATTCTAGGGAAGAATGGGTAAAGACAATTAATCAAGTCCGTAAGAAAAGAAGAACAATTAGAGAGTTCATGTTGAATGCAAACATTTGAGATTTCAATATGGGGGATATTATATTGGACTTAGGATATGAAGTAAATGTTCTTCCAAAGAAGACATGGGAAGCTATCGGGGAACCCACATTGGGGTATTCACCTATTCATTTGAAGCTAGAAAATCATCACAGAGTGGTGCCAATTGGTATATTGAAGGGAATACTAGTAGATCTATATGGTGTGCGTACAATGGTAGACTTTGAAGCCATTGACATAGTAGATAAAACTTCACCCTATCCAACATTGTTGGGATTGGATTGGGCATTTGATAACGATGTTATTATCAATTTGAAGACAAGGAAGATGATATTTGAATCTAGAGAATAAAAAGTTATTTCACCATTGGATCCCTCATAAGAATGAAGGTATGTGGAACTATCGCACGTGAAGAGGATTACATCAACCCAACTGCAGATGGAATTCTCAGTTGGAGGAGTATTAGTTCTTGTACTTTAGACTCTGACACATGACTGGAAAATTGAAAGTAGTGATTACATGAATTATATACATTAATATTCCAGATATAAAAAAGTATGCAGAACATAGATAAATAGCTAGAAATGGTAGATGAACAACAATATAACCAGAACACACTACTAAATTTGAACATTTTTGCAATGAAGTTTCGTCGTAATAGGGTCGTTGTTGCGACCCAGATGATTTTTTTTTTTCGTCGGTTTAGCGACTACACATGGATCTTCATCACTCTAGCGACTGGGAAAAGAAGCCTATACACAATAGGGAAAAGTTACCATTCCTAGGTCCATCCACCAAGATTAGTCGGTCTAGTGACCCACTTTAGTTGCAAGCCTTGCTAGCATCTCTAAGGAAAACATAACCTTGGTCACTCTAGCGACCATAATTAGTCAGTCTAGAGACTAATGTTAGTTGGTCTAACGACCCACTTTAGTCACAAGCCTTGCTAGAATCTCTAAGGAAAACATAACCTTGGTCACTCTAGAGACCATAATTAGTCGGTCTAGCGACTAATGTTAGTCGGTCTAACGACTAATATTAGTCGCAAGAGTGACGAAGATAACCCTGGAAAACTTAGTCAAGCGACCAACTGGCTATACAAGAGACGAACCTGTTCATCGCTAGAGCGACTAATGTTGGGTTTTTTTTTAAAAACAATATGCCATTCACACAGGAATAATGTTGGGGTTTTGTTAGCGATCAAAAATTAGTTGCTAATATTTCCCTAATCACATGATAAGAGGATCATTAGGTCGAAGAGTTATTTTTAAATCTTAAAGTTTTAGAGGTTTTGAGAAAGGCTCAAATTCACATAAATTCAATTAAATGAGGATTTCACCTTTAAAAATAGGCCAAAGGTTAATTTTAGCTTTCGACGGCTAAATGTGAAATTTACAGTTTAATGAGTCGTCGAAAAGCTATGATTTTCGACGGCTAAAAGGAAAAATACATGACTAATAAGCCACTGAAAGCTCTGAAGACTCCAGATCAGTCTTCTTTTTTCTCAGATCATGTTTTTGTGTTTCCTAAATCTGTGGGAATGATCTCAAATTAAAGACAATAATTTTATTTTTAAATCTTAAAATTTTAGAGGTTTTGAGAAAGACTCAAATTCACATAAATTCAATCAAATGAGGATTTCACCTCTAAAAATAGGCCAAAGGTTAATTTTATCTTTCAACGGCTAAATGTGAAATTTAAAGTGTAATGAGATTCTGAAAAGCTCTGAATTTTGGCGGCTAAAAGTCAAAATACATGACTAGTAAGCCATTGAAAGATCTGAAGAGTCCAGATCGGTCTTCTTTATGCCTAGATCGTCTTTTTCCATTTCCAGAATCTGTGGGAATGATCTCAAATTAAATATAATAATCATCAAAAGCTAGATCATCCTCTTCATAAAGTTTTGAAGCCATATGGTAAGGGAATGAAGCCAAATGGCATGTTTATTCTTGACAGAAATTGCCCAGCCATCAAAGACAGATTTCAAAATCTGTGATTTTCACCAGCAAGCTGCCAAATAATTCTCCAAGTTGTCAAATTCGACTTATGATGATAATATTGGATCATTTATGCTAAAATATCAAATTGATTATGTTTATTTTTGGTATTTCAGATCCATTAAATTAGGATCTTGAAACCTTGATGTAAAGGCTATAAAAGCCTAAGAATTCTAAGACACCAAAGGGGAGTAAAATAGTCTGAGGACTGTGGTTCTATTCTTGAAGACTTGTACATTTCATCCTTTGGAGATGTCCATGAATATATCTTGACATCGAGCTTCTTTCACTTTGTTTGTTCATTTTTCATATCCATTCTTTCCAAGTTTATGTATACTCATTGACATAAGGTTGTCATCCCATCTCTTTGTTGGTATATTAGACTTATATACATTGCTTCTTATGTTTGTCTTAGTGCCAAATAGCTGTCATTATATTAGTGCACTCATAAGCTTAAGCTGCAAGTATTTACTTATTATGTCTGGCCATCTACTGTATACAAATATTATATATGTTTATGCTGGTATGAAGAAGTATCTTACCTATCATTACTGGCCATTCACATATTCCTTTGTGTAGGTATTTCTTGCTAGCATAATGAGTCTTCTCCATGTTTTCACACATTGATTATAACCTTCTAAGAAACATAGTTGAAAGCCTTGGTCTTTCAAGTGACCCATGTCTCTCTAAATGGATGTGAGTTTATAATGTCATCTGATTTGATCCTTTTTCCTCCACAGTTTATTGATCTATTTAAGTTACTAATCTTACACCCTTCTACAGTCAGGGAGTGATTTCTTGGAGAGATAACACTTCCATTATGTACTTGGGAGATGACACTGGAGTCAACCCCCTAATGGTCAATGCTAGTGATCCAATTTACCTTGTCATTTCTAGATGTAAGCACCATTGTGATGAGTTTCAATCCATTCTAGGGGATTTAATATCAAGCCTCAAATTGTGGAAGGTGAATCTAGAGCATTGGGTGGAGGAGCGTTCACAGCAGCAGACCTCCATTACGGAGTAGTTGGGCACTATTAAATTGAAGGAATTCTTGTTAGATGTGGAAAATCAATGCCTAAGAGAAAAATCCAGGGAACAAGAAGATGAAATTTAGAAGCTACAACGACATGTAAAGAAGATAGTCAGCCTTCCCGAGCCTGATACAAGCCCTAGGAGGTTTATAGTCACATCCAACATATGACCAATTTTAATACATATCTCATCGAGATGGAAATAGAAATTGAAGGCATAGCTATGTAAAATGTGCATATTAATAAGAAACAAGGAAATCCTATGAAATGTATTAACTTAAAATATGTGCATTTGGTAGTTATACAAATAATCTATCCGGAGTCAATTTTAATATTTCACAATTTTCAGATACAATTAGGCTGAAAAACAATTATGAACTATGATTACTACTTGTAAATATCCCCATAACATTTTTTCATGCAAGGAAAATAATTTTATTTCATGATAAATCAATGTTGAACCTACATTATTGAAAGAGTTAATAACATACTTATTTTACCAATTTCAACAACCATTTTAAATTTCATCTAGGCAAATATCAGTATAGTGAGTAGAGCCAAAATAGATTGGTGTCCACTTTTCCATAAAATCACGGTTTGTTACATGTTTTCCTTCATGGTTCACTAGGTTAAACAATCCACCAATGGAAACTTTGCCTACTGAGGGCTCCTCTTTCACCTATGTACATAGATTCTTTATTTCTGAAAACAACAAAGAGTGAAAATATTTCAGATTTCACATAGACCATGATATGACAAAAACTACATACAATGAAATAATAAAACACTCTTCATGTTACTCATCTAAAATATATTCAATGAATGATTCAAGGAAATGTATGTGACAACAAGATATTCACTTAAGTGTGCAAATGCCATATGTGTTTGTGGTTGTATACAATTCCTAGAGGATGATGCTTTCAATATCAAGAATAATGCAAGTATTCAAATTATTAAGATCAATCAATGACTAAATTTTAATGATATACACAATTGCCTAATAGAGAACAATAATTTTCTTTGGAGTATCTATGAATTTGATCAAACTAATTTCAAGACATCAATATTTCAAAGCCACAAAATGTTTCATATGTGTCAATCCAATAATCCAATAGTATCCTTCTCAGTTCATTACATATAAGAAGTTGGGACTATCTATTTGACTTCAACTCAATATGTATCAGTCCTACTTGTCCTAAATATGCAAATGCAAATGATATGTAACCCCTCCAAATACACACAAGTTAATATTTTTAATGTTTCTTATGTATGCAGATTGTAGGTTATGTTCCCCATGAATTATCTCTGTCAAAAAAAATTAAATGTGGTTGGGAATGACTATGTTCACATAGTCATAATTGAAGGTTTTACTATGATTTTGGGTGGAGAGTTTGGGAGGTGGTTTAGGTAGAGTGACTATGAGGTATGTGAGTTTGTTTTTAGGGGTGTGTCAAAGTGGAATGGGGTCTTAAATTAAGACTTCAGGATAGTCAACAGTAAGGGTTTATGTAGGTAGCTCCAGGGTGTCTAAATGTTTAGGAGATAGGGTTAATGGCCTTGCATTAGGGAGATAATGGCCTAGGCATGAAAGGGGAGATATCCTAGGGTGAGATAGTATGAAAATAGGTCAACATTAGGTACGTTGGGGATGAAAACATAGCTTAGGACAGGAAAATGGTAGATAGTCCTAAGGATGGATGTGAGTTTTTAGGAGAGTGATGTAGGAGCATCATAAGCAGCCAACCAAGCAAGCGTAAAGGCGGGAGACAGATGGAAAAGCACCAATGCACATTTTGAAATGTCTTGAAGGTTAATAAAAGTATATTAATGTAATAGCTAGGGGAAGCATACTTACATTTATATCTTGGAGTTGTGACCATACCTTGAGCGATTTCTCTCATCTGTCAGATGTAATAGGCATTTAAGTCTGTTTAATGAATGTAGGTGAATGTAATTTAATAGATTAGACAGTTTTAGAAGCATAGGAGGGAAAACGGGTATAGACACCCTCGCCCTTGTATCATAGTAACATTGTGATCATTCAGAATTCATAAGTTGTAGAGTTGTAGAAGAGAGCTATAGAGAAGAACCCATGTGCAAGAACACTTGAGTTAATATATAAACCTTTGAATCAATTTTCATGGTGTTATAATGCTTACTATTTACATTAGTTAAATGGCATGTTCACAGTTGTTTTTTTTTCTCTGCTACGCATTTGTTTCAATGCTATGTTGTGTATATGATTTCATGTTGAATGTATGAAGTCTGAGAGAGAAGAAGAATGCATTTCAATTGTTTCTCTTCCTGATAGTTCCTGCAAGGAGTGAAGTGAACATCTGCAAGGTGTGCATTGACGTGGGTCTAAGTTTTATCTCAGAAACCTCAGGAGAGATATTGTTGTTCTCATACCAGCAGAAGTGTAGGAGAAGCACAAAGCCATGAAAGGTGTGTGCAGGTTGGTTGAAACCTCAGAACTTATCAACTAAGGTGAAGGCTAAAGGACTACTGTTGCAAAGAGTGCACAGGGTCGAAGACTCAAAATAACTAGAGGTTAATTGAAAGTTTGCCACAAGGAGTGCGAGAAGGATTCCCTTTGAGGACTTGAATTTGCAAGCGAGAGCTCAAGAGGGATAGTACCTTTGAATTGTTCAAAGGGAGGCGGAGATCGAAATCGTCTCGCAGAGGTCAAGTTCAGGTGGAAGGATGCCAAGTCAATTTGGCCAGAGATCCTTGAGAAGAGTGAACGAACGGTGGAAAGCCTTCATGAAGGAAGTGTCGAAGTTGCAAGAGCCATTGGATCTTTCATAGTTGCAAGGTGGTTAGAGTCCAGTGAAACCCATCACCCAGGATTCAAGGGTCAATGTGAGTCATTGATCTCTTTTCAACCCACGTCATTGGATCATTTCGCGAATTTGGGGTTTGTGAGTTCGGAGGACAGACCAAATTCTTGGTTTCATGAAGTTTTGAGTTGCAAGGAGCAGGGAAGGAGATCTAGATCATTGGATCCAAGCCATGGGAGAACCATTTGATCAGAACCCCATGGAGTATTTCATATCGGGGGCTTGGGGTTTGAAAGAATTTATGTTTGGCTATGAGGTCGTGAGGTGTCGAGAACCGAGGGCTCCTAGAACATGTGGCACATCCGTTATGTGGGGACCACATGGTGAATAGGTGGCGTAACAAAAAATGCCCAGAGAAAGTTGTAAATGAGTGGCAGGTGGTGTGTACTCATTGCATTGAAGGATTCAACTCATCGGTAACTTTCACGTCTCAGGGATTCGCAAAGGAGGATCATGAGGCCTGACACTCCAACTCACGAAGTCACAAGTTGCAAGTAGTGCTAAAAGAGTCAACTCATCGCTAACTTTCATGTCTCAGGGATTCACAAAGGAGGAGCATGAGGCTCGACACTCCAACTTGTGAAGTCGCAAGTTGTGAGTAGTACTAGTGCTTAGCCCTAGCCAGTGGTTATGTGTGGAAGGCGCTAACAAGGAGGAGCTATACCCATATCAAATCTAGGGTATTAGTTTTTGGAGAAAGAGGAGTCGAGGGTCTTTGATTCACGAACTCACGAGTTGCGAGAGGCGCTTGCACTAGGGCAAGATTGTGATCACATGGAGATGTAAGGCTCACACCTAGTTTTAAGTTACGTAGGGTGGGTTTTCATAAAGGACCTATGGATTCACTGAGGGTTCCCACAGGGAATCAAATCGTGTACTTCGACTCGAGGAGAATTTAAGAACGATCCTGTGCGGATCTCGACTAGAGGGTCGGGGGTCTATGTCATTTGGTATCAGAGCCTAGAAAAAATTCCTTTCTTTCTGTAGCAGAGAGAAGGGAGAAATTTTACAGCCATGCCGCTGAGAAGAAGAGACAAGCAAATACCTGATCCAGCAGTGGAAAGAGAAATGCCTGAATTATGTTATAGGCTTGATGCTATGGAAACAACACAGAGGCGCATAGTTGAAACTGGGGATATCAGCGAAGATGAAAGTGAAAATGAAGCTAGAAATGAAAAATTTGCAGTCGAAGATGCTATGGAAGAATGCCTATTCAGGGTTGTTGCAAGGATAGGTTCCAGAGAAAAAATGGACATTCCCACGTATGAGGGAAACTTGGATGTTGAAGAGCTTCTAGACTGGATTAGAGCTCTAGACAAATAATTCGACTACGAGGATGTCGAGGAAGACAAGAAAGTCAAACATGTCGTTACTAGACTTAAAGGGCATGCAACACTATGGTGGGATGAACTACAGGCTGACAGACGCTGCAAGGGAAAGGAAAAAATCAAAAGTTGGGACAGAATGGTTGAAAATATGAAAGCCAAGTTTATACCCAGGGATTATCAAATCACTTTGTTTTGAAGGATGTAGAATTTGAGACAAAAGCTGATGTCAGTGAAAGAATACACTAAAGAATTCTATAGGATAAACATCAGAGAAGGTCAGCGGGAAATCGATGATGAAAAAGTTGCTAGGTACATGAATTGTCTACGATATGACATTCAAGATGAGATGATCATGATGACCATTTAGACTATGGAAGATGCTTATCAGGTGGCTCTGAAAGCTGAAGTGAAGCTGAGTCGGAAGCAAGGTCAAAGAGGCTAAGGTAGAAGTCAAAGCAGAGGCAAGATAATTGCCCAGGACAGGATTCAGAAACCTAAGGAGGAAGAGAAGAAACCTCAAACTCAACCTGATAGGGGAGGAAGCTCATAGAGAAGGCATTATGCTGATAGAAATAATTTTCCTCGAGCCAGAGGAAGAGGAAGAGGTAGAGGAGGTGAAGTGAAATGTTTTGTCTCTTGAAAATCAGACATAAATCCTATGAGTGTCTAGATAAGAAGAAATATGGTGGTGAAACTCACATTGTCGAAGCTCAAGGATAGAATGTTGAGGTAGAAGATGCTGAGAGTGGAAGATCCTTGATGATGCAGAAAGTTCTCTTGAAACCAAAAAAGTAACCACATAACTCGGCCCAAAGAAACAGTCTGTTTCAGACTGCTTTCAAAGTTAAGGATAGAGTATGCAAGGTCATAGTGGATATCGGTAGCATAGACAATCTCGTATCTATAGAGATGGTAGAAAAGTTAGAGCTGGAGACTGTTGTACATCCAAGCCCATACAGAGTTTCATGGCTACAAAAAGGAGATCAGGTAAATGTCACTAAACAATATTTAGTCGAATTTAAAATAGGAGGATATAAAGATGAAATATTATGTGATGTCATTCCCATGGATGTTTGTCATCTATTGTAGGGTAGACCATGGAAATATGATAGAAATGTGGTTCATGATGAGAGAAATAACACGTACACCTTGGAAAAGAATGGTAGGATGCACTTGTTGCTGCCGATTAAGAACTAAGAGGTGAAAACATAGATGAGAAACAATGTACTTCTCATGAGTGGGAAGGAACTTGATGAGGTTAAGAAGAAGGAGGACACAAAATTTATTGTGGTCAAGAAGCCCAAAATTGTTTTGACTAGTACGAGAATAGATTATCTACCAGAAGAAATTCAAGAGTTGCTGGAAGAATTTGCTAATATGGTAGTGGAAAAACTACCTTGTTCATTGCCACCTATCAGGAGTATAAGCCATCACATAGATCTTATACCTAAAACCAGTTTACCGAACAAAGCAGCATACAAGTTGACGCCGTAGGAAAATGAGGAAGTTAAGAGACAAGTCCATGACTTAATGGACAAAAGATTGATTCAGGAGAGCTTAAGTCAATGCATTGTTCCGACAGTGCTCAGCCCAAAGAATGATGGAAGTTGGAGAATGTGTATAGGCTCAAGGGAAATCAATAAGATTACCATTAGATACAGATTTGCATTGCCAAGGATGGATGACTTGATGGATTTTTTGAGTGGAGCAAAGTTTTTTCAAAGATTGATTTGAAAAGCAGATATCATCAAATTAGAATCAGAGAAGGTGATGAATGGAAGAAAACATTCAAGATGAATGAAGGGCTATATGAATGGCTTGTCATGCCATTTGTCTTAACTAATGCATCCAGTACTTTCATGAGGTTGATGAACAAAGTCCTGAAGGATTTCATTGGGAAATTCATCATTGTATATCTTGATGATATATTATTTTTTAGCAGAATAGGAGCAGAACACCTAAAGCATTTAGCTCTAGTAATGAAGAGGTTACAACAAGAGAAATTGTTGATCAATATGAAGAAATCATCATTTATGAGGACATAACTCATTTATTTGGGTTTTGTTATCTCTTCAAATGAGTTGAAGATGGATCCAGAAAAGATAAAGGCGATTAAGAATTGGTCATTGCAGAAGAGATTGTTTGAAGTTCGAAGCTTCCATGGTTTGGCTAGATTTTATAGGAAATTCATCCGAAACTTCAGTGGAATTAGTGCACCAATGATGGATAGGGTGAAGAAAAGACATAAATATTTTCACCAGATGGAGGAAGCAGAAAAGAGCTTCAATCTGCTGAAGAAGAGGATTACTGAGCAACCAATTCTAGTTTTGCCAGATTTCAGCAAGACATTCCAAGTCAGGTGTGACACGAGTGGATTTGCAATTGGAATGGTCTTGAGCCAAGAGGAGAGGCCGATCACGTACTTCACTGAAAAACTGAATAAAGTGAAGATTAAGTACTCCATGTATGACAAATAATTCTATGCAGTCATACAAGCACTGAAGAAGTGGAGACACTATTTGGTTCCCAAGGAGTTTGTTTTGTACAACGATAATCACGCTTTACAATTCGTGACTTGACAGGAGAAGTTGAACCAAAAACATGCTAAATGGGTTGAATACATGCATAATTTTACTTTTGTGACTAAGCATATTTCTAGAACTGCTAACAAAGTTGTTGATGATTTGAGCATAAAATGTTTGCTTATGCAGGAATTCAGAGTCAAGACTTTGGGTTTTGATAACCTCAAAGAAATGTACAGGGATGACCTAGATTTTAAGGAAGCATATGAGGCATATGAGAATCCAATTCTTAGGGACAGAAGCTAATGGACTGAATACATGATCCAGGATGGATTATTATTCAAAGACAATTAGCTATGTATTCTGAGATGGTCGATGAGGGAGAATTTACTAAAGGAAAAACACAGCGGAGGATTAGCTGGACACTTCGGTCATGATAAAAAATTCTCAAAGTTGAATGACTCATATTTTTGGCTAGGGATGAGGACGTATGTGAAGAAATTTGTGGATAGGTGTAGAATTTGTTAGCACATGAAGGGAAAAAGGCAGAACATAGGGTTATATCAACCGTTACCCATTCCTGAAAGGCCATGGGATGTAGTGAGCATGGATTTCATATTGGGTCTGCCAAGGAAACAAATAGGATATGATTCAATCTTTGTATTTGTAGACATATTTTCAAAGATGGCACATTTCATACTATGCTAGAAAACCAGTGATGCAAATCATATTGCGAACCTGTTTTTCAAGGAAGTCGTCAGACTTCACGGTTTTCCAAAGAGTATCATTTCTGATCAAGATACCAAGTTCATAGGACATTTATGGAGGACCTTATGGAAGAAGCTAGGGACAAACTTGTCTTTTAGATCAGCGTATCATCCTCAAATGGATGGACAGACAGAGGTTGTAAATAGGAGCTTGGGAGATTTGTTGAGGAGCTTAGTGGTTGAACACCAAAGTTAGTGGGATCACATTCTGCCACAGGAGGAATTCACTTACAATGATTCACTCAACATAAGCATAGGGAAAAGTACATTTCAGATTGTATATGGAATGCAACCAAGGAGAGTTTATGAATTGAAAGATGAAGAACAAGTTGAATTCAAAAGAGCTAGTGCAAAGGACTTTGTAGAAGAAATGAAGGAGCTGCACAGCTGAATCAAGGAGTGATTGCAGAGTTCAAGTCAATAATACAAGTGGAGAGCAGATGAACACAGGTGATAACTTCAGTTTGAAGTTGGTGATCTGATTCTTTTACATCTGAGGAAGGAGAGGTTCCCAAGGGGAACATATAAAAAACTGATGATGAAGAAGATTGGACTGTGCAAGGTCATCAGAAAATTTGGGGCAAACACATATGAGATTGAATTACCCGATGGGGTTAGAATCTCACCGATATTCAACGTTGTAGATTTGTACCCTTACAGAGCTAAAGAAGTAGGAGAAAAGGAGGAGGAGAAAGAAATTTGATGGACCAAACAAATGCCTATAGCTGAAAAGCCACAAATGGAAAGCATAATTGACAAGAGGATCAACAAAAAGACCAGGAGAAAAGAGTATTTTGAATACTTGGTCAAATGGAAGCGACATCCAGTTGAATATGTCAGTTGGGAGGATGAAGTAAAAATTCAAAGGCATGGAAAGACTGTGCAAGAACTCATGAACAAGAGTTCATGAAATATTTTAAGTGAGGGAGTATGATGCAGGAGCATCGTAAGCAGCTAGCCAAGCAAACGTAAAGGCGGGAGACAGCTGGAAAAGCACGAGCACACATTTTGAAATGTCTTGAAGGTTAATAAATGTATATTAATGTAATATATAGGGGAAGTGCACTTACATTTATATCTTGGAGTTGTGAACATATCTTGAGCGATTTCTCTCATCTATCGGATGTAATAGGCATTTAAGTCTGTTTAATGAAAGTAGGTGAATGTAATTTAATAGATTAGATAGTTTTGGAAGCATAGGAGGGAAAACAAGTATAGACACCCTCACCCTTGTATCATAGTAACATTATGATCATTTAGAATTCATAAGTTGTTGAGTTGTAGCAGAGAGTTGTAGAGAAGAACCCATGTATAGGAACACTTGAGTTAATATATAAAGCTTTGACTCAATTTTCATGGTGTTATAATCCTTACTGTTTACATTAGTTAAATGTCATGTTCACAGTTGTTTTGTTTTCTCTGATACACATTTTTTTCAATGCTATGTTGTCTATATGTTTTCATGTTGAATGTATGAAGTCTGAGAGAGAACAAGAATGAGTTTCAATTGTTCCTCTTCCTGAGAGTTCCTGCAAGGAGTGCAGTGAACGTCCGCAAGGTGTGCGTTGATGTGGGTTTGAGTTTTATCTCATAAAGCTTAGGAGGGATATCATTGTTCTCATACCAGCAGAAGTGCATGAGAAGCATAGAGCTGTGAAAGGTGTGCACAGGCTGGTTGAAGCCTCATAACTTATCAACTAAGGTGAAGGCTGAAGGACTACTATTGCAAAGACTGCATAGGGTCAAAGACTCAAAATAACCATAGGTTAATTGAAATTTTTCCACAAGGAGTGCAAGTAGGATTCCTTTTGGAGACTTGAATTTGCAAGCGAGAGTGCAGGAGGGATAGTACCTTTGAAGTGTTCAAAGGGAGGTGGAGATCGAAATCGTCTCACAGAGGTCAAGTTCAAGTGGAAGGACGCCAAGTCATTTTGGCCAGAGATCCTTGAGAAGAGTGAACGAATGGTGACAGGCCTTCCTGAAGGAAGTGTCGAAGTTGCAAGAGTCATTGGATCTTGTAGAGTTGCAAGGTGGTTAGCGGCTGGTGAAACTCATCACCCAGGATTTGAGGGTCAATGTGAGTCATTGATCTCATTTCAACCCACGTTGTTGGATCATTTTGCGAATTCGAGGTTCGTGAGTTCGGAAGGAATACCAAATTCTTCATTTCGTGAAGTCCCAAGTTGTGAGAAGCAAGGAAGGAGATCTAGACTATTGGATCCAAGCCACGGGAGAACCGTTGGATCAAAACCCAGCGGCGTATCACGTATCAGGGGCTCAGGGTTTGAAAGAATTTTAGTTTGAATGTGAGGTCGCGAGGTGCCGAGCACCGAGGGCCCGTAGAACACGTGGCACATCCGTTAGGTGGGGACCGCGTGGTGAACAAGTGGTGTAACAAAAAACACCCAGAGAAAGGTGTAAATGGGTGACATGTGGTGTGTACTCGTTGCATTGAAGGAGCCAAATCGTCGTTGACTTTTTCATCTCAGGGATTCACAAAGGAGGAGCACAAGGCCCGACACTCCAACTCGCGAAGTCATGAGTTGCGAGTAGTGATAAAGGAGTCAACTCATCGCTGACTTTTTCTTCTCGAGGATTCTTAAAGGAGGAGCACGAGGCTCGACACTCCAACTCGCGAAGTCGTGAGTTGCAAGTAGTGCTAGTGCTAAGCCCTAGCCAGTGGTTATGTGCAAAAGGAATTAACAAGGAGGAACTATACCCATATCACATCTCGGGTATTGACGTTTGGAGAAAGAGGAGTCAGGGGTATTCGATTCACGAACTCACGAGTTTCGAGAGGCGCTTACGCTAAGGCAAGATTGTGATTTCATGGAGATGTAAGGCCCATGCCTGGTGCTAAGTTGTGCATGGCAGGTTTTCATAAATGACCAGTGGATTTGCTGAGGGTTCCCACAGGGAATCAAATCAAGCGCTTCGGCTTGAGGATAATTTAAGAAAGATCCTATGCAGATCTCGACCAGAGGGTCGGCGGTTTGCGTTAGATAGTAGGAGAGAGGCCTAGAGATCTTGCGTTAGGATTCTAATAGTTTAGAGTGGTGGTTAGGTTAGGGTATGTTGCAAATGAATATGGACAACAAAATTCAGAAAGAGTGTTGTCCAAAGGAAATTCCTTGAAACACTTTTAATATTTACCATTCTAATAAAGTTGTTTTCAAACCAAGCATGTGTATTATTAATGTCAGTACTGCTTAAGTAGAAATTATTGATCTTCTCAAAATGATGACATATAAGCAACTTATTATTAGCTGGACCTAAGTAATGCCTCCCTTTAAATGAATATTATAAATAACTAAAAAAAATTGATCCCCATTTTACTAAATGTATGGCATGTTTCTTTCCTTTGGGGAGCTTCTCAAGGTGAAATGGATATTTTCTTTAGAAATGAATGATTATGGATTTACTGGAAAACATTTTTTTTTATCCTTTTTTATGTTAGGATACCTGACTTCTGAGTTTTTCTTTTTATGAATGAAAGTACCCAATAATAGGGAAATGTAAGAATACCAAGATATGA
Source organism: Picea engelmannii (assembly GCA_009831015.1). NCBI lineage: Eukaryota > Viridiplantae > Streptophyta > Pinopsida > Pinales > Pinaceae > Picea > Picea engelmannii. The sequence continues at coordinate 87,044 of ML804715.1, forward strand.
TAATTTTATCAATGTTCACTAATGATCTCAAAGGTAGTTCAATGGGACTCAAAAGTACAATTGAGTAGTGACCCATTGTGGGATCATAGTAGCATCTTATAGAAGTTGAACTATAAAAAAAAATAAGATAAACTACTTTAAAAGAGAAATGACAAAATGGAAATTTCATATGTAACATGAAAAACGGATGAGCGTCCTCGTTAGAAGATGAAGCCCTTGATGTCACTACAAAAATAGTACTAAAAGTAGAGAAGGGAGGAGATGATTTCCCCGATGAGTCACCAACCGAAGATTAGTCAATTCATTGCTTGACAATGTCTTTTGGGGAGAGTCCAGATTTGAGAGGACTTGACTATGTAACCATGGGTGAAATTAAAAATACCTAGCGATTGATGGTTGGTTTCATAAAGAGGGTTTGTAGTGGAAAATGAATTGTGATAAGAAAGAGATCTCCTCAAAATCTTAGTGGGTTTTAAATATCCTATTCATAGTCCGGACAAAGACAATACAAACCTCATTAATAAACTCAATTTAATGATGAGAAGTTCTTCCCATTGCTACAATTAATCACCACACAACACATAAATCTAAATTATGGCATCAACTAGGACTCAAATCCAAATTTAAGAAAAAGATAATTTCCTTATTTTTGATAAATGATTATAAGTTGCACTTAACTATAAGGAACATAATTACAATTGTGTGCTTGTCACAGGTTCAACTATATCATTAGCTCAAGGAAATATTTAATAAACAAGTGACCAAAAGAACAAACCCACACAAGCATGGTGACAACAACAATTGCAAGGTATACTTATATGGAACTTAGTACCTAAATCTAGTTAGAAGGGACATGATCCAAGTTATTGGCTTTAGTTAGTTACAATGGTATGTTGTTCTAGACATTGCAATAAATCAAATGATATATTAATTGCCCCCAGAATTCCAAGAATGGGGGACTGTGTCAGAGTGAATCTGTATCTAGCTTTAAAATGGTGGGATTGTCTTTGTAATAGTTATGTCAGTCCTAAATTGAGTCTCAAGTTAGTAGCTTTAGTAGATTTAGGGATCTATAGAGATTAGGTCTAGATGTCTTGTGTTAGGCCACTAAGAGTCTAGGATTTCTAGGCTTAGGATGTAGGTTAGGCAAAGGTATGTAGGGGTAGCCTAGGTTAAGTTAGGAGGTTTGAACCTCCTAGGAGGAGAAATAAGCATATGAAGAGGATGATGAACCTCAGGGTCACTGCATTCAGTGTCTACTACATTGATTTAGGCTAGCAATAGTGTTGGATAGAGAGACATACCTTGGGGATTGTACCCACCGCCATGCATCCTTAACACTCGTTGAGTTAGAATAACTTTGTCTTCTTAAATTCAAATTTCCTAAAAAAAATCATTGATCTCCACATTCATTATGAAATATAATGATAGTCATAAATCAACCAAAAATAACCTTAAACCAGTCCTTAAAAAGATCCATACCTTTGAGTGAAGGGGTGCCTCCAATGTTGCTCCTTTCCATCCTGTGATTCATCACATGACTTAATTATATTTCAGAATAGTAATTAAAGATGTAACAACCTCTACAAATTAATGACTAAATACGAATACCTAAATGAACTTCTCTTCGTTTCGAGAGTAAATTATTCTCTACTGAACAGGACCAACCACGTGAAGGTGGAAGCTCTTTTGGCCCCTCCCCCTCTCATATCACTCTCATTTCCCCATACCCAATCTATCTAGATTTTACAACTATAATTAGAAATGACAGAAACATTAAATGTAAGAAAAAAGCATTCATTTCCATGTACTAAAACAAAAAACATGAAAGCAAATAACATTCATGACATGTAGGAAAATAAAATAAAATACATTGGACCAGAAATATATTGGATTTATATTAATAATAAAATTTCCAATATTTTTTTCTTCTTCTTCTTCTTCTTCTTCTTGGTCTCCATGAAAGCACAAATTAAGTCATCATCATAATTTAACTGATCTCCCACAGTTATTGGGCATTCTTGAAATGTTGCATCATCAATACTCAACACCTCACGCCATGATGAACGTCTAGTATTTTGATGTTGAGGTTGAGGATGTGCATCATGGGAATCCATTGCTACAACAACAACAAAAAATTCAAGTGATATTGTTATTCACTATTGCTAGGGAAATTTAATTAATACAAATTTAATTACAATGTTTTATACCTGGATTAGCTGGTGCAGTAGAAACAGTGGTTGGTGGCCACATTGTTGTTTCTGCGCTTGTTGATCTTCGCTCTTGATCAACATCTACATGCTTTGCCATATGAAACAATATAAGTATTTAGTACAGAATATACCCTAAATATTAGTACTCATTGAAAAATGAAAAAACATTAAATATGTGTGCATACCACTATGTAATGGTCCTTCGACAATAATGCTTGAATCAATATGGGGGTCAGGATGTGATTCATCGGCCGATACATCAGGAGCATTGGTAGCATTTTTATTCTCCTACGAATGTGGAAAAGACACACATTATTTTACATTACAAGTAACCAATGAGTAAAAACTAATCGACAAGTTTTTATTTTCATTTTATTTACCATGTCCTCCAGAGAGACACATGGTGATTTCCCCAATCTTCTTCCTCGTGCCACCACACCCTCAAAACCCTGTGTGAACCCAAACTTTAGATCTTCTTCTGTGGTTTGGTCGTTGAACAAATCCCCCTGTATTGAGAAATATCAAAATCATTAGTCACTCGCTGCAATGAATTACATATTTTGTGATGATGATAAAAAAAAAGTAAAATGTTTAGGCACTTACAACTTGTGCCTCCAATCTCCCATAACCATCTTGGCCCAGTTTATGTTGGTCGTGTTTTTCTTGTCTTGCCTTTGTTTCCTTGGAAGTGTCTTGGAGTCTACGCAATATTTTGAAATATGTTAGATATTGATTGTTTTCCTCGTAAAGTAAACAAAAGACCATCATAGTAAGTTGAAAACACCTCTTACCTTCCAGGGCTAGGTGGTTTCTTCCCTTGTGCTTTCATCGCTAATTCTCTTGCATCGAGAATAATCTCTTTCCACTCCCTCTTGAGGACAGCCAAAAGGCATTCACACTTGGGGTCCTGTACTAATTTATTCCTATATGCCTCTCTAACATGTTTCAAATGCTTGTTGGTCCTTTTTAGTACTTCTACCATATTGAACGAGTCACCAAACTTGCCAACCAGTCTGGATATAAGAAGGTTTTTCAGTTTGGAATTTTGTCCATTCCATCATAGTCGAATGGTCGGCCCAAAATGTTCTAATGCATAGTCATGAAAACTATTGTAGAACACATTGTTTCCTGTAAAACATTGTCATCATTAGTAATTTAAATCTCATTGATATGTGATTGTTTAAACAATTATATAACAGGAATCTCGATAAAGACATATATTAAATACCTGGTAATTGTCCTATTTTTAGAGGAACCATGTCCTCGTCAACCAAAAATGATACCGTTGTTGTTCCTGTGCTTTGGATATGTGTAGCACCAGGGTAACAATTAATGGAAGAGTGATAAGTTCCATGATCATGTACACCACCTACACAATCTGGCGTGTGCTGTGGGGGCGTGGCATCACCCCTAGAAGGTATAGAATCGGTCTCAGGCAGAACACTTGGGGTGGAAAATAGTTTGGTGGCTACATGGCCATGGGGGTTCATTGTTGCAGTCCTGGTGCTACTACCAGGACCTTCCCCTTCCCCTCTCATCGATCTCAAAATATTATACAATGAGAAATATGTGTTAATTGCATATATCAAATTACAAAATTTAAAACCAAAAATTGATATTGTTAGATGACATGACTTACCCCATAATTTGCTATCTTAACGCACAAATCAGCTATCCTTTGGAAATCCTCAGCAGTTTCTAGCCCAACAACGACCAAATCCTGGAATTCCCTATTGGCCTTTCTTAGGGACAATTCTATTTTCTGCAAGGGGTCTCTAGAATCAAATATCTCTTCATTGCTTATATATTCATCATTTTCGGTTGATGCGGTGCTAGGAACAAGGCCTTTGACTCGATCACCACTCTATCATAATTTCAAGAAGAATGTTAATACATGCAAGAAATATTGAAAAAACAATATATGAAATAATGGAATATTGGAAAATATTATCAAATGAAACATTCACACATACAAATTAGCAAAATATTTGGAAATGAAACATCGAGCAAAAATTAGCAAATGGAACATTCATAAATAAAATAAAATTTCGTCACAAATGAAACATTCACAAATTAAGTAATCCCTTTTTAAGTTTGGGTATAATGGGTTTTGTACCGTAGAAAAAGAAGACGTTCCTGGGTCAACTCGATTCAGATTATAATTGACCAGCAACTCTTCGCCTATCATTATTGTTTTCACTGCACATACAAATATCCTATTACCTTCATGCTCCTCAAAAATGCAATTGGGTTCCTTTCTTATTGTCCCAAGCCTTGTACTATTTATAAGACCTACAATATTCCCTGATTCCTTTAGCTTTCCATCAATATACATAGTTGCTCCTTTATTTTTATTATTATCTTTCAGTTGTATATAATTTGCGGTGAGTGTGTATCTCCACATACTAGACATATATTGGACCAACCTCAACCATACTCCATAAGTGTAACATGGTCCAACATACTCAAACAATTCAACTAATCCACCATATTTTACCTTTATTTCATCCATGGAGAATAAACCAAGGCCATGGATGGATGACGGAGCAATGTGATACATCCTCTCATTAACACAGAAGTCAGTGTCCAACTCTGGCAGTTCCTTGGGTGCCCACTATTTTATTAGGTGTTTGTACCTCAAGGGAACCTCGATGTCACCTATGCTCTCATCGTCATAAGAGCATAATCCTCCTTCAGAAAGAAATAATTTCATGCACCTACCAAACTTTCTTCTAGCCTTTTCACCTCTAGTTGATTTAGCCTTGTAACATGTGTTGGATATGTTTTCCCTTTTCCCTCTCAAAATTTCATCGCTCGAGCTAGATGATAGGTCTGATAGACACATATTTGGTTGTACCTTCACTCCATCAAGGGATAAGAAAATGTTAGGCCAATGATCTTCATATTATAGTATAGATAAAGATAAACATTGAAATTATAACTTGACATGTAAGACTTTTGCATCTAGGGTTGGAGCCCAACCTATGAGAAAACACAAAGTATTTCTTCACTCAGTATTTTGGGTAGGTGTTGGGCCAAGAGAAAAAAATATATTAAATGTTGCATAAAAGAATCATGTTGGGTGGGAATTGAGCCAAAATAATTAAATGAATGCTTCCAATATTTGTTGGGGTGGAAGGAAGATCTCAAAATAACCCAACGCTATACATCACGAGATCCCATCTTTAGTGATATAGCTCTGAGCATTGGCATTCCATCTAATCAAACTTTTGGTAAGATTTTAGAAACATATTAAAGAGCACTAAAAATGCTATAATTTATTCCCTGAGGATATAGGAAAGAAACAATGGACCCTATCTAAATGAACTACATGGTATAGTTATCTCAATTTCACTAAGTTGCAACCTAGCCAAAGATTCTCCCTTGTTTCAATGTAGTCCTTTGGTTGATTAGGAGGACTATCACTAAGTAAAGGGATATATACTTAGCTAACAATATGAGGCTTTCCTCATACACCCCACACACTATGAAAACCATTTCCAAGATTCCATATCCTAAGGTAATGTTGGACAAGGAATTTGTATAGGTATTTACAAGAAAACATGACCCAATGAAGGTGATTGTAATTATGTGGGAAGATAGAAGAAATAATTTAGAATTTCCCATCTAATTTGTAGCGCACCTATAATTTATGAGAACCCATGAAGGATTTCATCATGCTAGTGAGTAGGTTATATGGTGAAAATGATTTCTCCTATATGCAGAAGCATTGGGTTCCCTCGATACACCAAATGTTGAAGAAGGCAGTTGTAATATAGATGAATAGAGAAAATAATTGTTATATTTGAGTAGAACAAAGGTAGAAAAAGACCTTATATATTTTTTTCACAAGTGATAGTGCCTATTGTAACTCCATAGTGAGTCCATGCTTCTTTGTAAACAACAAGGTGCATTGCTCATTTTCTTGTTGGTTTTTCCCAAATCAGGTTTCCCATAGTACATATTGGTATTCCTTGTGTTGGTGTGCTCATTTTATTAATATATGTTCTCTCTTATATTCTCAGTTCATTTCAATATTTTGACTAATATACTTGTAATATTACATTTTGATCATAAGAAAACATTGTATAAATGAGTATAATCTCATGGTATTTTGTATTAGAATTTAGGATGTCTTGTAACAAAGTGTCCAATGTAATACGCATGATAGACTATAGTTTATATACCATATTGGTATCAGAGAAGTTTTGTATGGGGTTTCCATGGAATATTGTAGGATCTAAAAAATGATGGAAAGAAATCAGGTCCAAACACTATTCATGGTGTATGGATATTGTATCATTCAAAAGGATGACCTAGAGGAGACATTTGCAAGAATGGAAGTGTGTGTCTTTGACATCTTCATAGTATGGAAATTTTAATGGCGTATCTAAAGAGTAATTTTTTGGTAATGTTGGACAAGGAATTTGTGTAGGTATTTGCAAGAAAGCATGACCCAATGAAGGTGATTGTAATTATGTGGAAAGATAGAAGAAATAATTTAGAATGTCCCATCTAATTTGTAGCCCACCTCTAATTTATGAGTTATCAAAAGTTGTGGAGATATGGTATTTGGATCATTACAAACATTTTTTCAAGGTGTTCTTAGCTCCTTTTATGTTATCCTCTTTTATAAACCATGCCCAATATTTTTTAAGGGAAACTTATTTGTGTTAGGTCTTATCAACAGTTGGTACATAGAAGGAGATGACAATTATATCCAAATTTATAAGTGCACCTCATCTTTTTATATATTTCTTAATCACATCCTAGGTAGATTAGTAATCATGGATGTATCTTCCCAAATCGTCGAATTTGGATCCTATACAGAATTAAAGGAACAAAATAAATTCTTGATTTCAACATACCCTCTCACCATTAGAGATTTTATTATGAAATATGTCTTTGCAATCTTGGTAAAACATGACTAGATTGAATTCTACATATTGCATCTCAATATTTTTAAAGTCCATGACCTACTGGACAATATTTTTTACCACTTCAAGAATTAACACTTAGGTTGGAAATATTTCCACCAAGAATGCCCATAATAAGGATGTCCATAAGAAGAGCGACGATAAGATAATATAATAAGGGGGGCATACTAAGATTATGGGCTATATTATGGAAGCTTATTACTCTGCCACACTTCCTACAGATTAGCACAAACTAGGTAGGATCTATTCCACATACTAGTATCTCTTATAGACAAGTGGTTTAGGGATTCCTATCCTCATTCTTATATTGAGGGCTCCTTATTCTCATGTAGAAGAGGGATTAAGAGAAAGACTAAAACCTAAACTCTATATCAGGAATTCAGAAGATATCATAATAAGAATGCTCATAAGAAGAAGAAGCAGAGTAAGAAGGTGAGAGGGAAGAAATCTCTATGCTTGGGAGGTAAATGAGAAATAGATGTGCTTGGGAGGTAAATGAGCATGGGAATATACCAATACGACTCATACTCAGCGATTTGCATTGGAAGGGGCAAGAAAAAATTGGAATAACATACTCAATGATTCATTTTGGAAGAAAAGGAAGTCAAACAAAAAAATAGAAAATAAATACAGAGTCAACAAGGCACTAAATCACTATCCTACGAGGTGTGAGATCAATAGCTGAATATGGAGGAAAAATAGGGTTTAGAGACTATTTTTTCATACCATGGTTTTTTCCAGGGAAGTCTATGGAATCGTAATTTTGCATGTGCGCCTCTCCCTCCTCCATGCGCCTCTCACTCCTTTTCCTATGATCCTCTCCCTCATCCTCCTCCTCTCCCTCCTTCTCCCCTACTACCCTCCACTCTGTGTGTGTGCCTCCCTCTCCACTTCTACCCTCCACTCTGTGTGCAGCTATTCGGGCT
>ML804715.1:95169-105962 GCA_009831015.1 Picea engelmannii
TATCATTGAAAAATAAATTGCATACTTTGGTTAACATAAAGAACAAGTAAATCTTCAGTTATTTTTAACAAAGGTTGTTTTAACCATAACACAAAAAAGTCACAGCGTTAGGGTTTGGAGGAGCTACAATGGTAGGAGCATCCAAGAAAATCTTCCATGAGTGCACATGGGGGCGGGGAGTCATCTCCCTGTTGATATTATGGTAGCTTTGGGAGGTATGAACCTATATTGTGACCTATGACGAGATTAGAATGTTCTGGAAGGAAGGAAACAAATGAAGGAAACCCTAGACAAGATGTCGGCTGCAGAAATATAATTAATATGAAATAATTAGTACCCATAAGGAGAAGTCGGCCCTATTAAGTCTGCTAGAATCACTATAAATACAGGGCACCAGTCTCTCATTTGACACACCTCTTAGAATTTTAGAGAGCAGTTTCTGCGCACTGCAGTCCAACATTTTTGTGTGCAAGTCCTAGGGAAGGTGTTTCACTAGTTCTTGGGTGGGACTATCTGATCAGCTTGGTTACTTCTTGCTTGGTGCATTAGCCTCTCTTGGCTATTGGATTGCTACCAGGATTCTTTTCTCTGTCAAGTTCAAGGTGCTTGGAGGGTGGCTTTGGCCTATGGTTGGGTGACAAGGGTATTATTAATGGTAAAACGAGCACAATATTTCATATTTTAACAGGTTATGGGTGCAGACCTCTTTCATTCAATATAAACTTTGGAAGCAATCATAACCGCTAGGATATTGAGATCATTGAAAAACTTCCACTAGGGTTACTATCAGGAGAAGCTTCCAAGGACACTATAACTAGGGTTACTAGCATAAGCAGTTGCAGAAACCCTAATCTCAGATCCGACACCTTGTGTTGAGCATCTTGCTCAAAAACCAGATATTCAGATGCGCCCTAACTTGGCACACCTTTTGGCTCTCTCAGAAGACATACATGATGAAGCTGAAGTTTTGGATCAATACCAGTCAACCGAAGACATGAGTGAAACGATCAATCTTTTACACTACTTAGCACTTACTGGAACGACTGAAGATGACATGTGGATAATCGATAGTGGAGCTTCTAGGCACATGACCGAAGATCAAGCCAGACTCTCAAATCTAAATGAGAAGAAGACCTCGTACAAGGTAGATCTTGTAGACAAAACCACTTACCCCATGGAAGGATTTGGACAAGCCTCCATCAAAATGAAAATAGGTAACTAAGTTCACTTAAGTAGTGTTTTATATGTACCTGGTTTAGAAAATAATCTTGTATCGATATCTTTCCTAGAAGACAAGGGAAACATAATAGCTTTCATGGATGGAAAGGTGTTATGATGGCATAAAGACTCCAACATAGAGAATGCTAGGGTTATTGGAAGTCATGAAGGAAATCTGTATAGACTACATGAACAAAATGAAGAATCTCTTGTACACAACGAAGTCAACCCCAATGAGCTTTGGCAGAGAAGTTATGCTCACATTAACTATCAAGCATTACCCTTTCTCAAAAGGATGGTTGAAAGAATACCAGAGTTTTAGTCTACACATGAAGGAATCTGAAAAGGATATGCTCTTGGGAAGAATATCAAGAAACCATTCCCAAGTAGCAACAACAAATCTAAGGAGATTCTAGATCTGATATACTCAGATGTTTGCGGTCCGATGCCAGTAAAATCTCTAGGAGGATCTTCCTACTACGTAATCTTCACAGATGACTATTCAAGAAATACTTGGCTACATCTACTAAATACAAAAGATGAATTATTCAACAAGTTTCAAGAGTTCAAAGAAGAATTAGAAAACCTCACTAATAAGAAGATCAAGACACTAAGAACTGATAATGGTGGAGAATACACATCAAAGGAATTCATTGCATTCTGCAAATCGACAGGGATTAGGAGGGAGCTGATTGTTCCTCATAATCCTCAACAAAATGGTGTAGCAGAAAGAAAGAACAAATCTATTGAAGAAACCACAAAATCATTACTAAATGATCAAGGTCTATCCATGTTCTTATGGGAAGAAGCAACAATGACAACAATATATGTGCATAACAGAAATCGTCATCGTATATTGAAGGACATGAAACCAGAAGAAGATTTCTCAGGTAAGAAACCTAATGTGGAAAATCTAATAATATTTGGATTTCCTGTTTACTCTCACATTCCCAAGGACAAGAGGAATAAAGTAGAACCTTCAAGAAAGAAAGGGATATTCATGGGATACAGTGATTCATCCAAAGCTTATAGAATATATATTCCATAAAAATACAAGATCGAAGTCAGCAGAGATGTAACATTCAATGAGAAGATAACCTTTAAGAAACCCATAGAAGAAACTATAGAAGAAGAAGAGATTGAAGAACTTAACGAAGAAAGAAAAGAAAACGAAAATGACGAAAAGGAGCTACATGATCATCTTATGGAACCATGTGAAAACACTAATTCAGATATCTTACCTAAGAACAAGAAAGGACCATCTTGGCTTGAAGCTACCTTAAAAGACACAAAAAGACTCAAGGTTACAGAAGGAACATTCAGAAAGAGTAAAAGACCTAAAATATTCTCAAGTTATGCAACATACATGACGAAGCTTCTAGATGAAGAACCTACCACATTTGAATAAGCAGTTCAAAAGGGACAATGGAAAGAATCTATGATGGAAGAGAATCAATCCATTATGAAAAATGAGGTATGGTAAATCATACCAAGACCTAAAGAGAAATCAGTGGTAACTTCAAAATGGGTGTACAAGATCAAACATGCAGCAGACGAAAGCGTGGATAAATACAAGGCAAGATTTGTAGCTAGAGGATTCTCCTAGAAGGAGGGAGAAGATTATGATGAAACGTTTTCGCTGGTGGCTAGATATACTTCCATCAAAGCTATCATATCTCTTTTCGCTTCCATGGGATGGAACTTACATCAGATGGATGTAAAGACAACTTTCCTCAATGGAGCTATTGAAGAAGAAGTATATATTGAACAACCTCAAGGGTTTGAGGTACATTCCAGAGAAACTCACGTTTTCAGATTAAAGAAATCTCTATATGGACTCAAGAAAGCTCGAAGGGCTTGGTATGCCAGAATGGAAAACTATCTAATGAGACTTGGTTTCTCCAAGAGTCATGCAGATCCAAACCTTTACTATAATCTCGTGGACAATGCACTTGTAATCCTACTACTATATGTTAACGATCTATTCATAACAAGTGAAGAGTCTCTCATCATCCAGTGTAAGAATGAATTAGATTCTAAATTTGATATGAAAGATCTAGGTCTCATGCATTATTACTTGGCACTAGAAGTATGGCAGAAGCGTGGTGAAGTATTCCTTGGACAAGGAAAGTATGCAATAAAGATCCTTCAAAAATTTGGAATGATGGAGTGTAAGTCCATGGACATTCCTATGAATGAGGACATAATAAAAGTAAAGGAACGAGATTCTGATCCAATAGATCCATCTCTATATCGACAACTAATTGGGTCATTGATGTATTTGGTAAATACTCGACCAGACATTTGCTTTTCTGTGAATACACTAAGCCAGTTCCAGGTGGAACCGAGACATGAGCATTGGATAGCTTGAAAGCATGTACTAAGATATATTCATGGAACAATAAACTATGGTTTGAGATATACCGCATCCAACAATATACATCTTCATGGATTCACAAACTCAAATTGGGCAGGAAGCGCAAAAGACAGAAAGAGCACTTCAGGCATGTGTTTCAACTTGGGCTCCACTATGATATCTTCAGGCAAAAGGAAACATAAGTCTGTTTCACTCAACATAGTAGAAGCAGAGTATATGGAAGCATGTGAAGCATGCATAGAAGAAATATGGTTAAGGAAGTTAATCTCTGATTTATTTGATCAGATTCCAGAATCGATGATAATATATTGTGATAATAAGAGTTTTATAACATTATCATAACATCCTATGTTTCATGAAAGGTCGAAACACATTGATATCAAATACTACTTTATTCGAGATAAATTCCAGGAAGGAGAGGTAAAGCTCGATTATATACCCACTGATGAGAAGACAACAAATATCCTGACAAAACCTCTATCCAGAATAAAGTTTGCATATTTCCGAGAGAATATGGGGATTGTGGAAATAACTCCCTTAGTTGAAAGGGAAGAAATGACTCTCTAGGTTGGGAGGGAGCACTGAAAATATTATTGAAAACATTTATTTTTTGATTGAAAAATAGTCCAACTCGGACAGATTCTTTCCTGTTCGGAAAGTGGATTGAGATTTATGATGGAAAACGATTTCCCATTATGGTTAACATGGGAAATGGTCTAGATTGTTGATGTATCATAACAAGTGACTTCCCATTGTGGTTAAAATGGGGAGTGGTCTAGGGAAGTCTCTCTTCTTGAGGGTTACTCAAGAAGACTGGCCCGCCTCACTGGACAATGATTTCTCATTGTGGTTAACATGAGGAATGGTCTATTTTGGAGGTTGATATAGGACAGTCTTTTCCTCTTGTGGTTAACAGAGGAAATGGTCCAGACAGTCATTCCTTAGGGTTTATACATTCTCTCCAGGGTGCACTTTGATTAGTGTAGGAGGAATGGCCCAGGGTGGGGAATAGTCCAGGCTAAACAATCAGGGACATGCATTCCTTAGTGTTTATGCATTCTCTCCAGGGTGCACTTTGATTAGTGTAGGAAGAATGGCCCAGGGTGGGGAATGGTCCAGGTTCAGAATACAGAACATTTATTCTTCCTTTCTTGAGAAGAATAGTCCAAATATCTCATTGTTCTACTCTAAGGACAGATATTCTTTCATATCTCATAGACGTGAGTGAAAGATTGGCCCAGATGATTCAATTTATTTTAACAATATTTTTCTGTGCAGGTTGGCATCAGATGATTGTTATGGAGACTACCTATCTCTAGACAGTAGAGATATACTACGGTGGTGGATTTGTTCCACTGTTTGTGACTATGTGTCACAGTTTGAGTAGTTGCGTACTACCATGGATAAACACAGGTGTGTTCTATCAATTGATATTGTACCAATTGTCATAGGATACTATCCAGTTGAATAATAATGACGGTGCTCGTGATACTACCAATTGAATGATCTTTTTGTTCTCAAGACCATACCTCCCTAGCTAGGAGGGAGTGTTGATATTATGGTATCTTTGGGAGGTATGAACCTCTATTCTGACCTATGATGAGATTAGAATGCTTCGAAAGGAAACAAAGAAATGAAGGAAACCCCAGACAAGATGTCGACTGTAGAAATATAATTAATATGAATTAATTAGTACCCAGAAGGAGAAGTCGGCCCCAATAATTCTGCCAAAATCACTATAAATATAGGGTGCCAGTCTCTCATTTGACATACTTCTCTGAATTGCATAGAGTGGTTTTTGTGCACTGTAGTCCAATAGTTTTGTGCACAAGTCCTAGGGAAGGTGTTGCGCCAGTTCTTGGGTGGGACTATCTGATCAACTTGGTTACTTCTTGCTTGGTGGATTAGCCTCTCTTGGCTATTGGATTTCTACCAGGATTATTTTCTCTATCAAGGTCAAGGTGCTCGGGGGGTGGCTTCAACCTATGGTTGGGTGACAAGGGTATTTCCAATGCTAAAATGAGCACAATCTTTCATATTCTAACACTCCACACCCCGCCCCCCCTCCATTCTCTGCTGATGTTTCTTTCAGGAATCTCATCAATAGAAAAGGTAAGAAAATTCCCCCCCCTGAAGTCCCAAAATTCATCAAGAAATTATATGCTATCCCGGAAATAACATTGCCATAGGAACAACCCATCAAGATCACCCTGACATTAGTAGAAAGAGGGTTAGTAGGCCAATTTCTGGGGCTATGGCCATCGACAAAAAATATGGATGATTGAATCCAGAGGAACTGGAGGCCCCAACTTCAACACAGTGTAACCTGCTATCTAGTGGCAAGGGGCTTCTTCATTTTTGAATTCTTTTCGAAAGAAGGAACCGAAGGCCCCAACTTCAACACATCATAACCTGCTATCCAGTGGCAAGGGGAATTCTTCATTTTTGAATCTAGGGGTCCATCATACCCACCAACTGAAAGTTTGCATGTATCTGTACAAAAAAAAGAAACAACTTCAAAATTGGTATTGTGCTTGGATCGCCCCTCATCATCAAGCTTATACTCTCTACATATCTCTCTAAGGCCATATTCCTTAAAATGTGTAATGGCATATTTGTCATGATACCCTACTTCATTTTCAATTGTACTACATCTCTTATTTTTCCTCTCTATGTTTATCTCTCCTATATATTTTCATGATGGAGTGGAGTGTAGGAGAAGGGGGAACTTGAACCTTAGGCCAATCCAGTTTATCTTAATATTATTTATAGTTTCCACATATAGATATGATATATATAGGGTAGATTTTAGACCATGTGGGAAGTGAGTCTCTTCTCTCTTGAGTGTAGGGGTTAACTTCTCCCTCCTATTTTAGCATAATTGTAACACCCTATCACTAGAGTTCTTCATGGTGCTTTAGTATTGCATTATGGATTCCTTCTACTTCTCCTCTAGAACTAGAATAAATTCTACATCTGAATCCTTTTGGGCATAGTTTCTCAATAGAACTTTAGGCTTAGTTTTTTTATCCCTTACCCACAAGCTAATGTTGATCTCTTCTTCTCTGTATATTTGGGCTTGCATGGGAATACATAAGGGTTGGGAGACCACTTCAATGGATGAGGAAAAACATAATTGTTTGGGTGGAATTCACACATCAATTTTTTCTACAATTTGTTTCTACTTATCATGGCATTTGGGATAAATTTTAGTAAAGTCTCTTTGGTAATCCATTTGGAAGGGCACATATCCATCAATTTTTTGTAGTCGAAACTTATACAAATATTTTTCTCTCATGTACAATGTATAAGCTATAGAGGGATATTGACATGACAACATCTCTTCTACAATTTATGTAGCCTTATAAATGGAGCTATCAAAGATCACAATATTTTCAACTCTTGTTTCAGTCTCATGTTTCCGCCTCTCTTATAACACTCTTAAGGTTAAATTTTGATTCTTCGATTGCTTGATCATATCCATATGTTGCAATTTTAAAATATGATATATTTCTCATAGATTGGAAATTACTTTCTCATGCTATGATAATGGGATAACTACTTCTCTATTGTATTCATCTATAGTTCTTCACTTCATGATTTATACCTTCACTTCCTTGAGTATATATAGTAAGTCATATGTACTTGTCCCAACAATTCCCATACTAGTAAGATATTAGGTATCTTCCATGCTTGGTGTAGGGCTAGGTGAATGAGTTCTTTCGTTCTTCGCTACATGGGCTCTTGTCCTAGATCTTGGATTACTTATTTTTATATTTCTTACCACTATTGTTCTTTTCTGATCTAGAGGATGGGGGTTTATATGGGATGATCCCCCTATATCCAATAATGTGGTAGCAATATCTTCAACTATATCCTTAATTTCTATACATTGAGTCCCATGTTCTCCCGACACTATTCTCTTCACTATTGTTCTCTTCTTTTTAGTGCTAGTGCCAACCTTTTCCACACTCATTTTTGTTTCTTATCTCTAATGTAGGGTGTGTTTCCACATCTCTAATAATTTATAGGGTTGTAAACTATTCATCACTTAGTAATAGGATTCTATATCATGAAACTGTGTGTGTGTGTCTTTATAATTGATCATAAATGAGTAGTTTTACAATCCCATGATGGGATTAGGCTAATGGTTTCCCTCCTTGTATTTTGTATCATCTCTTTGAGGCACTAAAGAAAAATGTGGAACACTTATATGTTTTCTTTACATATCAAATGTGAGTAATACCTTGATTTATATAATAATATGATGGACCCCTAGATTACCATTTTTTACCCATCCTACTGCCATGTATTATTAATGTATTTTCCTCAAAGACCTAAGACTTTCCTAAGAACTCTTGTTTTAATTGGCAAGGTGATAACAAGTGTACAAATTACATTCTATAAATTGTGAGCATATTATATGATGAAAGACACTTAGGAGACTTAATCGATCAAGTGCCATTCATGTATACCCACTATCACATGTGATCGAACCTACCATTGATGATGCCCCAAGTTATTGCAAATGTCTCTAAATCCACTTCCCAAAATAATGAGTTGAATTTTATAGGAAGATATTCTCTAAAAGGAAGGCATTGAGGTATCTATCATCAATTGGTGTGAAATCATATTAGGAACATGAAATGAGGTCTTGGACAGTAAATTTGAGAGAACAAACCACTAAGTACAACTTGGCACTGGGAAGGTTGATATGGATGGTAAAGATATTTGAGAAATGTCCAATGCAAGATAAAAACTTCCCTTTAACATAAGCATGACCTAATGATGACATGGGAAATAATCGACACCAAAAGGGACCAATTATATACACCAATAATTCAAGAGACATTGAAGGGTGTTCCATAAAGACTAGAAGAATAACCAATCATAGAAGTGAAAACTCAAAATCATGGTGTTATCTCCTAAAATAAACTTGTCATTTTATTTGATTTTTAGGTGATAGCATAGTCATGAATAAGTGTGATTTTTAATTTTTTGTGGTTTATGGTCTCCAAGCAAAGGGAATAAGTGAGAAATTCCAAAATAAATCGATTTGTTTTTTATTTCTTTCAAAAATCAAAGAAAAGTCTTTTTGGTGGCTAACCATTGTTTTGAAGTTGAGAAGGAGCCATTGAAAAGTCAATCTTCTGGTGGAAAATGTGACTTTTGGAAACAAGAAGGAGCCACCGAAAACTCAAGCTTCTGGCGACAAATGAAACTTTTGGAAACAAGAAGGAGCCATCGAAAATTTAAGCTTCCAGCGGCAAATGCGACTTTCGAAAACAAGAAAGAACCACTGAAAGTGCAGAAGCGGTTTTGGGCACCGCCTCTTCAGGAGTTTGAAAGATAAAAGGAAGTACACACGTCATAAAGGGAGGATGACCATTTTTATGGGAGATTAGCGTGCTTACATGACCTTATAACTGGTTATGGAATAATCATTTTGAATTCAGTTTTACAGCCTGTTGTTAGATCTTGTCTACATCAACATTATGGTCATCATTCAAATTCAAATTCCACGAGTTATGAATGCCTATAAACAACATTTCTCCTCCACCAGTTGATCATACAGAGTTTATTATTCATCGCTAGTAGGTTCTTTTGATTGGTAATTTCTTTGTTTTAGGTTTCTATAGGTTATGTTGTGTTTTGTAGATGGGTAAGAAATGAGGTGGTCCACCTCTCAGGAAGGAGTTAGACAACATTCAATATTTACAATCTCATCCAGAGATTCATCAGTATTTCTCAAATGCAGGTTGTCTCACTTATGTGGAAAAGCTACAAGAGGGTGTTAAACCCTAATGTTGGCTCATTACCCATTAATTGGGGCATATTATATTAGTAATGTTATTTTATTTATGTCGGCTTTAGGCCATTAGTTGTAATTATACCTCCTAGTCTCCTATATATACCAAGGAGACATTTTCATTTTGAATCATCTTGTACTTGAACATTTAAGTGGGGTAAAAGGAGGTTGCCCCCTCAAAGAGGATTATTATCTGAAATTATCTTTGTTTCAAGGCGTTGAGTACTTTTCCAGAGGTTTTTCCATGCTATATTGATGTTTGGTTCTTAACATATGGTATCATAGCTCAAGGTCTTGGGGATTCGCTGCTACATCTGAGACACTGTGGAATTTTCGCTATAAATTTTTTTCTACAATGTTTCAGAAGGAACCGCTTGGAGGGTATTTAGTAGACGGATCAAGGTATGTTGGGTTCAAAATTCAGCTACTGAGGCATTATATTTTCGGAGATACAGCCTGTACAAGATAGGGTTCTGGAATCATCCTGAAATGAGTCATTGCGGACTTTTCTCTATAAAAAAATTTATGTAATGTTTCAGACCCTTTCCTTCAGAGGCCTTTTACAGAAATTAGCAAGGTATCTATGGTAAAACGTTCAGCTTCTGGGTCATCTTAAATTTGTAGATAAACCTTGTGTAAGATAGGGTATCTGACTAGTCCTATTGACTAGCCTCAAGAAGGTGTTCCAGGTAAAACAAGCATAACTTCTTGCTAGAGTATCCAAATTGAGTGGGACTGGTTGCATTGGATGCGAGTTTCAGAATTTTATATCAATTATTTTGTGCGGGGCATTCTACACAAGTGAGATCTCCTGGAAAGGCCAAAAATCGGCAAGTTGTGAGGAAGTTACTGTAAATTCCACTTGGCACATCCAATTTTGATCAGACCTGTGGTATTGCAGAGAAGAAATATCAGAGAACTACCTAAAACAAAGTTTCATACCCAGAAGGGCCAAAACTTGGGAGATAGAACAGAATAAATATTGTCTAGCAGAATCACCTCAAAATCAAGACTCAAAAGTGATATTTGGCCAACATGCCACCCAAAAAGGGACCTTCTACACCAAACAAGCCTCCATAAAATCCTAATTGGACTCTTGATGAAGGTGAAGAAATGCGTAGGGACATAAATGATTTACAAAAGAAGACATTAACCAAAGATGAACTACAAGAGATGAGGGATTCAATGGAAGCTAAGTTGGATACTAAGATGGATTCAATGGAAGCTAAGATGGATTCAATGGAAACTAAGATGGATTCAATGGAAGCTAAGTTGGATACTAATATGGATGGATTAAAAGGGGAGATCATGGAAGTATTGAGAAATTTCGTAATAGAGAAGACACCCAAAAGTGAAAATGCATCCCATGAAATTCATGATGAAGACACA
>ML804715.1:110096-131562 GCA_009831015.1 Picea engelmannii
TTCATTTTGAATCATCTTGTACTTGAACATTTAAGTGGGGTAAAAGGAGGTTGCCCCCTCGAAGAGGCTTATTATCTGAAATTATCTCTGTTTCAAGGTGTTGAGTACTTTTCCTGAGGTTTTTCCATGCTATATTGATGTTTAGTTCTTAACAGAGGGTTACCACCAAGGTATCACAGAATCCTTTGCAAAATATTATGATGGAAAAAAAACCACAGTTGGCCCTTTGGAGATACAAGTTGATGAGGCATCCATAGCCTCTGCTACAGGCATGCCAAGAACAAGGAAAAAATGGTTCAAAACCATAGTCACCAAGAATCTGGAATTTAGACCTTATTTAAAGCCTAAATTCCAAGACATCATTTGGAATAGGGATATCCCCATTTCTCATCTGGAGGAGAAGTGGCAGACTCTTCTCAAATCCATACAATTGTATATAACTACATAGGGAAGGTATGATAGGGCCATGTTATACCACTTCAAACTTATGGACCACTTTACAAGAAAGGTTCCTCTCAATCTACCATATTATTTTCACAAGAGCTTAACAAAGATGTCACACAAGGTCCAAGATGAACCTGGCCATATCTAGAACACCTTGTTTCATTTTGGTTTGGTCAAAATGATTCTTGTAGAAGAATTGAGGAAGAAAGAAAGAACATGGGAACACTTATTGTTTTGGGGAGGTTTTGAGTTAGACACTCAACCTGATAAAGGCAAGAGGAAATCAAGAAAATATCTACCAACTCCTTAGATCAGTCTAAAGAGGAGGAGAGCCATCACCCTTGACCTCTCAGAAGAACCAACATCCATCTCAAAATTCAAGAAAGCAAAGAAGAAATTGGTTTTCAAGGAAGTTGTAGAGAAATCTTCAACTCAACAGAACAAGCAAGAAAGTGTGCTTAACTTACCCTACTTAGAATCTGATTCTGATCCAAACAAAGAAGAGGTCCCTGATGATCAGAACATAGAAGTTTATATGGAGCAAGCACTAGAAACTGAGAGGTTCACAGGTTATGAGGAAGGAGAAACATCAAGCAAGAGAAAATCTAGCAAATCACAAAAGATTAAGAAACTCAAAGAGAAAATAACATAGAAGGAAGTGATAGAGAGGGTGATAAAGGCCAGATATGAGACTATATCAAAGAATTTTGCAGAAACCAGTGCATCCTTGGAAAGATTGGCACTTGTAAGTTTAAAGTAAAAGAAGAAGAAGAAGAGGATCATAAAGGATAATCACCAAATATTTTGGTTTGCTAAGCATTTGAAGAAAAATATCAAAAAGTTGAAGGATAAAATAACTACACACCCAGATTTTCATGTCCTTGCAGAGGTTGCTCAATATTTGCAAGTGCATCAGTCCAAATAATCAAGGAAAAGACTCATTTTTGAAGTTTTTATCTTTTTAACAAACACAGGCTTTTCGGTGGCATAATCAACATAACAACACATAGTTAGCTATCGAAAATCAGGGCTTCCGGTGGCTAACTTGCATTTAACAAGGAAAAAGAGCCCCGAAACTATTGGAAATAGATTTTTATGATCTGTCGCTAGAGCAAAGGGGATTTTCAGTGATGAAGCATAAAGTAATCTCAAAAAAATTTCTCCATACATTTTGGCATCTTGTTTCAGAGTTTTGAGGAATTAAACAAGGTAGATAGGTTGATGACTAGCCTATCATTATTGAAGACTTCTTACAACTATTGAGGAACATATCCACTTGTTGAAGAATGACACCAGCCTTTTCATCATACATCAGGACCTCCATGCAGTTTTCAAAGACTTAGAGGATTGAAGACAAATCAAACTCTAGAAATGGACTAGATCCATACTTTTTGAAAGATTTTTTGAAACAGTTTTCTATTATTAGTATTTCAGATCCAATTTCTCAGGATTTGGAACTTCTTATAAAGGCTGTAAAGCCTATCAATTTTATAGAATGATGGTTCAAGTATGGAGACTATACCATGTTGTTTTTTGTACTGAGACCTTTTATATAATACAAATCACAAGTTCCTTTCACTATTAATGTCAGATTGCCATCTTCTCTCTTTTCCTGTGTTTTGAATGATTATTGTTATCTAAGTTTGTCTAGTTATATATCTATATATCTTTTGAATACCTATATATTTTTGTTTCATAGTTTATTAAATTCAATATTAGTTAGATTTATAAAGAGAAAACAAAAAAAATATTTGTATGTGCTTTCTTTATCTGCTTCTCGAAATAAAACTATTTATATTGAATTAGTAAGTTTCGATTAAAACTTGCAATTTGTAAATGATTATTGTTATCTAAGTTTGTCTAGTTGCAAATGAATTTCATCTCATTGGTCAACTCATAAACATTGATTTAACAAGTAATCTGTGATATCTTTATTCATCCCATCACATATGTTTTCTGTTTTATATATATAGACTTTCTTCACCCACCAATTCAATTACTTATCTGATTATTGACTTTTGAAACATTTTAAGTTACCAGGCTTCTTCAAGCTACAACCTGAGAAGGACTCTTGGAGAGATAACACATGGTACATCTCCCACGACAATACTAAAACCCATTTGAATCAAAATAGGTTATTTTTTCAAGGGAAACAAAACTTACAGATGCCACCTAATTACTAAATCATAGAGATATAAATTACACCACCCCCCTTCTTTTCTTTTTTATGTTGTTTGATTTTTTTGTCTTTTTCATATTACATAAAGATTTAAAAAGAATAAAAAATGCTAGAATATAGTGAAGGAGATAAATCCTCATGATCCCAATGACCACATGCCTCCAATGTTTTGATATAATGATCGTTGCATGACAACTGTCATGAAGGGTGACGACTAGGACTAGGGGTAACTTTCGATGACTCCACTAAATTAGGGTTTATGGTTCTAAGGATTATGTTCACTTGATTGCACTTTTTTCTTATGTTTCTAAGAGATACTTGTAGTTGAAAATGATAGGAAGAGAATTTACTAGCCTCCTCAATGGGAGACAGACAACTGGAATTTGGATCAGGGGCGTTGCCCCCGAACCCCCTAAAAAATGGGGGGAGGGGATGATGAGTCAAATTTCAACTATGCTATAAACCTTGTTTTTCATGAGCTTCTCTTGGTTTTGAGAATAGTTCATTCTCTACTAAACAGGGGAAACCACATGAAGGTGGAAGCTCTAATTATGCACCGCCCCCCCTCACATCACTCTCAATTTCCCCAATACCCAATCTATCTAGATTCAACAACTATAATTAAAAATGACACTAAGATTACATGAAAGAAAAAAAAAACATAAGAGATCTATAGTACAAATCACTCACCAAATGTAGGAATATCATTGATCTTCTTCTTCATCCAACTCATCATATTCTGTATCATCATCTGGTATTTCAGAATCATCGTCGAATGGATTGTCCATTTCAACATCATCATCAGTACTGTCATAATTTTTAATAATATCATCATCAGATATAGAGTCATCGAGAACATTATCATCTACATCATATGGTCGATCAACTTCTTCAATTTCATCATCGGACGATACACGATCTACCTCCTCATGTTCCCTTATATCACCTTCTAGTTCTTGAATATCATCTTCTTACGGTACATTATACTTTACAAGCCTTCCTCTTGGATCATATCTAACAACAAATGACCAACCTGGTTTATCGAGAACCTCACAATAGAATACATGCTCACATTGGCTTGGAAGAACATAACGTTATAGACCCATCTCAAATGTCCTTGTATTAACCATGGTAAAACCATTGTCATGTTGAATAACAGTTCTTTCAGGATCACGTTCATTTATCTGTAAACGATACCATTTGACCTCAAACTGAACTATCTTGAAGGATTTAAAGTCACACTCGATTATATCATCCAAATATCCATAATATCTATTTTTTGTTAGTCTTGGATGTTTGTCACTTCTAGAAGAAACATTAGTGACTTGAAACACTACAGTTATCCCTAAATCTACGGTTTTCTTCGTGTCATCCACGCTTTTGACACGAAATTTTCGACCATTATACCACATAGCTTTGTGGTGCTTCAACTGCAATATTCTCGACAGGTACAAAATAAATTAATAATTAATAAACGTATTTAAACTTAATAAATATTAAAAAATAATACATTAACATTTTGTATAGTAACAAAAAGTGTGAGTAAAATTTTATATGCTTACCTGTTTATATTTTAAACCATATGCTAAATCAATCTCCCTCTGCGTAAGATTCTTATCTTCATTACAATGATCTCTTTTAATTAATGTAGTCACCCCTTCCCATGATAACCTACCATCATGTTTTTCAAATTGTTATATCCATAGCTTCATCCAATCAAGATTGTTAGCAATGTATAAATGTAGTGCACCCCACACTCGACCAACTGCAATAAAAAAAATATAAATTAGTAAGAATAATGAATAATAATAATTGATGGAGGTATAATATAAATTGAAGAAATACAATATAGATAAAAAACAAATAATATAATACCTTTCAATTTCCTCATTTTACCATTCCAGACCAAGACCTCTACTTCAGATATTTTGACGTTATTGACACCCCAAATGAAATGCATATTAATTTTCCTCCCTAAATTAGGAATATAATCGCTAATATACACTAACGTTTGATATAACATATGCCCCTCCACCATAGAACCCTCGGGACATGCTCTTTGTCTAACTAAAGCCTTCAATGACTTAAGGTGTCTCTCCACCATCCACATTGACCTTGTGTGTATAGGTCCACACAATTCAATCTCCTCAACCTGGTGTATGAGGTAGTGTTCTTACGCATTGAAAAATCCTAGAGATAGGTACTTTTCCATTGCACACATTAAATGAGGAATTTCTTGTTGGACAACTGAGAGGGTGGGGGAGTGAATCAATTGTTACCATGCTTAAACAATTATGCTTCTTTTAAACTCTTTGCAGAAACACTGAATGATGATCACATTTCCTCGGGAAATAAACAATGGCACATTCAACATTAGTCACACATATATGAGAAACACAGAGACAGATATTTCCCGAGGAAACCCATACAGGGTAAAAACCTCTTTTTCGTTATATGATAAGTAATAGTTACATTCCTTACATTGTCATACATATGAGCACCAACTCATAATGAGGCTATAACCTCTTTTTTGCAAGCTGCTACTTGCTGAGAGCACCAACTCTCTATTTACTCTAGCACCCGCTAGAAGGAAGCACCAACTCCCTGGTTTCTCTAGCACCAACTAGAAGGAAGCACCGACTCCCTGGTTTCTCTAACACCAACTCCCTGGTTTCTCTAGCACCAACTCCCTGAGTGTTTCCAGCACCAACTGGATGGAAGCACCAACTTCCAATCATACAGGCACCAACCTCTATAACAAAGAACAAGAGTTCTCCCTTGCACCACCCTGCCACCCTGGTTTCTCTGGATGCAACTAGATGGAAGCTACAACTCCCTGTGTTCAAGCACCCACTTGAACTTATGAGGACAACAATCCTCCCTACCACCTCCCTTCCACCTTGAAACATAAATATTTGCTACTGAAACTTATTACAGTGATATAATGTTCAACAATGGCTTACCAGACTCATCACTATTCTATTGCATTTTGTTACTCTGTCTGCCTCACTGCCTTCCTGCACACATGACTTGCGTTGTCTGTTCTTCTACCATTTATACTCTCTGCACCATGTCCCTTCAATGAAACCTTCCTCTACTGTTTATTTCTGCTCCTGCGCTCTGCCTCCTTGCTCACACTTCAATCCTTCTACACAGCGACCACAACAATTCCAACAGCAACAACAACCCTTCTCTTCTCTGTACCATGTATATATAGTTTATGTGCATCTTGTGCATGCAATAATCGCCATTCCTCTGCATGCTCATACCGTGCCAATATCCTCCACATCTCAAGTGCTCTGTGTGATCATCATCATGACTCTTCGACTTCTCTGGCAGTTCAAACGCACGTTCAACATCACTGGGTGTTATACTGAGATTCCTCAGCCTCTATGGCAGTTGAGACTCTTCGTATTCTTTGTGACAGTCGATCTCACCTTCTCTGTTTTAGTTACAGGCTTCCACGCTCATCCATCTGTCAATCCCTTCTAAGAATAGTCTTCCTTCACTTGGACAAAGCTTGGAGACTCTTCATCTCCTCTGGCGATCACACTGGGGTATCTTCAAATTCTCTAGTAGATGCCATTAATGGTTTCTGGCACTTTCACTGTGTCGTGCATCAATAGCCCTCCAATCAACACTTGATCTGACAGTTCATATTACATCGCAATTTCACCTATCTCGATATCGGGATTCCTAATGTCAATAATCTTTGACATGTCCAACTCTCGATCCCCGATGCTTCTCTATTGATTGGAATCAACGGTTGGGATTTGATCTTGATTCAACGGCTGCGATTTAGGTCGCGATTTTTCATATTGAGGAATCAGGATTCCTGCTGCAATGTTTCTTTGACATTTCCAAAATGTGATCCTCGAAAATCCGACGTGGTGTCCATCTGCTGACGTCACACATGGATTGAAACGTGTTGAATACTGCCACGTGTCACTCTGATTTGTGACTTACACGTGCCTCAAATGTTGAATCAGTCTGACACTTGTCATTACCTGGTTGTGCCACGTGTTCCTAGCTGACGTGGTCTGCTGATGTGAGTCGGGTCGACGGTCTAGATCACATCTTGATCTGACGGTTCAGATTCAGTCGACATTTCACTCATCACGATTTCGGGATTCTTGATGTCAATATTTTTTTTTGACATCTCCAACACTCGATCCTCGAAACCTCGACAGGGAGTCGGATCAATGGTCCACATAACCCCCTGAAATGGACGGTCCTCCTGCTTCTGGGATTTGTGAGCCCTCTACTCCTTGCACTTTTAAAGGTCATGCAGGTTTTCCTCAATCTAATGGTGGTCGGACCCTACGCTCAAATCTGACACCTCTAACTTCAATTAGCCCTCCGGCTAATCTCGTGGTCCACGTGACCTCCGCCTATATGACCACAGCCAAACCTCCTCATCGGGGTTTCAGAATTTACAATGTCGAAACATGTATGTCCTCAGGATTCGTGATCCCTCGAATCCCGATGCGCTCTTTACACACTAGCTCTCCTACCTAGGCTCCTGTCCCATATGACCGTTATCCCATGACCGCAGTCTTACCACTTGTCGGGGTTTTGATCTTTTCAATGCCGCAATGCATTGTCTCACATGATTCCCTATATGTGAAACCCCGATGAGTCAACCCTCCTTTTGGGATTTCACCTTGGCTTTTCCCAATGGTAAATCTCGTGCATCTCCTGTCCGATCTGACGGTCGACGGGATTTTTGAATGAGATCCAATGGCTCTCGATCTCTCCCTTCTGTAGACTTCTCCTAAGCTCCTCCTGGACATAGAAACCAATGGTCTAGATCTTCTTCTTCAGCCAATCTAACGGCGGCTGTGCTCCCTCCTGAGATTTGCACACTTTCCTCCCAACCTTAGGAGAATTACCATTTCTCAAAGGCCTCGACCTTTGTCTTCCTTATGCTCTGCGAACTCCTGTATATTGAGCTTTGTTGCACGTGTTCTTGTTTTTCCATCGATGCACACTCTGATCCTGCCATCTTCACTATTGTACTTGCCATCATTTCCTTCAATCATTCGATCTTCCTGGACTTATCTTCTATTTGACTATTGATCATCAGTGTTGTACTCAATACATCATTACTGTTGTACTTTCCATCAATGACAAGATTACGTTGTCTGTAAAACATACCACACATCCTCTGCACTATCTCTTCTTATCTTATCGAGGTTTCTCTGCAGTTTCTTCCCAAAATACTTCTGGTGCCCGTCTATTACATTCTTCCTGTATTCATGCCATATTCATTGCTATAATTGCCATAAATGACAAGTATATGCTACCTGTTAAACATTTCCAACAATCTCCCCCTTTGGCATTGATGGCAACAAAGGCACCCAGATTATTTTCTCCCCCTTTGACATCAATGTCAAAGAGAACATGCTCCCCCTGAGCTGTTGCAGTATTTTAGGAGGTATCAGATATTAAATCAATGCAAACTCCCCCTGACGGGATGGACTCTCTCATTTGAGGCCTGCAGAATATTTGTATCTGAACCAAAGTCTTCTCTTTCTGATTCTTGGACCTGTTCATCTTCAGCTTCCACTGTATCCTCTTGTTGTCTCTACAGGATGTGATGTACATCATATTGTACATCAAAATGTTGTTGTCCTACTTGAACACTGTGCAATTGTAGCTTGTACTTTTTAAATAGCCCTTGGATATCCCCATTGAATCTCATCGATCTCTATTACTGTAATTTTAATTTTTCTTCCATGATGCATTCAATCCAGGGATTTTATGTCCATATTCAATCACAGGATAAAACTGCTACACCCACTCTCATGCCTGCTTTTCTTTCTCACAAATGAAGGACCTATATCAAGTTTCTTAGGAGCATTGATTTCTACCTTGTTGAGTCCAATATCGGATTTGTCATTTGGTGATCTCTCGCTATCCAAGACCTTGTCTAGAGTCATGGATCTGCTCAAGAACTTGATTTGGGCGTCTTCCTTCTCAACCTTCAAGACTTCTGCTTCATGTTTATGACATGGTTCTTCTCCTACTTCTTTCGTGTGATAAATGTTGACCGAGCATTCTTTTATTGTATCTGAATCTTCTTCTTTACTTGCAGGGGAGGTTTTGACATCAACATTATTGTTTGTTCTTATACTATTATTCAACATTTGTCCTGAGTTTACCTTTACCTTACATTCTTTGGATGTGAGCACATCTTCACTGCCTCTGTCACACTTTTGACTTGAACTGAGCGAGTTATCTTTCAGACCATCCACAAGCAGAACGTACTGGGCATATCCTTTGTCATTACTCAAACTCATCATCCCTCTATCCTTGATTTTACCTGGTTCATCATTTTCAAGGATCACATTTTCTGTTTTTCTTTTACTTATGCACAGAAGCTTATCCATGTTTCCAGTCATGTGCTGGCAACGCCCACTCTCTATATTCCTGGAGGCCTTTTTTTTTTGAATTGAAAGTGCTAGATCACATTTTTCAATATCTTTCCTTTTCCATGTGCTAGTCTTTTTATCTAACAACTTTATCCTTGGATTTGCTTTGTAATTCTTCAGATGTCAGTTTGCAGCTTTGTGGCCAAAGTTGTGACAGTTATAGCATTCAATATCATTCTTCAATAGGTCAAAGTCATTGTTGCAACGTTGTCTACTCATTGACTATTTATTAATCCTTGACCTCCTATGTTGCATGTCTCTGGACTTAATTTGGCAATTTTCAATATGTGATGGTTTTTTACTTTGTTGTATCATCCTTTGTTGTGGAAGATATTTATTCCTTGGAAATCTTAATTGCTCATGTCTAAGTCTTAAGGAACAATTTACAACTTTGTGACCAAAGTTAGAACAGTAGAAACAATATCCATAGAAGAATTCTTTGTACCTGGAAAATGGTTGTCTTATTTGAGCAAATCGATTTCTTTCATGTTGATGATGTCTTTGAGTAGGGAGTGCATTATTTCTTTGTTCTACAGATTCAGTCCTGGCACCTTTTTCTTTACTTGTCTTGGGCGGTTGGTTGTCTTCCTTTGTTTCTGCAGGCTTGTTATTGTCATTGGTTGTACTTTTGACAAACTTGTTGGGTTCTTCATTTCTTGACTTCCCACTGTTACACGTCAAAATTAATCAAATGGATAAGTGTCGCATCTTCCTCTCAATTGTCGTAAGTGTCGCATCTCCCTTACAACTTTCGCAATTGTCGCAAGTTGGTCACAAGTGTCGCAAATGATGTTCGAGCATACTGCCATGCCCATGACACTAAGAAGACACTTAAAACATCTCATGTACCTGATTTGAAGAAAAAGAACTGGTTAACTGAAGACGAGGAACTCTTAACACCTTAACAGAGCTCTAAAATAAGGGTTTTGAGGGGGAGCGCTCCCCTATATCATCCTTAGGAGTGTTGGCGCTCCCCTACAAAGCATCAGGGAGCATTATAACGCTCCCCTGTCCCTTCTGAAGGAGCGCTACTCACCTTGAGGGTGCTAGCGCTTCCCCTAAGCTTCTCAAGGAGCACTCCAGTGCTCTGATACCCCTTCTAAGGGAGCGCTGCCTAATCTGGGCCAGTAGTTGGCCCATTGAGGAGAATAAGGAGGGGATCTTTCGAGATTAGGAGGCAGTTGTATTCGAATTCTTGGTTTCATCAAGAAATCCCTGATCTAAGGAGAAGGTTCCCAACTTGTTCTAAAGATAACTCAAGAGGTTAAGCTCCTCTTAACTTATAAAAGCAGGCTCTATGATTGTGGAAAGGAGGAGGAACTGCTAGCATGAAACCTATGATCTTGTAGGAAACACACAATCAGCCAAAGGAGAGTGATCAGTGAAGTTGTTGTTATCCAGTTTGTGGATCTTTCAGGCAAGGGTTAGATGAAGGGGACTTGACGAAGTTGTCACATTCGCATCTACGATTGTAAGCACTGTTGTCGTTATTCTCATTAATATGACACGCTTGGCCTGTTTCTTTCTAGTTTGTGTTTGATGTTACATGAACTTATCGTTGATAGATAGATCTGTTTTCAAGATAATATCAATAGAGTAGGAAGTGGTCGTATCTTGTTTTGTCCACAGGATCCAACGAGGAGCAAAGGATCAAAGCGCAACTAGGCGCGTGCAAGGACAAACGTCGATAAAGAGGTACTTCTGTTATCTTCCCTTCTCATGTGTTAGTTTGGATAGATTTTAAAGGAAGTCAGTGCCCACATTAAGAATTTTCTATCTTAGAGTTAGGGTCAAGCTCTTTGAGGCAATCTACCTGTCCGGAGGGAGATTTTCCTACAACAGAAACTGGCGACTCCACTAGGGAGATAGCCTCAAATCAAAACTTATTGTTTTCATTTCTCCTCATTAACCTTGTTCTACCCCTTGATTGTTTCAAACCTGGTTCACTCCTCTTTTGATTGGTTTCATGATATTATTGGCTCCTTACCCCATCATACTCAGCATAGTTGTCGATTTTAAATTGCAATTTTTGGAATTTTTCGACATTTTTAGGAGTTTTTGAACCTAGCGCCTCTGTCCCAGTGTTAACAGAGCGTCAACGCTCCCTCATAGCCTTACACAGAACGCTATAATGCTCCTTTCCTTTGGCAACAGAGCGCCAACCTCTTTTTGGCCAACAAACCTTCCAGAACTGCATTTTTCTGGGTTTTTCTCTGTGTCTCTCCTGCTGACTAACCTTGTGAGTTAGTGCTCCTTCTCTTCCAGCCTTGGCATCTGTATTTTGCTTGAAGAATAAACATCTTACTGTTTGGATTTTGTAATCCTTCTTCACTATTGACTTTGAATTTTTCTGTTGAGTGAAGTTTGAAACCCATGCATTGTTTTTCTCTCCTCATCAACTGAACAGAAACCCTGGTGAAGTTCATCAAAGGCCTATAGACCTCTTCATCTTGATTTTAGTCAAGATCATTGTTCTTCAACTTTTTCTTTTTGGTGTGAAGTTTTTTTTCTCTTTGATTGTTTCTTTTCTTTCGCTTTTCGTTTTGATTGTATCGAAAGGGTGTATTGTTTGTATGACTTTTGCTTGTGCTAGTTTGATTTTCATTCATACAAATAGATAATTAGCAAGACGAGCATTGTGTTGAATTGATCATTATTCATATGCAAACAATAAAAGGAATCTTCATGATTGATTGTGCATGTTAAAAGGAATCTAAAAGTTTTAGCATTACATCAGGATTTGATTGAGAAAAAGAATCGTTTGAGGGCATTCCTTATTTGTGCTTGTTAGTGAAAAGAACTCTCTCTCTCTCCCTTAGATAGATGTTCATCGAAAAGAAATGACTTCTTATCATATTTGATGCATTTTTGGGACTGAGTCATAATTCCATTCGTTTCACTTCCATGCACACCCTTTTGCGTAAAGAACAACCATAAAATCAATGCTAATTAAAAATTATCTAGAACTTTTTCTTTTCTAGGATCCTCCACCAACAGTAGACTAGGCTTAGTACTTTGGATTAGGTCTGTGAGAATAACTCTCCAAAGTTTCCAAAACAAACATTAGCATCCTGAGTTAGGGAGAGTCAAATCCAATCATTGTATAAGTTTTCCTGGGATCCCCCTCTCACATAGGGGTTACACATGAGGTCACATTTGGGTGAGCTACGGGGACTAACCCTCTGTGGTTTAATTGATTGTGGTGGTCGGATCGTATTATGGGGGTCACTTCAAGGTAAATCCACAATTATTGTGTGGAAGCCTTTTAGTTGATTTCGGGCTCGATACCCTGCCCGTACGTTCGGATCGGACTATCGATTGTTCCCGCCCAGGGGATGACTGCGAATTGGTAACCTTAGTGGCCATAATCTTTAGGGTCTTACACAAGGTGACAGTGATGGGAAGTCTCACTGTACCTAGAGCAGACATTGGTCAAACTCACTCGGGCTCCTTGGAGGGTAAATCCACAATTACTGCGTGGAAGCTTGCACCAAGGCGTAAGTTCGTTAAGCAGGTAGCCATTGTAATTGTTCCACCCTATCCCCGTCCCTTTTGGACTTGATCACGCGACGTTGGATTTCATCACCAACTAGTACGGTCATCAAAAGAAGGTCCTGTTTGCTTGGTTTTGATTCTTATATTTTTTAGCGTGTGTTGTTTCTTTTCATTAGTTGGCCATAGATTTCTTTCGCCGACTCTCTTTCGCCAACATCGACCCTCCACACTGCTTGCGGAGGCTGCAAGGAATTCCTCTAGAAAATATGGAAGGAAACACCCCTTTACCCCCTCATTCTAGAGAGGAATCTCCTCAACAGAGCGAGGTTCAAAATACTACAACTTCCCGGGAAGAAGTTCCCGCTCCTTTGGAGAATTTTCGAATTGTTTCAGAATCTCCAGAGGATTATCGCATTTCGGAGGGATATGAACGACATATCCTCCACCTGAATTCCACTGGAGAATTTGTTGTCGTCAATCCTTCTGACATTCCGGTTGGGTCTTCTCAAAACCCTTTAACAGATGACCCTTTTTGGATCGCAGACATTGTTCGAAGTCCACCACGCTTGGTACGAGATCTCTATGGAACTAGAGAAGGTGTTGATGTACCTTTTTCCTACACTGTACCTCCAAATCACTTTACCGGTACCACCACTTTTACAGCCACACCACCCGTTGGTATGAACATACCGTTCGTTGGCCCAAGGTCTACTATTCCCCTCCAGACAGCCCATTCTACAATGGTCCTGCACATTCCGACTATCCCCGCCAGTAACACGGTGGTTAATCAAGCTCCAATTGGCACACCTATAACACCAAGACCAACACTCCCTTTTGGATTCAGGGCACTGAATGCTTCCACTGTCACCACTGCCCAAACTACTACCCAAGTCATACCGGGAAGTTCCATACCTATGCAACAACCTGGAGGGACCGGTCTTGGTGGTCCTAATCTGCTCGACGGTACCGATCAGTCCTTTACATCTAGATCTCAAATCCCGAGAACTCTACCTCAAGATGGGGGGCATCCTCCCATCGGAGGACAAATTCCATTCAGGGGGCACCCTCATGCTGGGGGGCACCGTCAAGTCGGAGTCCACCATCAACCACTCGGACAAAATGTGTCTGCCGCACCCAATCAGTGGAACGTCCTTTTTCAAGGAAACCCACAGTTCTCAGCAGGAAAAAATGCTCAGACTCCGCAACAACCCCCTTATGGAAAAATGCCAAACCCACCCTATAACCCACAAAACCCATATGGTTATCCTCCACTCACACATTCTTCTCAAAACACCTCAAATCCTATGTACCTTCGTCAAAACCAACCTCACATGAGAGGGCCCACGAGTTATAATTATCCACATAACCCAGTAATCGGCCCCACTGGTGTCCCTCTGCCACACCAACATTACCCACAAGTTAACCGACAATTACCTTTTCTAGCTACCCTAGATCTTCTAGACTTGTCTCGGTTAACGAATGATCCTATTTATCATTCCCCAGTTTGGCCAGCTATTCCAGCTAAACTTCCTTCTGATATCCCAAAATTCGATGAAAAGTCTGGAGAAGACCCCAACAACCACGTGATGACTTTCCATTTGTGGTGTTCATCCAACTCCCTCATGGACGATTCGATTCGGTTGCATCTTTTCCAACGAACACTTACGGGTTCCGCAACGAAATGGTATATTGAATTACCATGTGCATCTTTTCACAATTTCAACTCCCTCACCATGTCCTTCCTCACACACTTTCAACTGCCCATTTGATACGAGACGGGTACTGAACTATTAACCTCCCTTCGCCAGACAACGTTTGTACATATCTCCAACCATATCCATGACTGGAGACGATGCCGAAGGCTAATCAAAGTGGTCATTCCTGACCAATTGTTAGCAGAATGGTTCACTAAATCGTTGTTACCCCAGATTGTTCGTGATGTTGCCATGGGTGGTGTAGTCACTGAGGAAGAAGCCATTGCCCAAGCTCAGTACTTAGACTTAGTCTATTCACAATCTGGTACTCTTTACGAGTTGATACCAAACACTACTCGTGGCTCCGTCAAAACTCAATCTACTACCCAGTCTACTGGAACAATTTAGCGGCCTGCTTCGACAGCTGCTCCCAGTTCGACTACACCCTCTTCTACCCCCCCTCAAACTCAAGTCTCTGATGTGAACGCGGTCCAATCAACCCCTTCACAACAAATTGGGGGAAAGAAGAAAGAGAGAAACAAACCAAAGAAGAACAATAACAACGAACAACCCAAAACCCAACCGCAAACCCTTGCTGCTGGAAAACAACCACAACGAAAACCAAAATTCCCATGTCTCATTTGTGGTGATGATCACTACACTCGACATTGTCCACATCGCGATGAAGTGGCCAAAACTTTCAAAGGAAATTCACAACCCGCTGTGCTCACTCAACCTTTTCCACAACAACAATCTTTGGTTGCACAAACCCCCACGTCGAGGGGAAGTTCCAATCAACCCCATGATGAGGCCTCGACAAGTGCCCACATTTACATGTTTAACGAAGTTAATCTAACCACTCGCTCTGCGACATATGACACACCAGTTAAACCTGATAAACCAAATACTGCTAATGGTTCTTCACCAGACCCGTTACCATCCTCTGTTAATCCTCCATCCGTGAAACCTCCATCCGGGCCACTCTAGATTGAGAAACCTTCGTTTGACTCTATCTTACGCCCTCCTAAGAGCACCATCCAGAAAGATACCTTCAATCCTAATTCACGGGCTGCCCAAAACTACAACATTGTAGAAGATTTGGCCCAAGCCCCGTGTGCCATGTCCACCTTGGAAGTTCTACAACATTTCCCTAGCCAACATAGAACACTCTTAGCTGCTATCAACGCTTTTGATCCTGAGTCATCAAACAACCTCACGTTTAACCTGGATGATTATCAACCGCGACTCTCCCACCAGCTAGCCTTCCAAATCGATGTTGTTGTTCACAATCAACAAATCCACCAGACTATCCTGGATGAGGGAGCCTCTACCTGTGTCATGTCTCTAGCCTGTTGGAAAATCTTGAAATCACCTGCCCTCAACAAATTCGCTACCATGTTACGTGCCTTCGACGGATGAGGTTTTCATCCTCACAGATTATTACAATCCTTAGTCGTTCAGTTGGGCGGCAAAACTATTACCGTTGACGTCGAGGTGGTCGATGTTCCCCTCAATTACAACCTACTAATTGGAAGAAGTTGGTTCTACGCTATGAATGTTGTCGCCTCTTTGGTGTTTCGATGTGTACAATTCCCCCATCAATAAAAAATTGTTACCATCGATCAGCTTGATTTCTGCACACCCGACGCTCGTATCCCTGCTACCAACAACATTTCTTTTTTGGGAGACCACCCGGTTACGTATGAAAGCGTTGGTGTTAGATTATTGAAAGATTATAGCCTCATGGGTACCTTCCCTACACCACTTCCACCTACCTCACATCATATTTCCGCCGTCAATATGATTTCGACTATGCCTTATCAATCCTTGGAATCATCTGATCCTTGGATTGTGCCTAGTCCTTTGGAATTCGATGTGCTCAGTGACACTATGCCACTGAGCCCAACCGAGGCCGCATACGTAGCTATTCAATCTGCCTCTCCCTCTTCGAACACTTCACATTCATTGGAACCCAATGCTTACTCAGTGCCCTCGTGGTTAGATTCCCTGTCGTCTGTCGTTGATTACATTTCCCAAATTTTCCCTTCGGATGAATCTATTATGGAAATGCTAAGCATTGACGATCTTCCCTGGGATGACAACCACCATTGATCCTCTTTTCTTTCTCTTTTGGAAGGAATTCACCAAGACATACGCTCTGTCTTCCCTCCCGATGTTACCGATGCTCCGCAATATCCTGTCCTCACACAAGATACTCTCTCCGAGGGGAACATGGGTAACATCTCTACTACGATCACGATTGACATTTCAATCAAAGAAGGTGTCGTGGAAAACATCAACCTTGGCGCTAATTGCACACCCGATGAAGTGGTTTCTTACACCGCTTTATTCAAGGAATTATGCAATGTCTTCGCATGGAGTTACGAGGAAATGCCAGGGATCGACCCTTCAATAGTCGTACATGAAATTAAAACCTACCCTAACGCGAAACCGGTTCGGCAAAAGCTACGCCCGGTTCATCCCAAGAAAATCGCAGCTATAAAGGCAGAAGATGAAAAACTTCTAAAATATGGCTTTATCTATCCCGTCCCTTTAACCGAATGGGTCTCCAACCTTGTTTCGGTTGCTAAGAAACAAGGGACCATCCATGTTTGCGTTGATTATCGAGATCTCAACAAATCTTGTCCCAATGACAACTACCCTATGCCCTTCATCGATCAAATCATCGATAATTACGCAGGGAGCGTAATCTTCTCTTTCATGGATGGATTTTCTGGATATAACCAGATTGAAATCTTACCTGTCGATCAACATAAGACAACCTTCATCTTCCCTTGGGGTACTTTTGCCTACCGAAAGATACCTTTTGACCTTAAAAATGCTGGTACTACTTTTCAGCGAGCCATGTCGTATGCTTTCCATGACATCAAGCATATCGCGGAACCTTACCTCGATGATTTACCCGCCCATTCGCTAAATCGATCCGATCACATTGATCATTTACGAGCGATTTTTCTTCGATGTAGGTTCTACCGTATTCGTCTGAACCCACACAAATGCATTTTCGCTGTCGAATCCGGTCGACTCCTCTATTTCATTGTCTCCAAAGATGGGATCAGGGTGGATCCCTTAAAAATCAAGGCCATCCTAGCCTTACCCCCACCCACCAATTTAACCCAACTCCAAAGTTTGCAAGGCAAAGCAAACTTTCTTCGTCGTTTCATCTGCAACTATGCCGAGATCACTAAAGGATTTATGAGGTTACTGCAAAAGAACATCCCTTTCATCTGGGATGATGCTTCTCAATGGTCATTTGATGCTCTCAAGCATGCTTTGAACCACGCTCCTTTGTTACACCCTCCCGAATATACAAAGGATTATATCCTTTACTTGGCCGCTTCCACTTCCACCATTGCGATGGTGTTAGTCCAAGAAGACCCCAACGACGAAGAACATGTGATTTATTATCTGAGCAAGAGTTTATCTGGACCCAAACTCAGATATTCGCATGTTGAGAAACTGGCTCTGGCAGCCGTCATTGCTGTCCAAAGATTCTTCCACTACATCTTATTACGCACTACCACGGTAATTGCAGACTCCAACCCTATGTACCACGTCTTGACACGTCAATTACTTGGGGGAAAATATTCAAAATGGATCATTATTCTTCAATAATTCA
The DNA here is from genome assembly GCA_009831015.1 of Picea engelmannii. Lineage (NCBI taxonomy): Eukaryota > Viridiplantae > Streptophyta > Pinopsida > Pinales > Pinaceae > Picea > Picea engelmannii. The sequence continues at coordinate 127,983 of ML804715.1, forward strand.
ATCTTGAGTTTACGAAGGCTAAAGACAAGAAATCCCTGGTGTTTTTCGAGTTCATCTGTGCTCTCCCCCGTATCGATGAAAGCATTGAACCTAGAGATTCTCTCCTTGATGAATCTCTCTTCCTCATCATCACATCTGATCCTTGGTATGGAGACATTCTCCTCTACCTTCAAACCCAACGTTTTCAGCTCAACATCTCTCGCGAAGAGCGTCGACGTATTCGTCACCACTCTCGCCGTTATATCATCCTCGGTGAAACTTTGTATCGCCGTGGTATTGACACCATCCTTCGGCGATGTCTGATTCACAAGGAGGTTGAACGCGTTTTGAACGATTTTCACCTTGGCGCCTGTGGCGGTCACCTTTCTGGGATGGACACAGCCCAAAAAATTCTACATGCCAGCTACTTTTGGCCCTCAATTTTCAAAGATTGCATCGAGGCCGTCAAAAAATTCCCACCCTTCCAAATATTCAACAAGAAGGCACGTACCCACCCTACCACACTGCACCCTGTTATCGCCATCGGCCCCTTCACCAAATGGGGTATCGATTTCATGCAGTGTAAGCCTACCTCAGTCGAGGGGCACGGTTACATCATCGTCACCATCGACTACTTCACCAAATGGGTTGAGGCTATGCCTACCTTCCTGAATGATGGTCGTACTGCAACTCTAATCCTCTTCAACCACATCATAACTCGTTTTGGTGTACCACGTGTCATTGTCACTGACCATGGTGCACACTTCAAAAACCATATGATGAGCGAGTTACATGTCAAATTGGGTTTTCTCCATGAAAACTCATCCCCCTACTACCCTCAAGCGAACGGACAAGTTGAGGCTATCAACAAAGTCCTAAAAACCATGATCCAACACATGGTAGGGGAAAACAAAACATTGTGGCATTTACAACTGTTCTCCTCCCTTTGGGCCTATCGCACTTCTGTGAAAACTTCAACTGGATTCACTCCTTTCCAGTTGGTCTATGGCATTGAATCCGTCCTACCAATCGAGTGTGATATTCCATCACTAAAACTGAAAGTAGAACTCCTGCCCCATACTTCTGCTGAAGAAGAATGATTCTTGTATCTATCCAAATTGGACGAAACTCGTCACAATGCTGCTCTCACCAATGAGGCGCATCAAAATATAATTAAGAGTCAATACGACAAATCCGTCCACCCTCAGGTTTTCATAGAAGGAGACTTAGTCCTTGTTTACGACCAATCCCACTATAAGTTGGGGACAGGAAAGTTAGAACCTATGTGGCACGGTCCTTACATAATGAAGCGTGTTCTACATAGAGGTGCCTACGAATTAGTTGACCATGATGGAATTTCCCTGGGAGAGCCCGGAAACGGGCTTTACCTTAAAAAGTACTATGCCTAGATCACCTAGCATTTGTACTTTGTACATTCTTGTATTTAGTTTGGTGTGTCTATTTCTTTCGCGTGCTCGAGTCTTACCTTTTCCACTCATGACTGTGCTTGTGTTTTGTGCAGATGGCATCCTCCTTTACTATCTTTTTTGGGTTCACGGATGGCATTAGCTGACATACCCGGAATATTGCTTCGGCAGCATGGGTTATTTACCAATTTGACGAGGTGGTGAGTTCAGGAGGTATCTCCTTAGGACCAACAACCAACAATATGGCAGAATATCACACTGTCATCGGACTGTTGACCCAAGACTCCTCTCTAGGTATCTCTCGTATCATTATTTACTTAAACTCCCAACTCATGGTTTATCAACTCAACCGTAACTATACTATTCATAGTCCTATCCTACTACGTATACACTTACAAGTTCGTCATCTTGAACGAATGTTCGATTACATTGAATATAGACACATTCCAAGAGAACTTAATAGTGTTTTGGATTCATTAGCTAATTATATCATGGATCGATATCTTGCCCACATATAAAATTCAAGGAAATAAAAACTGTACATTTATGTAAATTAAAACACATCGCAGACATCATCATGTACAAATCATTGGCATTGTAAAACTCGAAACTGTATATATATATATACATATGTATATGGCATGACTGAAATGTTTGTATTACATCAAAAAGTATGTAGAAGAGAAAAATGTTGGGTCTTTCCACCCATACAACGTCTCCTGACAAGGCATACAAAATACGATCACGGGAGAGACTCTAATCTCCCCGCGCTACACTGTGTTGCGAGTAACACATCACCACACGCACTATGCGCCTCAATAGAGAATTGATATTCTTTGGTACTCCCACAGTGTTCCTCTGCAGATGTAAAGGCACTTCCCCCCTCCGTAGAGGAGGACTGTCCATCGTAAGGCCTTGGAGGTTTCTCTCAACCTCCCAGAGACCCACTGTTGGTACTGTCGGATCTGCTACGACCGAGGCACCTCCGCGATGTCCTGGTACCGGTATATCAGCCAGGCACACTACTCCCTTGTCTGCATGATGGAAACAATACATCTGTTATAACTCTTTTACATACCCAAAAATATATATATACACTAAAAACTCAAAAACAAAAACTAGACAAGGTATGACTCGATCTCTTACCTGACACATCCCAGTCTTCCCCCATGGGCAAAATCAAGTCCATGCTCCCACAGAAATCTACCTCAGCATAAGGGAAGTCCTCTATCTAGAGGTACTTCTGTCTTAGTTGGAAAAGAAATCACCAGTGAAATGGAACTCTGACTCCGATACTAGCCTTGGAGACAGACTATTCCACCTCTCCATCCTTGGTTCATCCACTGGTCGCACCGCCAGTGCTATCTGAGGCTGCATCTGGGGGATGTGCTCCAGAAAAAATGAGACCAAAAACGAGCCATAGCCAAACTGCTTTTGTCCAGTCCTGCACCGTGAAATTTGTTCCTTCACATTTCGAAGGAACCCTTGTTATCACTGAAATTCCGTCTCCACATGGTGACAAGAAATCTGCATCGTCAAGACAGGACTGAAGTCATTCATGGCACAGGATTAATTCCACAGCATTGAAAAAGGGTCAAAAACTATACCAAGTGACCAAAAAATTGAAGGGTGCTTTACAGAATCTGGGTGCGCGCGCATATGCGCGGAACAGAAATATACAATTCACGCATGCGTGCATGATGCGCAGCTGTTGGGCGAAAAACCCACGCACCTGCTAAACGGAGCATTTATTGAAATTGGTCGGCCTCCCAACCACTAATGGATCAACTCCCAAGTCGATTTGAAACCAAATCCGAGCTCAATCTGCATGGTGGGCTGGTCAAAGACCTAATTGATCCCTAAAGAGCCCATTTTCACACTCTAAAGAGGTTACATTATCACCCAATGCTAGGCTATAAAAAGCCATGAATAACCATCACTTTCTCAAGGAATTCTATGCATTGTTATGCTGCCAAGATTGTTAAGGACTCATTCTTTGACAAGAACACATAGGCATCATTTCACAAGATATATCCACCTCTCCCTTGAGTGGATAAGCTAGGAGTTCTTTCACCCACATTTTCATCTTTTCATTGTAAGGAGAGCAAGCTTGTGAGGGCCTCAAGAGCCTTCCATTGGAGAAAGAAGGGACCCAAGTCCCCTTTATTCATTGT
>ML804715.1:139655-271177 GCA_009831015.1 Picea engelmannii
CACTTCATGGTTTCTGTATGCAATGGAACATATATGTGTAACAGAGTATGAATAGCACAGAAAGAATGCCATTTGCTTAACAAAAGTCTTCAGGAGAGTAAACAATGTCTTCAAGAACCAGCAAGAAAATGTTATAAATCCGGAGCCCAACAGACGTTATGTCTTCTAGGACACGAGCATTTGCTTTCTTTTGATTCCCCCACGCGGACAAAACCCTCTTACCCACATATATGCTTCTTTTTCATTTATGTATGATGCACATCTGAGTACAGTTCGACTTTGATATATATATTGTGTAAAAACAGTCACAGCAAAGACTCTTGGCTCTATATTTCTCTCACCACTTGTTGCACACATTCCACACAATTAGTCTGACATCATAGGGGAACCACAGAACCCCCGTCATTCACGATGCTTGCTCAACCTTCCTCCTATTTTAGGGGGAGTATCTGGTCGTACTCATTCATCGGTACCTCCTTCACACACTCCTGCGAGTGCCACTATCTTGGGATCAGCTTTGATTGGTTCTACCTTACTTGGGTCCACTTCCCAAGGTCATACAATCACTCACTCCCCTTTGCACGGAAGCAGGGGACCCACTTCCTCTCAAGGAGGGAGCACCAACCCACCTAGTCCCCATCAAGGGTCAGGTTCACAACATACCATGGCTAGAACTAACATTCCTACCCCACTACAGATGCCATACTTGGCCTCTCTCAACATACCAGATCTCACCAAGCTCACCAATGATCCTATATTGCATGACGCCACATGGCCTGCAATGCCAACCAAACTTCCTTCAGACATACCAAATTTTGAAGGAAAGGCAGGGGATGACCCCGCCAATCATGTCATGACCTTTCATCTATGGTGTTATTCTAATAGCATTATGGATGATTCCGTCAGATTGCGACTTTTTCAATGCACACTTACCGGCCCATCAGCCAAATGGTATGTCGAAGAAAAATCAGGATCCCATACGACCTTTGAGTCCTTGGCCAAAGAATTCTTAACTTTCTTCCAATTACCCATCCACCATGACAATGGTCTAGAGCTACTGTCTAACTTCAAACAGACCTCAACCACCCACATTGCTGACCACATTCATGAGTGGCGTAGGCGACGTAGTTTGTGTAAAGAAGAAATCACCAAACAACAATGTCTTGACTGGTTTCTTCGATCACTTGTCACTCTCCTTGGTAAGGATGTAGCTTCCACCTTCCCCCAATCTGAAGAGGAAGCCATCAGGAAGGCTCAACAATATGACCTCATTTACGCACAGTCAGGATACTTGTACACAGTACTTCCTGATCTTCCAAAACTTGTGCCATTTGGCCAGGACAAACCTGGGATGTCTCACTCAGCAGACAGACTAATAGGTGCCACCACACACCATGGTCCACAACCCCAACCCCCACCAATGTATGGAACACCTCAATACCCGCTGGCATATGGGGGCACTTCTTACTACCCCCCACCCCCTTATCAATAGCCGTACCCTGTTTCTATACCTCCACCCGTTAGTGGACCACCACCGGAACCTCCCATACATCCACCTATTCCCACAAACAGTGGTACCCCCTCAACATCAGCTTATAGTACTAGTGAAATCACGATGCCTTCCTATGTACCCTATGGATCGGTACCACCACAAAATCCATACTTTCCCTTTCCGGGTCCTCCACAACCCATGTCTCCCCCACATCCTCATGTGGGGGTAAACTTTGTTCAACCCTCTGCTGATCAACAATACCAAAATTTTGAACAGTTGAACACAGCCAACCCAACCCACCCTTCGAACAATGCTAAGAAGAAAGGAAGGAACATGAATAACGATAATCCTGGTCAAGGCGGGAATCAACCCCCACAGCACCCACCCACTGGGGGCAACCCGAACCAAGGGAACCAAAACCCCCAGGGGGGCAATAAAAACAAACACCAAGGGCAGAATAATGTTAAAAACATCCACCCTTGTGCTCTTTGTGGCATGTACGGCCATTACACTCACCATTTCCCCCAGATTGCTGATTTCAACAGGTTGAAAGACTCTGGGATCCTTCCCCCCTCCCCAGCGCAACCTGCGTCGCAGCAGGCACAACAACAATATGCACAACAACCCCCTCCCGCCGTACTACAAAATCCTATCCCACATCAAGGTGTTATAAACACCCAATAGGACACGCAGCATCCCCCACCTCAGGTGGGCCAATACCACAATCCCAACAATCCAGTAGAGCGAACAATTCTCCTCACCAGTGAGGAAGAAATTCTTTTTCAAACATGCAATCGTCAGTATCCTACAATAGCTGAGTCTACTCCCATCTCTTCAGAGACAAAACCTACACCGACGGGACCCCCGTTGATGATCCCCCGCCCTTCGGCTGAACCACCATTACGCATCCCTCGCATCCCCTTGCGCAAGAATGTTCACAATCCATAGGCTAGGGTAGCACATAACTACAGTTTGGTAGATGACTTAGCACAGTCCCCGACTTCCATGTCAGTTCTGGAAGTCCTCCAGACTTTTCCGACGCAGTGAAAGTCACTACTTTCCGCCTTGGGGGTAGTCAACCCTGCCGATACTCGACTCATCACTTTTGACCTTGACAGCTGCAAACCTCGTCTTCCCGCCGCCGTCGCTATTCAAATACCATTAAAAATATGGAATATCACCGTCCATCGGTGTATCATCAATGAAGGGGCATCTACCTGCATTATGTCCAAAACAGTATGGCAGAAACTTGGTTCCCCGGACCTCTTACCCTCCGCCATCACATTGCGAGCTTATGAAGGAAGACCATCATCCCTCGAAGGGCTCTTCCAAAATGTCCCCATAGAACTCGGGGGAAAAACCATTCTCATTGACATTGAAGTTATCGTCGCTCAACTCGATTACAATATCTTGTTTGGTCGTACCTACATGTATGCTATGAAGGCAGTGGCCTCTTCCGTCTTTCGGACAATCATGTTCCCCCACAACGGAAAGATTGTGACCATCGACCAAGTCTCACATTACGAGCCTAACCCATCTGCCAATCTCGATAACATCCTTCCTCTCATTCACACCAACAAAGACATATATCCACTCATCGAGATGGGTCCTGGGATTTTCAAAGATCCATCCTTGTTAGGGACATACCATGGAGCACCACCACTCCTTCCCCCTAACCAAGTATGCGTCGTATCCTCTAACACAACTCACATGGTGGATGCTCATCCTCCTCAGGAGGCTTCAGTCATCCCTGACATCTCAGCAGTCGCAGCATCACTCCCACAGGAGCCTCCTGTGCACTCGTCGACCCCTACGGTCCACGAATCCACACCCCCTCAAGGGCCTAGTCCCATTTGGGAGACAGTTCCTCGACCCCTCACTCAAATTCCCTTCTTTTACCCTCCACCCGGTATATAAGCTTTCCAGGTAGCAGCAATGCTCACACTACCCTATATGGTGTTAGAAATCCCAGTGTGGTACTTAGATCCATCTGAGATGGTCCCTCACCCACAGGAAGGACTCCCCATGACGATTCTTGTCATCACTCAGACTACCCCAACTACCCCCATACTCCCTACCCCCCCTGCTACAGTCAGGGGTAGGTGACAGAAGAAGGAGCCCACAGCTCCACTTCCTCCGCGCATCCCACCACCTTGCGCCTTGTGTGACAAAGAGGGTCACCAAACCAACAACTTCCCATCACTATCGGAATTACGGAATTTGATTCCCCCCAATCCAACCCCCACACCACCCATTACTACTACTACCACTCAACCTTCCTGTAGTAAAGGGTTGAGGACCAAATTCGCGTGTGCCATCTGTTCTGAGTATGGCCATTACACCCATCATTGTCCAGCACTGCCACGTTTCCGGCAGGAATTAGCTATCATCTGCCAGGACTTTCAGAACAACCCATGCCCTGCCACGTCCTCCACAACAAATATCACCGACATTCGCTATGTCACCACTTCAGTCAATGAACGCATGAGGTACCACTGCTCTCGTTGCGATTCATTAGCACATTTTACATTCCAGTGTCCTATAATCCTCGCATACAGGCAACGTCGATTGGCCCTACATCACCAACCTGCAGTGGAGGTAATTGACATTACGTCATCACTCGAGGCTCTTCATTTCATTTCTCCAGAACCCGAGGCACTCCAAATACCTCCTTGGTTCTTAGATAGCACATCTGAGGATTTACCCCGTAACCCTCCCAACTCTCCTGCTCATTCCCTTGCGGAGATTACCCATCCAACCACCATGGGTACCCCTCAGTACTTCAACATATGACTCATGACGAGCGAACCCTCACCATCTGCTTGCACCTCTCCCCTTGCTTCACCAGAAGGGGGAAATCACACTAGAGCTGAGATCACTCCTCACGATCCATTATACTCTCATCATTTTCAATGCGACGAAGAAATACTAGAAGAGCTACAACGCCCAGACTCTCCCTGGGATGCACTACATCATCATTCTCTCTTCCTTCCGTAGGAATCCCACATGCCTCCTAGACACAATTCCATTTACGCGGTCGAAACCAAAGACTTTATCCCATCAAGGCCTATCGATTGGTTCAACAATCCCATTCCTACACCCGATGCTTTTGAAGAAGGCAATCCGGCTAACATTTCCCCCACCATCAAAATCGACATTTCCATTAAAGAAGGCATAGTCAAAGAAATCATCATTGGAGGCGCTTGTACTCCACAGGAAATCGCTTCCTACAAAGCCCTCTTCCAAGAATACAGGGATATCTTCGCCTAGCCATACACAGAGATGCCTAGCCTCGACCCATCTATTGTCGAACATCGTATCGACACCTGGCCCGACATCACACCTGTTCGCCAGAAACAGCGACCGCTACACCCATCTAAGGCCGCGGCTATCAAAGCCGAAATTGACAAATTGCGTACGGCCGGATTCATTTACCCCATTGCTTATACTTCATGGGTTTCCAACCCTGTACCCGTCGACAAAAAAGCAGGGCTCTATCCGTGTCTGCACCGATTTTCATGATCTCAATAATGCATGTCCAAAGGACAACTTCCCAACACCTTTCATCGATCAAATTATCGACGATTGTGCCAGCCATGAGGCTTTCTCCTTTATGGACGGATTCTCTGGCTATAACCAAATCCAGATCCACCCAGCCGATCAATACAAAACTGCATTCATTACCCCGTGGGGTACTTTTGCGTATCGTGTCATGCCTTTCAGCCTAAAAAATGATGGCGCAACTTTCCAGTGGGCCATGACATACATTTTTCACGATCAGGCTAAAATCATACTCGCCTACTTGGATGACCTCACTGCTCGCTCCAAGAAACGCATCCAACACCTTGATGATTTACGAATCATCTTTCAACGGTGTCGTCGGTACAACATCTTCTTGAACCCTCTCAAGTGTGTGTTCTGTGTCACCGCAGGGCGCCTCCTTGGTTTCATCGTTTCACAAAGCGGTATCACCATGGACCCCCTCAAAGTTCAAGCCATCACCGAAATTCCCCCTTCCTCGGAATTTAAGACAACTACAAAGTCTACAGGGCAAAGCCAACTTTTTGAGACGCTTTGTTCCTGATTACGCTATCCGCGCACATGGTTTCCTTCGCTTACTGCGTCATGACATCCCTTTTCATTGGGACGACTATGCCCAACAGTCATTTGACGACCTTAAGGCAGCACTTTCCAATGCACCTTTGATTAGTGCACCTGACTACAATCGCAACTACATCCTCTACGTATCAGCATCAGCTGTATCAGTAGCCGGTGTCCTCGTCTAGCTCAGAGACGAAAATCGTGAACATTTCATTTACTACGTCAGTAAGAACCTCTCAGGACCACCCCTGAAGTAAAAACATGAAGAGAAACTTGCTCTTGCAGTTGTCCTCGCAGTTCAGAAACTGCGCCATTACATTCTGCTCCGCACCACCAAGGTCATCGCAGATTCCAACCCTATGCAATACTTGCTCAGTTGTCGCCAAGTTAACGGCAAATTCGCTCGATGGATCATTATCCTTCAGGAATACGACCTCGAGTTTTCAACACCTAAGAGTAAGAAGGCCCTCGTTCTCGCTGAACTCGTCACGGCCCTTCCCTCTGACACACCCAGTGCCCCCGTCAATACTGACTTTCCTGACGAGCATCTCTTTTACATCGCTTCTGATGATCCTTGGTATGGCGACCTTTTCGTCTACCTACGAACTCAGAAGTTCAAAAATCACCTATCACGAGATGATCGTCGGTGCATTCGCCATCAGGCCTCCCGCTATCTCCTCATCGACGACATCCTATATCGGCGGGGCGTTGACACCATTCTTCGTCGTTGTCTGACTATTGACGATGCCGATAGAGTCTTAAACGACTGCCACAATGACGCCTATGGGGTCATATTTCGGGCATCGCCACATCTCAAAAGATTATCCGGGCCGGTTACTTTTGGCCTACCCTGTTTCATGATTGCATTCATGTCGTGAAACGATGTGCGCAATGTCAGCTCTATGCCAACAAAGCCCGCACTCCCCCCGCTCTTCTTCACTTGGTCATCACTGCAGGCCCCTTTTGTAAATGGGGCATTGACTTTATGACTTGTAATCCCCCCTCCAGCAATGATCACAAATACATTGTTGTCACTGTCGATTACTTCACCAAATGGGCTGAAGCTATGCCCACCTTCAACAACACCGCTGACACAGTAGCGCATTTTTTCTTTAACCATGTCATATCCTGGTTCGGAGTACCACTCCAACTCGTTTCCGATCATGGGAAACATTTTGAGAATGATATTTTCATCAAACTCGCATCTCGAATAGGCTTCTCTCACGAGTTCGCCTCACCATACTACCCTCAGTCAAATGGACAGGTCGAGGCAGTCAACAAAGTCCTCAAGACCATGTTACAATGCACGGTTAATAAACATAAAACCAATTGGCATCATATGTTATTTTCTGCGCTATGGGCTTATCGAACGGCAGTAAAGACTGCTACGGGTTTTACTCCATTTCATTTAGTCCATGGGGTTGAGGCAACTCTTCCCATCGAGTGCGAAATTCCCACCCTTCACACCGCAATTGATCTTTTACCTGACACTACTCCTATGGAGAAGTGCTTGCTGAACTTGGAATCTCTGGATGAAGACCGTCGATCCTCATTACAGAACAACGAGGCAGCTAAAAAACGATCCAAGGATACCTTTGATCGCCATGTCAACCTTCTGTCATTTCGCGAAGGCGACCTCGTCTTGGCCTATGATATCGCCCATGATACCTTTGGCCATGGAAAATTAGAATCACTTTGGTATGGCCCTTACATCATCCAACATTGCCTCACCAAAGGTGCATACATCCTGGCCTCCCCCGAAGGCCTCTCGCTCAAAGAACCCGTCAATGGGTTATACCTCAAGACATTTTATGCTTAAACGTAGTCATGCTACTTTAGGTTCTTTTTATTTTCTACCGTTTTTAATCTTTTTTCTCCCTCATCTAAAAAATATCCTTTGTGTTGTTGACAGATGCCTCCTCCACCAGCTTACCACATTGGTTACGCCGACGGCGCCAGCCGTTGGACACAAAATCTCGCTTCGGTTGCTTGGGCTCTCTACACCCCTTCACATGAAATGCTACATTCCAGCGGCATCTGTTTAGGACCATCAACCAATAACCAAGCCGAATACACTGCTTTCATTGGCCTCCTGACCGACGCCCAACATCATCATGTTTGTCACCTTAGCGTTTTCCTCGACTCCCAGCTAGTCGTTCTTCAGCTCAACAATGTGTACCATGTACGCGATCCGTGCCTCTTTCGCAAATACCTGCAGGTTATATTATTATCTCGACATTTTGATTCCATTACATTTACACATATTCCAAGAGAATTGAATCAAACAACAGATGAAATAGCTAACATGGTGCTAGATTGGCATATATCACATCAAGCTACACATACATAAACATCTCATACGTCCTGTCATAGCATATAGATAGAATCAACATCATCATCATTAACACAAAACACATGTACAACAGATTTGGATCTCAACAACATGTATACTCATATATATATATATGTGGGCCCATCAGGCCATCTGAATGTTTACATACAAAAATACATATGCCCGTAGGCCAGTGCCACATCTCGGTACAAAAAACGGCTCACCAACCTATATAATAAAAAAGGTCTACAATATACATCAGGGTGCCTCTATCGCACCCCCCGCTGCTCCTCCCTCAGGAGGAGGTGGTGGCCCACCCCCACCAGCCCCAGGCGGTGGTGGTGGAACATCCACAGGACCCCCCTGCCTAGGCGGCAGGCATCCGCTAGTCATCGCGGCGAGCACTGTTGCTCATCGCACTAGGCCCCGCCATGGTGGCAGTAACCCTATGCACTGTTCCAGGAACCCCTCGTCCTGGATACGGATCCACATGCCCTCAGGCACGTCCTGGAACACTGTCTCAAAATGATGGCGTATATCATCCAAATCTACTCCGGCTGCCGTCGGAGGAGCGTGTGATGGCCCCGCACCAGGGTCATCAAATCGACACCTCCTCATCAGTCTCTCGGGCTCTACTGGTGCCCCCGTAGCCTCATCTCGTCTCCGCCTTCCTCCACATGGAGGTCTCTCTGGCTCTCACTGAGCCGGTGCTCTATACAACTCCACCTCATGCCCGCGAGGTGCCAAATCTGCACATACACAAAGCAACAAACAACAGATCATATCGGTATCTATACATCATACATATGAACTGGTATATCAAAATCACAACATAAATCAAAGCATATACAAATACACAACATACCTCGATGGTCGAACACCTCCCCAGGAGGCAACACCATGTCCGGGTCCCCCCGGAAGTCAACCCCAACATAGGGGTACTGAAGCATGACCTGCGACATCTGTCGCCATATCTGCGCCGCCTGCGCAGTAAAATAATGTCCACATTCGCCACCACCATGGCGAACCAAAATCTGGGACCACCGCCTCAATTGAGGCTCTCACACCCCAGGCGCCTCTAGCAGAACCCGTGGGTGCAGCATCGACACCCTCTCCAAGAAATAGGCCACCAGGATGGAGCCAAACGCAAACTCCCCGATACCTGTCGACCGACATCAGTCCAGCTGCGCGATCATCCGCGCGTGAAGGGTCAAACCCCAGGCGAACCACTCATGGCCCACCACCACCCTCTCCATCACCAGCAGCTCGCCACCATTGATCCGGTGGGTCGCTCGTGACCCATACACCCAAACAATCATCGTTGTTATGCAACGATGCAACAGGGAATCTAAACCACTGATACTCACTACAGTCCCAGACATGTAGTTCTCACCTGAGCAATATCGTCCGATGACATCCACCAAGCGAGTATCCCTCGGCAGCACAGGCTCTGCTGGTAGCGGTGTTCCCCGAAAGGGGAGCCCAATCAAGAAATATATGTCCTCCACCGCAGTGAAGGGGATCTGCTCTCCTCGCACGAGGAAGCAGTGCATATCTGGGATCCACATCTCGAGCAGGAATTGGAGTAAGTACTCATGTGCCCGTATCAAAGGGCACTCAAAAAACTTTAGCAACCCACTGGATGCTAAAGACGCTTGAACTGCAGGCCTCGCATTGGCCACAGCATCTCGCAGTTGTGACCAGTCTCGCTCGCGCCATCGCACATCCATGGTCACTGCTAGCCAGCTGCACACAACACAGAATCCTATATCAATGTATGCAAACACCAAATGCATCAAATAGACTCCCTTTTTTACCCTTACAAACTTGCCTCAAAGGTGCGGTTTTACCACCCACAGGCGTGCACACATGCGCACCTGTTCACTATACAGGCGTGCACGTATGCGCGCCTGTTTTTCCCACAGGCGCGCTCACGTGCGCGCCTGTTCACAATACAGGAGTGCTTGGGAGAGCGCCTTTTCACCCCACAGGCGCACTCGGGATCGCGCCTGTTCACCCCATAGGCGCGCACTAATGTGCGCCTATTCACCTCACAGGCGCGCCCCTAGGGCGCGCCTTAACTTCCACCTCACGTGCACCACTGCGCGCTTATTCAGTGGACAGGCATGCACGTATGCGCGCCTTCCACTGAATCACCCGCACATGTGGGCCCACACTCTAGTCAAAACCCCCTAAAACCCCTTGTACGGACCCCCGTACCTACCCTGCCCAAAAATTGGAAACCTATTTCTATGCAGGATGATCAGACCACTAACCTGAAACTCGCACGCCGTCGATCAGGTACCTCGTTCTCCCGGAATCACTCAATCTCCTCTGAATTATCTCATCCAGTCACTGTAGCAGCAGGTACAAATGAGGTGGCAATGTGGGCCCTACAGCTATATATAGGGTTTTTGCCAAACTTCCACTCACCATTCCGGGAGCCCACAGCGTTCGCTTTTCGAGCTGTCTTCAGCCACAGGATCAACATCCCGCTGCCTACATCACGGCTATCCCTGGGTCACTTTTCGTCCTAGGCCCCCGGGGCACCTTTTTTCCATATCATGGTCAGGTACGCACGCGCATAGTCACATTTTTCAAATACATGCTCATATCTTAATTTCTCTTCAGATATTGTTCACTTTGGGTATTTGGTTGTTCTGTGTGCAGGTACTTGATCATCATCCCTCAAAATCATTCCTTCAGGTATATACTCAGCACTGGCATGTAGTCTCTCCCACTGTATTGCAACCCTGCACTCCAGTTGAACAGTGTTGGCTCCAAACACTGAACACCGTAAGCCACCTGCGATCGTGATTCCAGATGTGCACTCGTACTACCAGTCACACTCGTGATAGCAAACAGTATAGACCGGAGGGGCAACTCTCGAATATCTTTGATAGGGATTCTACCCCCTACCAGTCTTGCTCCTTGGATACAGTGGCGTGCCAGATACACATCCACTTGCTCGGGTAGCGCCCTCTTCCCAGTGAAAGATATGGGGACCCCTCTTTTCGAGAGGCCAGTAAGAAAATATACATATTCTAACTCAATGGTTAGAAGCTGCGTGCCGATACAGAATCCTTGTTCTGCAACATCCCAAAGGCCAATCATATGCTCGAGCAATAAGATCTCTCTCTTCATTTTCTGCAACTTAAAGAATTTGAGAAAACCACAAGCTCGCAAAGCAACCCATGTACGAGGACTCCACAAGGTAGATAAGTCATCCATATCATGTTCTCTTTCCTTCCATTCAATCATGATTGCCAAAGTTACCTACAAAACAAAAGAAATAAAAAACTCATTATTTCCATGTTTTGGCAATTTCGGCAATTTTTAATAGCAATTTAAAACATGAAATAAGGTGCCCACATCATTTAAAAGCAACCACACACTCTTTATGACCACCACGCCCTCTCTTAAGCATGTAACATTCATCAAACAATGATAAAAACATTTTAAAAATTCAAAACGAATTTGGGGGCTGCATGGGCACCTGGAAAGATGTTTTTATGGATTCCTTACTAAAAAACGATCTATCTAATTGACTACTAGGGATTTGGCATCTTAGCCATCCTTTCCTACAATGTTTTTTGTAAAAGAATCCTATTTTTCCATTAATTTTCAAAGAGGCCGATTTGGTTCTAATTGGGGCAACTTAGGGATCATATTTTAAAATAAATGATGCTATTAAAATGAATGTGAAACCATGTGTTTGAAAGACCAAGAGATGGAAACCTACCTGGTCCGAATGATAAGCAAAACGGTGAACCGTAGCTCCGACAGCGAGCAAAACAAGATCTGCTTCAAAACGAGATTCTCCACTACTCCAAAATCCTTGCAAAATGAAATGGTAAATGAATTTTTCAATGAATGGTTATTTATAAATTTTCATTTTTCATAAGGTATGGTCATTTATGGGTTTCTCTAAATATATGTTGGCTTCTCTAATCCCTGGTTTGTAGTTCTGGCATCGTAGGTTTCCTGGCAGTCCTGATGGATTATTCACCTTGTCACACTTATGAGCATAGTCTTAGTTCGTTCTCGATCTCGATAATATGAGAATGTAACCAGGTAAACTTTTATGTCTTTTTCAGACCCGTATGGATATGAACACACGAAAAAGGAACCCCCCTAGAGTCTCCTTTAAACCCTTTTCAGACTCTCTAAATATGAAAATATGGTCGAGCAACCTTGCTTCCTTTCACGCTCGTTAAAAGGTCAAAAAGGGCGTATTTCGAGCGATAGTTTAACCCTTTTTTGGTCTCGTTGGACTACTGTACGAAAAAGGAACTGAGAAAGTTCTCTTTTAAGTGTTTTTCCAAACTCTATAATCCCGAAAAACCTTCGAGTTTTCTGTCTTTGGACTCGTTAAAGCACACATCGACAGACCCATATGGGAACGAACCCTTACTTCTTCCAGTTCGTTAAACAAAGGAAGAGTAACTTACCGAAGGTGAGTTATATCGAGCATGTGTTATCCTCCTCGAGCTCATTAAATCAAAAGGAGGTACTCGTCCATCTGGATGGGGGAAAAATTGAAAGGAGCAAGCCAAGAAGTCTCTTGAGAACATCATCCAAACCTTCTTAGAGTCGCCCTTGAACACAACACTTTGTCATTTGCATATATCATAATCCGCTAAACCTCTGCACTGAGCCAATCCTTTGAGTTCCTTTCACTCCTTTGGATCATCTGACGTAAGTCACCGCATCCACTGTTTAAGTATCGGTCCACGTCATGTTCTGTTGTTGTGCCTCAGTGTTCAAGGGAAGTATCCTCCTCAAGAGTCAACCATCCCAAATATCTTGTCTCAAAACCTGTGTCAGTCCATGTTCTTTTGATCTACCTATTACATCTCTATGTCCATTTCATGTTGTTGATGGGGGATACATCAAGGCCCTCCCTCGACGAGTCTATTCCTGCTGACTTCAACACATTATCCCGGAATCAGACTTAGAAACCAGTTAGTACTTTGGGACCTGCATGCCTCAATGGCAAGCCTCCTCACATTCGAAAGTAGGTTTACATCATTGACCTCTGATCGAATGATTCCATGGGTGTTCGACTTCAGCTCATCTATTCACATTCGCTGGAATGTACTAGGTTACCTTGGGAATCATTGACATTAATGGTGATGTCCCTCACACTTGTTAACGGTTTACACCATTGATCGGTAATCAAGTGGTTTCTGCCATGTTCGACATCAAGACATCTATTCACATGGTTGGAATCATACTGTGTTGATATTGGTAAGAAGACCCTGGGTCGAGTGACCATTTTGATATACTTGGCCCAGGCTGCGAAGGAATTTCTGTTGGACAAAGGACACATACACTATTACATAGATCCACTTTTTATTGGTCATGGCTATGTCTTGTCATCTCGTAGATCCACTGTGTATTCTTCATGGCTACGATCGGTCCGAGTCATTAGAGTATAGATCCACAGTGTATTTTCGGTGGCTATACCTTTTATCAATACAATTACGGATCCGCAGTGTATTTTATGGCGGTCATATCTTGCATCTCTTGATCACCCAAGCATAGGTATGCCTGCCTTGGGTTTTGAAACATGTCATGATATTTGTTGGATGTTTGTGTGCAGCTTCCGTCAGGTTCTCTGAGTCTACACCCTTGCTTGAAAGTCTACAAAGCATTTCAGTTATCAGTTTGCATCTTCTAACTTCATACTTTGGGGGCCAATCTGTTACACGTCAAAATTACTCAAATGGATAAGTGTCGCATGTTCCTCTCAATTGTCGTAAGTGTCGCATCTCCCTTACAAATTTCGCAACTGTCGCAAGTTGGTCACAAGTGTCGCAAATGATGTTCGAGCATACTGCCATACTAACGACACTAAGGAGACACTTAAAACATCTCATGTACCTGATTTGAAGCAGAAGAACTCGTTAATTGAAGACAAGGAACTCTTAACACCTGAAGAGAGCTTTGAAATAAGGGTTTTTAGGGGGAGCTCTCCCCTATATCAGCCTTAGGAGTGCTGACGCTCCCCTACAAGGCATCAAGGAGCGTTATAATTCTCCCCTATCCCTTATGAAAGAGCGCTACTCACCTTGAGGGAACTGACGCTTCCCCTAAGCTTCTCAAGGAGCGCTCCAACGCTCTGATACCCCTTCTAAGGGAGCGCTGCCTAATCTGGGGCAGTAGTTTGCCCATTTAGGAGAATAAGGAGAGGATCTTTCGAGATTAGGAGGCAGTTGTATTTGAACTCTTGGTTTCATCAAGAAATCCCTGATCTGAGGAAAAGGTTCCCAACTTGTTCTAAATATAACTCAAGAGGTTAAGCTCCTCTTAACCTATAAAAGAAGGCTCTATGATGGTGGAAAGGAGGAGGAACTGCTAGCATGAAACCTATGATCTTGTAGGAAACACACAGTCAACCAAAGGAGAGTGATCAGTGAAGCTGTTGTTATGCAGGTTGTGGATCTTTCAGGCAAGGGTTAGACGAAGGGGACTTGACGAAGCTGTCACATTCGCATCTACGATTGTAAGCACTGCTGTCGTTATTCTCATTAATATGACACGCTTGGCCTGTTTCTTTCTAGTTTGTGTTTGATGTTACATGAACTTATCGTTGATAGATAGATCTATTTTCAAGCTAATATCAATAGAGTAGGAAGTGGTCGTATCTTGTTTTGTCCATAGGATCCAGCGAGGAGCAAATGATCGAAGCGCAACTAGGAGTGTGCAGGGACAAACGTCGATAAAGAGGTACTTCTGTTATCTTCCCTTCTCATGTGTTAGTTTGGATAGATTTGAAAGGAAGTCAGTGTCCACGTTAAGCATTTTCTGTCTTATTGTTAGGGTCAAGCTCTTTGAGGAAATCTACCTGTCCACAGGGAGATTTTCCTACAACACCCACTGCTTGATCCCTCATCATAACCCAAACCATTTTTCAGCTTTGGATTCCTTTGCTGATTCAAAATGGTGGCTAATCCTTCTGAGGCTTTGATACTTGACAAATTCTGATTATACAAGGCTTGAAACTTCTCCATCTCTTTCCTAGTTTTCACTACTTCTTTTTCCAGGGCTTCAGATCTTGCCCTCTTTTCTGATAGCTGATGTTTCATAATATCCTCAATTTTTCTTTCCTCTTCTAATTCCACCTTCAGCAGGGCAAAGTCTTCATCAGGCTGTTTACTGCCTTTTTCAAACTATATTAGCAATTGTTTTTTCTTTTTGTTCTTAATTCTGAGTCTGTCAATCTCTTCCAGTGCACTGATCAGTTCTCCTTCCATTTCAACCACAACTTCTTCATCATTCTCATCACTGCCTGTGATTTTATTATCATAATTCTATTTGGCCATAAGCATGAAGTCATTTAGTTTATATTCAATAGATGAATCATTGTCTTCATCATCTGAAGGACCATCTTCATTGTTTGCACAAAGACTTTTCTTCTTAAAGTTATTTCCTTTAAAGAAATTTCTATGTTTGTATTTCTCCTCCTCATCACAAGTCTGATCCTTTCCTTTGTGGGGAAATTTATTTGCAAAATGGCCTATCCTACCACAGTTGAAACATTTGAAGGGAAACTTACCTTGGTACTTGCCTGATCCTTTCTTTAGTCTTCTCATGAATTTTTCTTCAATTTCATCAGGCTCAGAATCTTCATTCTTATCTTCTTTAAATGATGCTTCTCTAGAGGTGGGTTTATCTGTAACTATCCTCATCTCATATGCAGTCAACGTTCCTAGAAGTTGATCAAAAGGCAAGGTTTGTAGATCATTAAGTTCTTCTATAGAATAGACCTTCGGGTTGAACCTATCTGGGAAAGATCTCAAGATTTTATGAACTAAAGAAGGTTCCCCAATTGTTTCACTAAGTGCCTTCATTGCATTTACCATTTCATCTACTCTCAGAAAGTATTTTCCAACAGTTTCATCTTCTTTCATCTATAGCTTTTCAAACTCTACTCTGTAGGTTTGAAGCTTGGCATCTTTCACCTTCTCATTACCTTCATAGTTGTTAATGAGTTTGTCCCACATTTATTTAGTAGTTTGAAGATGCATCACCTTCACAAACTCGGCTTCTGCAAGTCCATTCAAGATAGCATTCATTCCTTTAGAATTAAAGCTAAATTCTAACTTATCATCCTTGGAAGCTAGAACAACAGGATTTATGTATCCAGTCTCTATTACATCCCATACATCAGCTCCTAAGGCCATTAGGTATGTTCTCATTCTAACCTTCCAGAAGGAAAAATTCGTTCCATCAAATAGATGAGGCCTAGTGACTGAAGTCCCTTCATGGCTTTTCATGTTTAATCTCTAGGATCTACCCTTAAATAAAAGGGGCTGACTCTGATACCAATTGTTGGACAACTGAGAAGGGGGGGTGAATCAGTTTTTACCATGCTTAAACAATTATGCTTCTTTTAAACTCTTTGCAGAAACACTGAATGATGATCACATGGATGCAGGGAAATAAACAATGGCACATTTAGCATCAGTCACACATATATGAGAAACACAGAGACAGATATTTCCCAAGGAAACCCATACAAGGTAAAAAACTCTTCTTCTTTATATGATAAGTAATAGTTACATTCTTTACATTATCATACATATGAGCACCAACTCATAATGAGGCTACAACCTCTGTTTTGCAAGATGCTACTTACTGAGAGCACCAACTCTCTGTTTTCTCTAGAACCCACTAGAAGGAAGCACCAACTCCCTGGTTTCTCTAGCACCAACTAGAAGGAAGCACCAACTCCCTAGTTTCTCTAGCACCAACTAGAAAGAAGAACCAACTCCCCGAGTGTTTCCAGCACCAACTTCCAATCATCCAGGCACCAACCTATAGAACAGAGAGCAAGAGTTCTCCCTTGCACCACCCTACCACCCTAGTTTCTTTGGCTGCAACCAGATGGAAGCTACAACTCCCTATGTTCAAGCACCCACTTTAACTTCTGAGGAAAACAATCCTCCCTAGCACCTCCCTTCCACCCTGAAACATAAATCTTTGCTACTGAAACCTATTACAGTGATATAATGTTCAACAATGGCTTACCAGACTCGTCACTGTTCTGCTGCATTTTGTTACTCTGTCTGCCTCACTACCTTCCTGCACACATGACTTGCGTTGTCTGTTCTTATACCATTTATACTCTCTGCACCATGTCCCTTCAATGTAACCTTCCTCTACTATGTATTTCTTCTCCTGTGCTCTGCCTCCTTCCTCACACTTCAATCCTTCTACACAGCGACCACAACAATTCCAACAACCACAGCAAATTCCAACAACAACAACAACCCTTCTCTTCTCTGTACCATGTATATATAGTTTATGTGCATCTTGTGCATGTAATAATCGCTATTCCTCTGCATGCTCATACCGTGCCAATCTCCTCCACATATCAAGTGCTCTGCATGATCATCATCATGACTCTTCGACTTATTTGGAAGTTCAAATGTGCGTTCGACATCACTGGGTGTTATACTGAGATTCCTCAACCTCTCTCGTAGTTGAGACTCTTCATCTTCTCTGTGAAAGTCGATCCCACCTTCTCTGTTTTAGTTACAGGCTTCTATTCTCATCCATCTGTCAATCCCTTCTAAGAATAGTCTTCCTTCACTTGGACGAATCTTGGAGACTCTTCATCTCCTCTGGCTATCACACCGGGGTCTCTTCGAATTCTCTAGCAGATGCCATCAATGGTTTCTGGTAGTTTCACTGTGTCGTGCATCAGTAGCCCTCCAATCAACACTTGATCTGATGGTTCATATTACATCACGATTTCACCTATCGCGATATCAGGATTCCTGATGTCAATAATCTTTGACATGTCCAACTCTCGATCCCTGATGCTTCTCCATTGATTGGAATCAATGGTCCAGATTTGATTGTGATTCAATGGCTGTGATTTAAGTCACGATTTTGCATATCGAGGAATCGATATTCCTGTTGCAATGTTTCTTTGACATCTCCAAAACGCAATCCTCGAAAAGCCAACGTGGTGTCCATCTGCTGACGTCGCACATGGATTGACACGTGTTGAATACTACCACGTGTCACTCTGATTTGTGACTTACATGTTCCTGAAATGTTGAATCAGTCTAACACTTGTCATTACCTGGTTGTGCCACATGTTCCTAGCTGACATGGTCTACTGACGTGAGTCGGGTCGACAGTCTAGATCACATCTTGATCTGACGGTTCAGATTCTGTCGGGATTTCACTCATCGCAATTTTGGGATGCTTGATGTCAATATTTTTTTTTGACATCTCCAACACTCGATCCTCGAAACCTCGAAAGGGAGTCGGATCAACAGTCCACATAACCCCCTGAGATGGACGGTCCTCCTGCTTCCAGGATTTGTGAGCCCTCTACTCCTTTCACTTTTAAAGGTCATGCAGGTTTTCTTCGATCCAATGGTGGTCGGACCCTACGCTCAGATCCGACACCTATAACTTCAATTAGCCCTCCGGCTAAGCTCGTGGTCCACGTGACCTCCCCCTATATGACCGCAGCCAAACCTCCTCATCAGGGTTTCAGACTTTCCAATGTTGAAACATGTATGTCCTCGGGATTCGTGATCCCTCGAATCCCCATGCGCTCTTTATGCACTATCTCTCCTGGCTAGGCTCCTGGCCCATATGACCATTATCCCTATGATTGCAGTCTTACCACTCATCGGGGTTTCTAGCTTTTCAATGCCACAATGCATTGGCTCACAGGATTCCCGATATGTGAAACCCCGATGAGTGAACCCTCCTTTCGAGATTTCACCTTGGATTTTCCCGATGGTAAACCTTGTGCAACGCCTGCCTGATCTAATGGCCGATGGGATTTCTGAATGAGATCCAACAACTCTCGATCTCTCCCTTCTGTAGACTTCTCCTAAGCTCCTCCTGGATGTAGAAACCAACGATCTAGATCTTCTTCTTCAGCCGATATGACGGCGGTTGTGATCCCTCCTGAGCTTTGCACACTTTCCTCCCAACCTTAGGAGAATTACCAATTCTCAAAGGCCTCGACCTTTGTCTTCCTTCTCCTCTGTGAAGTCCTGTATCTTGAGCTTTGCTATGTGCGTTCTTGTTTTTCCATCAATTCGCACTCTAATCCTACCATCTTCACTGTTGTACTTGCCATCGTTTCCTTCGATCATTCGATCTTCCTGGACTTATATTCTATTTGCCTGTTGATCATCAGTGTTGTACTCAAGCCATCATTACTGCTGTACTTGCCATCAATGACAAGCTTGCGCTGCCTGTAAAACATACCACACATCCTCTGCACTATCTCTTATGATCTTATCGAGGTTGCTCTGCAGCTTCTTCCCAAAATACTTCCGGTGCCCGTCTGTTACATTCTTCCTATATTCATGCCATCTTCATTTCTATAATTTCCATCAATGACAAGCATATGCTACCTATTAAACATTTCCAACATTTCTCTCTTCCAATATTTTATATCTTCTTTATGGATTTCTTTAGATGACAACCACCTACAAATGTTACGAGAACAAAATAGGTTTCAACAAAGACAATATTGTATACATGAATATTACAAGTAAAACACATGTCATCAACAACTTCTACAACATTTTTATTACATATAAATAATAATATGTAATTCATCTGTCGTTATTTACCTCATGTATTTTCCAAGGTCATATATAACTTGTTTTACGTTGTTGTCAAAGTTGTCGGGCAAAGATAGAGGTAGCACATACTGTAACAAAAAAATGGCACATTAATAAATTTACTATTTCATATTAACAATATATTTACAAAATTTAAAAATATTACATCGATTCTTACCAATACATAACAAATATACGAAAGAAATTACCTTGATGAAGGTATGTCGGTCATGAGTTTTTAACCCGCCAAATTCACCTTTCTTTGTTAATATATTCTTGATGTTTGAAGCAAATCCTATTGGAAATCTAATTTTTTGAATGATCTCTTTTACAACATTGCTTTCATCTTCTTTAAATAACCATGGGAGGCTATTTCGATCGACTCCATTAGCCCTTTTTAATTCATTAATATTTAGCATTGCATGATTGGCTTCTTGAATGTCACTACAAATTTTAGAAATTTTTTCTTTGTCACACCTTCCATCTAATATTCTCCACAACGTTTATGTTACATTCTTCCCAATATGTATTGTGTCGAACAAATGATTTATTTGTACTTTCTCATAGTACGACAACCTACTGAATTGTTTAGGGAAACTTTTCATTCCTCGTGGAAGCAGATCAATTCCTTGACGACCAACTATATGTTACATAAATGAAATTAACACAACAATTGTTAGATTATACACAATAGACATGAGAATTCAACACAATTAAAAAATGTAATATATTGCATACAACGATAAAGATTGACTTACATTGACAATTTGATCTATTATATTCCAACTTCCATAGGTGTGGTGTCATTCTTCGTGGTTTTATCGCACTCTCCTCTTTCCAATTGAAAATATGTTTATCGGTATTTCGATACCTACGGTTCTTAGGGAGAAAGTGACTATATTCATCAAACACCTCATTTCCTAAACTTCTTGAACAATGAGATCTCATCCTAGGACCACAAACTGGACATGCAAATTTACCCTTTGTTTGAAGACCTAGAAGATATGCATCAATGGCAGCATTAGTTATATAACAAGCAATTATTTAAAAAACAAACATTATAATATCATCAAAATCTAGCTTATTTAAGTGCAATAGTTTGTTACATACCACAAAAATGTGTTAGTCCTGGTGCATCATGAATTGTCCATGTAAGAATCCCATGTAATTGAAATCCTCTTTGACCTATTGGTCTAGAGATGTTGTACATAGTGATGTCGTCCCATAACTTTAACAGCTCATCGACAAGAGGCTCAATATATACATTCATATCTTTCACTTGTTACTTACCTAAATGGTTAAAAAATACACATAATTACTACACCTTGTATACATATATGAAATTGTGCAATGAACAAGACAAATGAAATGTTAAACATTAAAAAAAAAATATCGTTATAAAAATATACATGGAACAATCATTGCCAACATTGTGTGCTCTCTCTTTATTGACATCCAAGGAGGAAGGTTATTGTTTATAACAAAAACATGCCACACTGAGTAGATAGACCTGAGCTCACCAAATGGATTTACACCATCAGTTGCCAATGAAATCCTAACATTACGAGGTTCTTCACTAAAAATTGGCCATATTTCTTCGATATTTTTATATAAAGAACCATCTGCAGGAATTCGAAGAACATCATCTTCACTTATATTCCATGCATGGTAATCCATAAACCGTGCTATGTTCCGACATCTAAATAGTCACTGCAGGCGTGGAATTATGGGAATATAATGAAGAACCTTCTGAGGAAACTTTTTTGTTAACTGATCAGTTCGATATCTACTGATTTGACATTGTGGTCAATTCGTTTTAGATGCATATTGTCCATAATATATGATGTTATCATTGGGGCATGCATCAATAGCATGATATTCCATTCCAATTTCTTTTAGAATGGCAGATAATTCTTGGTATGTGTAAGGTAACTTATTTGGTGATGGTAAGAAATATTCACCTATCAACCTACAAAAACAATATACAAAAAAAAAAATCAATAATGAAAATTATATTAATCATTATAAATATTGCATCCTTAATTTAGACATCAATTGACACTAAAAATAAAATAAAATAAAAGTTGAAAATTGCATAAAAATGTAAAATTATGTTTCTTACCTTAGGATCTGTGTCATACATGTGTTTAACAAACCATTTGATACCTTCGAGTTGACCAACAACATTATAGAAGAGAGAACACTTTTTTTGTGCCTTCATATAGGGATTATGTGGCATTTTGAAGGATAGGTTTATCCAAAATATATTCATCATCATTGTCCTCATCACTGTCATCATTATCATCCTACAAGTTGACCTCCTCCAAGTTGACGCCATCATCCATTGGAGCATTATAAATGTCTTGGATCAATCTATTTGTCCCATCATTAACAACTATATTATTAATATCATCATTTTCCATAGGAATAACGTGATCATCGTTATCCACAAGATTAATTTCATCTTGTTCTTTAGTATTATCTCTATGAAAACGTATCTTGTGAGGTGACATCATATTCTTAGGATTATTTTTATTTAATAACAACAATAGAAGCAATAAAATGCAGTTAGAGTATATCAAAAATATTATTTTGAAAGATAAGTTAAAAAAAAACAATTAATGTATAATACCCTTTAAGATCTGTAATAACTAATTACTTACCATGGGACGATATTCATTGCCCCCTTCAACGTGCCCATTCTCCCTACAATGTTTTTCAACTATTTTTAAAGGTAGTCTTCTTCCATTAAAACCCTTGCATTCACAACAAGGGCAATAACATTTCCCATCACCATGAATCACCATTTGCCGCTTTAACATAACAAGCTCTATTTTCTCTTCTAAAGTTGACATTGTAGTTACCTATTACAACAAATCCATTGAAACATTATAAGTACAAGATACAAATCTATTCAAATAATTTGGTATATATTTAGATATTTGTAATGAAAATTATACAACATGTTCAGAAAAAATAAGGGACAAATCATGAAACCTAAAATCAGCTAGAAAAAATAAGGAACAAAGCATGAAACCAATGCATTTCATATCCAATGTACAACACTGGCTATTTGGGAATCTAAATGACACTTGGTTCTAAGACAAGACATTGACCTACACATAAACATCCAAACATAAATGAATCTTCTAATAATCTCTTTGTTGCGATCCACCTACTATTATGTTGTCAAAATTGAGGAACAAAATTGATAGAAGTGAAAGAAAGAGTTCGGGGAGAAAAATAAATCATGACATAAGAAGCGTAAAGGCAACTTTAATTCTCATAAAAAATGATGATGTAAAGAAAATTAATTTGAATACAACCAATAAAAGCTGGCAATCAATTCATTAGCATGGTAATGATAAACGATACACTATGTTAGCGATCAAAAATAACTTGCTAATGATTTCCAAATCACATGATAAGACGGGCATTAAGAAGAAGAAGAATCATTTTCAATTTCTTCAGATTTAAAGGCTTAGAGACAAGCTCGTAAAGATGGTATTTCAATGTATAAATCGATTTTCTTCTTAAATTAAACCTAAGTTTATTTTAGGGTTTTCGGTGGCTAAGTGGAAAATTTGTCAGTGTAGTGAGCCGCCGAAAGCTCTCACTTTCGGTGGCTAAAGGGAACAACGCAATACCAATGAGCCACCGAATGTGCTGAAGAGTCCATAATTTTTTTCTTTCAACCCAGATCGCGTTTTTCAAGTTCCATAACATGTGGGAATGGTATCAAATTAAATATAATAATTATCAGAAGTTAAATCATCCTCCTCATTAATTTTTGAAGACATATGTCGAAATAAGGAAGCCAAATGACATTTCTACTTTTGATAGAAATTGTCCAACTGTTAAACAGAGATCTTGAACCAAAATTCAAATAGGCAATTACATGGGAACCAAAATTCCACAAGTACTACTACCTTTATTGATGAAAGAAATGTTCACTTGCATCATCAAGGAGGACCCCACTATATGAGTAGAGTTCCCATTACAATAAGCTTCACAAGACATCTCATTACCTTGCTTCTACTTCATTTTTCAGTTTCTATCTAACCCTGCAAGAACTCTCTTGTGAAGGAACTTTATAGTTGGTTCAACCTTGTAGTAAGCCTTATTAAAATTATTGCTTTCACACTACATATACTATATAGTCCCTATTTAATAGATTTGGCCTCAGTACATAGCAATCTATCTATCTATTTAAGGGAGTTAGGGTAGGACCCTAATAGATTCACATGGTTAAATTTTTTGTGACGACTTGATATGAAACATTAGATAGAGATATTAGTTTTAAAATACTAAATAAAATAAAATTAGTTTCCTTTTAGATGAACGTGGAGAACAGAGAGTTCATCCCTCCTCTAACCCATAACCATTGCCCAATGATTTCAAACATTCTATAATGGTATTTTTTAATGATGTAACAACATATGTTATAGAAATGTATGGAAAATCCATTGATACTAAA
This sequence comes from Picea engelmannii, assembly GCA_009831015.1. Classification (NCBI taxonomy): domain Eukaryota; kingdom Viridiplantae; phylum Streptophyta; class Pinopsida; order Pinales; family Pinaceae; genus Picea; species Picea engelmannii. Next base: position 163,670 of record ML804715.1, read on the forward strand.
AATATATTTATCCCCATTGCCAAATACTATAGATTTTTTTTCAATATCTTTATTAATTTTTGTAATTGTATGGAACATTACAGAGTATGGTGTTTTTCTTGGGAAGCCTCCCTAGATATTTTTAATATGATTGAAATATATTCTCATGCATCAATACTTCATTCTTAATCATTTTGATATTTTTTTCTTAAAACAAAGCATGGAGACTAAAAAACTAGTGATTTCCAGGCATGTGTAATTATTTCCCATACCAATATATGTTAGAGGAAAATATGATTGAACTTAAAGGGAAGAGGTTTATGATGCTTCCAATAGGATATAATGCTTCCCATAGGATATCAAAAGATAAATGGGTTTATGAGCCAATTACATGGAAGGAAAGATATCAAGTTGGATCCTAAGATTGTCCTTTAAGAAAGAAATTTCAAAAAAACATGTCTAAGTCTCGTTATCATGTCTTTTAATGTGCATTTTCCTCTTCTCTAGCACTAGTCAATGAGATCCAAATATGGAATAATTTCCTATTCCATTTCCTTACTTAGATCCATTAGAAATACTACTTGCTTTTTAGTTTGTCTAACATTGGACAAGGTTTAATATATTAACAAGGACCTTCCCTTCATTTAGTAGTTCATCCTTGAATTTTGTTTGGGACTCCCAACACTATTGTTTCCTTTGCATGTTCTTAGGTGTATAAATCTTAAATATTCTCATGAATATGACTGTAAAGAAGTCTTCAAAGAGATTGAAAAACTAGATTGGACTATTACCTCATCTAGTAGATCCAATTCCTATGGATACAAGAGAGTGCATATTCCTCTAGACAAATCTTTGTCATATATACTAATTTGATTCCCTTTTTCCCAAATGATATTTTGAATAAATTTCATGTCATTATTTCTCATCTTGGTGTCTTGTCAAAACACTATTTTCATACTATGATTGTGAATTAACATTGTTACTCCATCTTGCTTCATTATAGTTTCTAACTCCTTTTAGATACATATCTTCACATTAAGGGTTTCAATACGTCAATTAAAGGAAAACATAATAATTTAATGGATCACTAGATATTCATGAGGTAGAGATATGCAAAGTATTATATATGAGTTTATTTTAGGGTTTTTGGCGGCTAAGTGGCAAATTTGACAATGTAGTGAGCCGATGAAAGCTCTGAATTTCGTCGGATAAAGGGGAAAACGCAAGACCAATGAGTCATTGAATGTGATGAAGAGTCCAAAATTTAATTCTTTATGCCCAGATTGTGTTTTTCGAGTTCCAGAACATGTGGGAATGGTATCAAATTAAAGATAATAATTATCAGAAGTTAAAATAAACCATAAAATCTGATTTAAGGAGTGAAAATAAACCACAAAATAGTTCAATACCACCAAATTACTAAATCACACAGAAAATTTTTAAATACTGAACTTCAAAATCTCAGCTATGTAGAGTCTGATCAATTCAATGTTTATCTTCTTGAAAGAGAATTGAAATCAAGATTTCATAAAAAACTAGAACACCATTGTATTAGAACACCATTTCATAAATTACTCATGCAACTATAGAAAATTATTGTCACAACTATAGCACATTTGTTGTAACTGAGATATATATAGGATTGATTTAGTCGGTCTTCCCACGAATTCAGTCAAATTGACCAAACAATAAGTCAATGACGGTTTGATTCTAACACGTGCCATGGTTGGTCATTATAATGACTAAAGTTGGAATGCCGGTCGCTAGAATGACCAATGTGGAATGTTGGTTGCTAGAGCGACAAACAGTTGGACACCGAAAAAAAAAAAAAAGTAAATTCAGTCCAAAAAAAGAAAAAAAATTACGACGAAATTTTAAACCGTCGTAATTTTCGCCCAATGTAGTAGTGACAACACCACAATAACACCAAAATGATGCCAGAATAACACCAGAAAGAGCACTTTGATTATTGAGAGCAATTTTCCCTTGCCTCTTCGAGGGGGAAACCTCTAGAAGAGTAGAGCTCTATTACAATAATATCCAAGAAAAAAGTGAGCATACCCTCGACTCCTATTTATACTAAATATGTCTATCAAAAGAACCATCTAGAGGAAGATCCTTCTAGAAGTGGAAGCTTCTATTAGGTATTATTAAATTGGACTTATTCTTCCTTATTTATAGGCATTATTAATATTGACCTTTATTACATCGAAATATATTATTCTACCTACGTGAGGGGTTAGGTCGCTAACATGTCCTTCCCCTTAAAAACAACCTTGTCCTCAAGGCTTGAGATGTGGAAATTGCTATAGAATGGTAGTTGGTTCCCAAGTGGAATATGTTGGAGTTGTATTTTTACACTGGACTAACACTTCCTTGATGGTTCACTAACTCAGACAACACTCATGATGGTAAAAAATTGCTTGTGGTCGTATCCAAATGGAGCTTTCTTTGTCCAACTCGGGAAGGTTGGTTTGATTTTGGAACTTAGTTCCAATCACCTTCTTTAAGAACAAAACATGAAAAACAGGATGGATCTTAGAATGATGGGAAAAAGCTAACTGATAGGCCACCTGTCCCACCCGCTTGAAAATAGTATAAGAACCATAAAATTTGGGCACCAGTTTATGAAAATGGTCAACCTTGAGAGAATTTTTCTTGTAAGGTTTCAGTCAAAGAAACACATGATCCCCTTCTACAAATTGACATTCAGAGAGACCTTGATCTACTTGTTGCTTCATGTGATTTTGGGACATGAATAAATTCTCTTTGAGGGTACGAAGAATAGCCTCTCGAAATGTAAGCATTTGTTTAACCACCTGGAACTTCAAGAAACCTGGAAAATATGAGAGAACTGAAGGTGGATTTTTTCCATATACCGCTTCAAAAGGATTCATGTGAGTAGTTGTATGGTATGAAGTGTTGTACTACCATTCAACTAATGGTAACCATTGAGCCCACTGATTTTTCCTTTTCAATGAAAAATACCTCAAATATTTTTCCAAACACTTGTTGACAACTTCAGTTTGACCATAAGTATGGGGATGATAAGTTGTGTTGAGATGCGATTAGGTGTCTTGTAGCTTGAACAATTCTTTCTAGAAATTGCTGGTGAAAGTTGAGTTGTGATCAGAAAAAATAGAATGAGGCATGCCATGAAGCTTGAAGAATGGGTGTTTAAGAGCACATAAATGAGCATAATTGGAAATACGATCAACTACCACAATGATGACTGATTTATTTCTTGATTTAGGTAAGCCTACAATAAAATCCATAGAGATACCATGCCAAATAGCAGGTGGAATCAAAAGTTGTTCTAGTGTTCCAGGAGATTTGATTGTTTCTCACTTGTTGCGTTGACACACATCACATTCAGCCACAAAATTACGAACGTACTATTTCATACCATCCCAGAAAAAAGAATGTTTCACCTTGTTGGTTTTGGTAAACCCAGAGTGCCACACTGTGGGTGTAGGATGAAGCTCAAAAAGTATTGTGGATTTTATTTTTGACTGTTTACTTAAATAAAAAGGAACTTTGTATCGAATCTCATCATGGAGCCAAGAGCACCCTGGGAAAACTGGGGAATTGGACTGCAAGTTTTGTATCAGATGCGAACTTTTGGGATCTTGTAGCCATTCCTGGCAAACAGCTTGGAGCCAATCTATTACAATGAAGGAGAGAGAAAAAAGGGACCCTTCATTTTCATATTTTTTGGAAAGCGCATTAGCAACCACATTGTCTTTTCTTTATTTTAAGTTATCTCATGATCATATCTAAAGACCTTAATCACCCATTTTTGTTTCTCTAGGGAGGAAATGCATTGTTCCAGAAAATACTTGAGGCGTTGATGATCTGTCTTAATTTGGAAGCATTTCCCAAATAGATAAGGGAACCAAAGATCAACTACATGTAGAATAGCCAACATTTCATTTTCATATATTGATTTTCCCAAATTTTTCTCAAATAATTGTTTGTTGGTAAATACCAAAGGTCGACCCTCTTGCATAAGGACAATGCCAATTCCTTTCCCTGAAGCATCACATTCCAAGACAAAGGTATATGTGAGATAAGGAAGGGCCAAGACTGGAGTGGTGCACATGGACATCTTCAATGTTTTAAAATCCTAAGTAATTTCTAGAGTCCAAGTGAAATAATTCGTTTTAACGAGTGCAGTGAGAGGTGCCAAAATATTTCCATAATTCTTAACAAACTTGCGATAATAACCTATTAAGCCTAGAAATCCATGCAATCTTTTGAGAGTATTTGGTTGAGGCCAATCTTGCATAGCTTCAATCTTTTTAGGATCCACCCTGATGTCGACCTTGCCAACAAGATGACCCAAGTACTTGACTTATGAGGCGCCAAAAGCACATTTAGATTGTTTCAGAAAAAGTTGGTGCTGAGAGAGTAGATGGAGAATTTGATCCACATGAGAAATATGGTATGTCCAGGTTTTTCTATAGATGAGGATATCATCAAAGAAAACTAAGACAAAATGATAGAGAAAAGGAATGAAGACATGATTCATGAGGCTTTGCAAAGTTGAGGGATCATTACATAAGCCAAATGGCATGACCAAAAACTCATAGTGACCCTCATGAGTTCTAAAGGAAGTCTTAGGAATGTCTGTCTCTTTCATACAGATCAGGTGGTATCTAGAATGAAGATCAAGTTTAGTAAAGAACTGGGCACCACTCAATTCATCCAAGAGGTCATCAATGACATGAATGGGAAATTTGTCTTTAATGGTGAGTTTGTTGAGGGCATGGAAATAAGGACACATGCACCAAGAACCTTATTTCTTAAGGACCATGACCACATGAGAAGAGTAGGGGCTCATACCAGGGCAGATAACACCTGCATTGAGCAGTTCTTGAGCCATTTTCTCAATTTCATTTTTTTGGGAAAAGGGGTGACGGTAGGGATGGATATTGGGAGGAAGGATTCCTGAGACAAGGGGAATGGAATGATAATGAACACCAAGGGAAGGAGGGATTCCCTGGGGAGTGGAAAAAAATACTTGATGTTTAGAGAGGATGGATTGGAGGTCCTGCGGTCCAAAGCGTGTCTCAGATGCTTGTATGGAATGGAGTTGGCCAATAATGCCAGAATGACCATTTTTTAGCATCTTTTCCATGCGATGGGAACTAATGATCTCTGGGGAACTGACGATGATGCCTTGGAACTTATATTGTTGGTCCTCCTGCTCTAATTGCATGGTTAATTCACTAAAATCCATGAGAATGGGACCCAAATTCCTTAACCATTTTTCACCCAACACAATGTCATAACTGCCCATTTCGATAGAAAACATATGATATTTCAGGTGGTATTGACCAATTTGGAGACACACATTTTCACAACGCCCTACACATTTCTTGGACCCGTCATTGGCAATCATGATTTGGAAATTATTGACTGCACAGATATAGAAATTAGTTTCTTGGGAAATGCAGCAATGAGTAAAATTATGGGTGCTTCCACTATCAACAAGAATGATGACCTTCCTATTCTTGATGTAACCAATTAGCTTGAGGGTTTGGGGAGTAATGAATCCAGTGAGAGTATTTAGGGAAATGACTGGTTCTACTTCGGGAGGGGTTATGCCATTGGGTTCAGGTGACATGAACACAAGGGGAGCCTCAACATCCTCTTCTGAAACATCCTCCGAGATGGCCATAAAAATATTTTGTTCCTTACACTTATGTCCCAAAAAATATTTTTCATCACAATTATAACAAATTCCTTTGATTTGGTGTTCATCCATTCCATCCTTGGTCAATTTTTGGATCTTTAGTGGAGTAGAAGTAGGAGTGGGATTTACTGGTTTAGTGCGAGGAATAAAGGAGGGATTTTTGTTTTAAGAAGAGACAACATGGTGTGCTTCCTTATCTATTTTAGTATCCTCCACCCAACTTTTTGGATGAACCATGAGGACATGGTCATGAATCTCATCCTTGAGGCCATTGATAAAAAATTCTCAAAAAAAAGCATCAGACATGCCCTCTGTACAAAAAGACAGTCACTCAAAAGAAACTATAAAGTCTTCCACTGTGCGAGATTATTTCAATTTTTTCAAATGGTCTAAATGGTTGGTGTTAGTGTCAAATTGTTCATAAATCTCTGCCACAAAGTGTGTCCAAGAAACATACCCTTGGTGGGAATTTTTTCTCCATTGCCACCATTGTCAACGTTCTTGATCTAGATGGAGAAAACCATACCGGATTTTGTCCAACTCATCTGTAATGTCGTACAAAGATAAATAATGTTCCATTTGAGTTACCCAACCAGTGGGATCTGAGACATCATATTTGGTCACATCCACACGCAGAAGGCATAGGTCAGGCTGAAAGTGATGGGGCTGAAAATTATGGGAATGAGAGGAAGTTTCACCTTCGGTATGAAAAGGTGGGTCAGATAAGGGAGGATCTACAAGGATATGTATCTTGGTTCAGATCATCGTAGTGACATATTCAAGTTGGTTAGTAATGTCTTGTTTGAGGTATTTTTTTAGTTCCTCGATTGAGGCGGCGATGGAGGAATGCATGTTTTTATCAATGGTGGAAATATTAGCATTGTGTTATCTCACTTATTGTTGGGTCTATGTGAAATTAGAGTGTAAGGTATTGAAGTGAGCTTCCAAGTCTTGGCTATGGGTATGGGCCATGATGACGAGGGAACCGAAAAGGGGCGGGTGGGGCCACACAAAAAAAAAAATTGCTGGAAAATGATAGGTATGAATGTGATAAGGGCGAAGAGAGAAATCCAATGGAATAGGTCTCAAATAATGGTTCCAATAGGATCCAAACTCTTTTTTCTTTCTTTTTTTACACCTATGAATTTATACTCTGATCTAAAGAACACTATAGTGATGAAATGCCCAAATTCTTAATAGGAAGAAATGTTTCATAATTTGGAAATTAGAATGCAGGAGACACAGTTGTGTGACAATAGATATTGTCCGTTATTTTTTTGTTTCTGTCCCCAAAGGTTAGGTATTCAAGGGCTCTACAGACAAGGTTTTTCCCTGTGCTATAGCTCTCTGATATACGTGTGGGGTCCAACAGTAGTACTCGACCCAATATCTCAGGGCACCAACTAAGGAAGCTAGACCATGCCCTTAGTCGTACTACCCGACTAACCAGGTACTAGAGAGTATATCCCCAAGTGTTTTTCTTGGTGGCACTATAGTAGTCAGGTGGCCGATCGATTTATCTGTGGAGGGCTTCAGGATATCTAGGCCTATCCATATACATGGTCGTTTGATGCGCTACCACTTGAAGGGGTACCAACAGGGGTTACAAGAGTGGCCAACAGATGTGTTCTTAAGTACCACTTGTATTTACTTTATGTATGAATCCCCTACCATGTGTTTATGCACGTAACAATAGATCTCTATCGATTAAAGACATCGGAATACATCTCTACCCTGGAAAAAAATTAACCCATAATTTTCTACCGAGGAAGGTTCTCTGATACCACTTTTAATATTACAGATATAAAAAGTATGCAGAACATAAATAAACAACTATAAATGGAATATGAACAAAAATATAACCAGAAAAAACACCTCAATAACACCAAAATGATACCAGAATAACACCAGAAAGAGCACTTTGATTACTGAGAGAAATGTTCACTTGCCTCTTCGAGGGAGAAACCTCTGGAAGAGGAGAACTCTATTACAATAATATTCAAGAAAAAAGTTCTCATACCCTCGACTCCTATTTATACTAAATATGTTTATCAAAAGAACCATCTAGAGGAAGATCCTTCTAGAAGCGAAAGCTTCTACTAGGTCTTTTTACATTAGACTTATTCTTCCTTATTGCTAGGCCTTATTAATATTGACCTTTATTACATCAAAATATATTATTATACTTATGTGAGGGGTTATGTCCCTAACATATACCAAAATATGTTCCAGAATGATGCGCACGCTACGATGGGTTGGTACAGAGGTAAGAGAACCTCCTACTTATTATGGTCAGAATAATTTGGGGGAATGTTTAGAAAATTTTGAAGTAGAATTCTTGGAGCATCAGATATTACCAGCACCAGACATTTCCTTGAATGAAACACCTTCCCATTGGTGGGGAATGCATAAGGAGAATATCAATAATTGGTTTCAATGTAATAGGTTACTACACATTAGATTTGGATCAGAGCATGAGAACAAATATTTGGAGAAGTATGATGGGATTGGAAAACCCAGAGAAAATTTGGACAGGTGCATAGTCCAATGGAGATCAGTACCTCCATGGGAATGGCCACGTCAATTTATTCACACATTAGAATGCATTCCAAGGAACTGGTACACAAAGTTGGAACAATGCAGAGAAACTGCAAATTGGAAGGAAATGCAACATAATTTTGTGATTAAATTTTCCTTTGAGCTAGAAATAGATACAACACTAAAGGTGATTAGAGATAGGATATTTGAAGAACCTAAATTTGAAATAGTGACAACATATCAGAATTAGACTATATAGGCTTTCAAACATTTGTTACATTGTTATCGTTCCCTAGAAGAAGAAGAAGACCCAGTAGAAGAAAACTCGTGCAATATCCAGATCCTAGAGTTTGAAGGAGAAAGAGAAGTAGAAGGACGACAATTAGAATCAAAATATTATGTTGCACCTTTGAAGATAAATAATTAAATATTTGAACAACATAGAACCCAAATATGACAAGTATTGGTGATTATTTGGACAACCAAAGAGTGGAGAGCATAACATAGTTACTGCGCAAGTATAGTGACTTGTTCCTAGTGACATTTTCATAAATAAAGGGACTAGCAGGAGAAGTTGGAGAGATGAAAATCCCTTTCAAACCATATGCTAGACTAATAAGACAGAGACCTTACATGTTGAATCTAATCTACAAGGAGAAAGTGAAGGAAAAAATTGACATGTTAAAAGTTTGTGTCATAGACCCCATTGAAGAATCAGAATGGATTAGTCCTATGGTAGTGCAGGAAAAAAAGAAAGGGGGAATCAAGATTTGTGTAGAACTGAGGAAATTGAACGATGCTTGTTTGCATGATCCTTTTCCTACCCCATTTATAGATGAAGTGTTTGAGAATGTAAGAGGTCAAGAATCCTATTCATTTACAGATGGGTTTTCAGGATAGCACCAGACGATAGACACAAGACAACATTTCCTACAGAATGGGGATAATTTTAGTATACAGTGATTCCATTTGGGTTGACGAATGAACCTACAATTTTTTCAAGGGTAGTAGTAGCAACTTTTAGGGATTTCATACATATTTTTTTGGAAGTTTACTTGGATTATTGGACAGTCTTTAGTTTATTGAAGGATCATGCTGAATTACTAAGATTGATGTTAGACATGTGTAGACAACGTCAAATCTCATTGAATATTAAGAAATGTATTTTTAGCACACCATTTGGTATTTTTTTAGGGCATGTGGTGTGTAAACAAGGATTGCTAGTTGATTCTGCCAAAATTGTTCATAGTTAACTTACTACCACCGAAGTTAATGCATGATTTGAAGAGTAAACTTGGTCATACAGGGTATTATAGGTAGTTTATAAGGGGATATTCATAGATTACTGCATCGATGGAGAAATTGTTGAAGAAGTATATTAAATATCGGTGGAATGATGAGTTCCAACATAGTTTGGATATCTTGAAGGAGAAGATGGTGACTGCCCCAATTTTGGTGTTCCCAGATTTGTCAAAATAATTTCATGTGCAGGTGGATGCATCTTCAATAGCTCTTGGAGCAATATTGAAACAACCATGAGAAGGTGATATAGATCACCCTATAGCATATTCAAGTAGGAAGTTGTATGTTTTAGAACATAATTACAAAACAACCGAAAGGGAAGGCTTGGCTATGGTTTATGCATTACAAAAATCTAGACATTACTTGTTAGGATAGCATTTTAAGATGTTTGCAAATCATTCTTCTATTATATATTTGGTCAATAAGACAGTGTTGGGGGGAATAATATGCAGATGGTTACTGTTGTTTCATGAGTTTGATTTTGAAGTTGTTGTGAAACCTAGAAGATTGAATGCAGGGCCATATAATCTATCAAGCATAACCAATGGAGAGGAACCAAGCATTTTGGAAGACAACTTCCCATATGCTCAACTCTTTTCAGTGAGACTTGCTAATGAATATTTTGTTAACATTATTGAGTTTTTTAGTACAAGATTTTCCCCAAGAGAATTTAATACCGCACAGAATAAGAACTTGGTAGTAAGATTTGCATATTATCAATTCATTGCAAGTCATTTATACAATCTTGGAGAAGATAACATTTTGAGGAGATGTGTGATGGAGAATGAAAGACACATCATTTTGGAAGAAGCACATGAAGGAATAACTAGAGGACAATATGCAGGGAAATATATTGTGCAGAAGGTATTGTGCACATAATTATGGTGGCCAACCATTCACAAGGTTTCAAAGGAATACTATCATAATTGTGATGTTTGTCAAAGGGTTGGAAAGCCATCCAGGAGGGATGAGATTCCATTGAGACCTTAGGTAACTTTGAAAGTGTTTGATAAGTAGGTAGTAGATCTTGTAGGACCAATTAATCCACCAACAAGAAGATTAGGGGAAATATATATCATTACAACGACAAAATATTTAACCATATGGGATGAGGCAACAATGGTTAAAGATTGCAACACAAAGACTGCAACGTGATTATTTTTAAACAATTAGTGACAAGATTTGGATTCCCAAGATTTTTTATGAGTAATCAGGGGACTCACTTCATCAATAGTACAACCTAGGAAATGCATGAAGAGGTTGATATATATCATCATAAGAGCACTCCTTATCACCCTCAGGCTAATGGAACAGTGGAAGCATTTAACAATATTTTGGAGAATTCCTTAAGAACTATTTGTAATGTAAACATGGATGACTAGGATTTGAAAGTTCCAATAGTGTTATTGGATTACAGGACTATATACAAGAATATTAAAGAAAATACACCTTTCATATTTGTGTGTGAACAGGAGGTAGTGGTTCCCTTGGAGTATTTTATACCTAGTCTTCGCATTGCACAATAAAGAAAATATTGTCTCAATTCATGGAATTAGAAGAATAAAGGATTATAGTTGGTTTCCATAAAGAAGTACAAAAAGAAAAGGATAAATCCTAGCATGACATACACATCAAGAATAAGAACATAAAAGTGGGATATATGGTTCTCCTCTATGGCAGGAAATACTTGTAGCACCCACAGAATCTCATAATGCATTGGCTAGGACCATATGAGATAAAGTTTTTCATAGATGGAGGTGATGTGCAACTACAGGATTTAGCAGTCAAGGAAATTAAAGGTTTGGTGAATGGTAGTCGAATGAAGTTATATAGGGACAGCCAACCTACTAACGCTTAGTAACTGTAGCACATAAAGTAGACTTGTACATATTGTATACAATAGGAGTTAAAAGAAGAAAAAGGAAGAAAAAAAGTAGAAAAAATGAGAAAAATCCAAAAAGAAATAGTTAGACCAATAAGTGATAGACAGATAGTTGAAGGATACAACGCACAATAGAAGCCACAAATAAGTATGAAAGAACTCAAAGATACTACGCAATAGAAAATACAGTGCACAACATACAGTAAATTAGTGGGACATAATTCAAGACAATGTGTGACAGAAAAGTAAACACCACGCGTCAGGACAAAAAATGATCGGAAAAGAGAAAAATGGTAAATGGAAAAATGAGGATGTGTCAGAGAATTTATGACATATTTTTATAAAATGGAAAAGAACGGAGACGGAAAAACACTTAGATATTTCGAGCAAAACAGAGAAAATATGAGAGAAAGGTGTGACTGTGAAAAAATGCATAGTGACAAATCAACTAGGATTTACAACAATCATCCTGTAAGATGGAACCACAAAAGTTTAGAGTGCCAAACCACTTCGTGTGAAGGACCAAAAGTACTAAAAAATTGATGGAGGAGAAAATAGGGGTAGTCGATGTGGATGACATTCTGACAATAGAGAGTGAATCAATTAGTCTAACACAAGTTGAGGAGAAAAAACAAGAAGAAGCAAAAATGAAAGTAAGACAAGCAGAGGAATGGTGAGACCCTAGTACAACAACGAACCCTAATACAACAAACCCATATGTGGTGCACGCATAGGGTGAGTAGGAAGAAGACAATAATATTATAGAATTAGATAAACCCGATGCAACAAAAAAAATTAGATTAGAAGAATCCTCATCGGTTAAGGATGGCAGCGATAAAGATCAGGATGCAAAAGAAGAAATAGAGATAGTAGGTCCATCAAAGAGGAAAGGAAAGGACGTAGTAACAACAATGCACACACAACAACAGGTTGACTTTTTAGTTCCTTACATTCCATAATCAGTAATTATTGTCAAAGACATGATAAGGTTTGTTCCCAAGATGAGATACATAGATCATGATGTGACAGAGGTAACTAGATTCTCATAAATTGTGCAAGATGTTTTGATCTGAAAATAGGGGGCTGACTTGTTATGTTATGCAAGCACCCTCTATTTCATTAAAATAAACTTTTCAGGACCTTGCTCAATGTCTTAGTTATGCAAGAAGTTTTATGTGTCAATTTCATGCTTCTTTTATGTGTATATGTGTGAGGTATTTGTAAGATTAAATATGTGTTTTAAATAAATACACAACAAATGTGTCTTGCAGCAAATATAACCAGAAAACTCACAACAGTAGCAAGATGATAAAGGAGTTCACCCCCAACTAGGCTACATCTCCTTGAGCCTCCATCAATGGACTAGGCTCTCTGGGATTAGTTTGTCAAATATTATTTTACAAGATGTTTCTCAACTCCAATGGATTTACTGATGTACCATTGGGTTCATAATACATAAAAACCCCCAAAATGACTAATACAACTCTGAAAACAGATCATGGCTCATCCGGGCATGACCTCTTCTACATGTGGCCTTGATCTTCCCTGAGCTTCCTTGTGGAAAAAACACCTATAAAATTCCTCAAATGCCTCTTAAACCTATCCTAATGTTTTCATAGCATAAAAATTAGCCAAAAATGACTATTCAGTCACAGAAAACAGACTTGGGCTCATCTGAGCATGGCCTCCATCAATGAGGGCTTCAAGCTCCCTGGAGCTCCCTGAAACTTCAATGGTGTAAAACCTGAAAAATAAGTCTTCAAATGCCTTTGAAAATAGTTCCAATGGATTCATAATGTCCAAAAACCCCTAGCTGGGATTTTTCGGCACCTCATTTGGCCAAATAATGAAGAAGTTAGACCTCCTACCATTTTCCTCCTTCAAGCTTGTTGTCTCTGGTTCGCCAAAATGCACCTCTGTGCATCCAACCTAGCCTCTGCGCTCATTTTCTTGCTAAAACCTAGAACCACACACAAATCCACAAAATGTGAAAAACTGTCGAATGGTTAGGGAACTAAGCCCCCTAACCGCAAAGGTGTTGGGCGCATGGGCCATGTGACCACGTCCCCGCACACCAAAAAGGGCCAAGTTTAAAGTCGTATGGGTAATGGAAAAGTGTCCAAGCGCATGGGTATATGTGTTCAAAATTACCACGCGAATCCCGTGCAAAATCCGTGAGGTATGGTCATATGGTAGGCGCATTCAAACTGGGGGCTAGGGCTAAGCCCCAGCCCGACCTCCGTCCGACTTTTAATTAAATCAAACTTAAATATATATAAAATGGTATACATAATAAGTAACAATGCGTGGCACACTGGTTGAGTGGCCTTTTCCAAAACTTTTTCATGGTGGGGGAGGTCCAGGGTTCGATCCCCACGGACTCCACAATATTTTGAACTACACCATATACAAAGGTGCCACGTGGCACCAAACCATTTGCTACAATGATGCCACGTGTCGAAACAGGATTTTTCCACATCTTCCAATAAATGATTTCCATGTCATCAACTTCCACCTCAATGTACGGACATGCCATGTCAGTTGTACGAACTCTACCACGTCAGCTATACATACTGTCCAGTTAGCATTTTTTTTGCCTGTTTGGAAAATCGAACAGATCATGATATCTCACTCATCCGATGTTCGTTTGACCCCATTCAAAGTGCGTTGGGTTCATAACAACAAGGGATATGTACCTGTTCATTTTGAGGCGATTCTGGACACTTTGAATTTTGGAGTAAAATTTGACCCTTGGTCTAGATTCTGATCATGTTTACACAGAGAGAAGAGGGTTAACTTCAACAGGAATTCAGATACTAGAACCCAAACAATGGATATATGGAATTTGCAAATCTGTCATTATGAATTTATTGGAAATCCATCACTTCGGTAGGGGGAAGGATGTTAATGCATGCATAAAGAAACTTTTGGTCATATTTCATGGAGGTTTTTTATGGATGGAAAACCCTGTGTCAATTGATGTAGATTTAATTTCTAATATTACATGAATGTCGACAAATGGGGTGGAACCTAAGTAGTATTTAGATGATAAGACAAAGGAGAAGGCCATTTCATAAGAGGTGAAGGTCCAATTTGGCATAGATAGGGGAAGAATAGGTATTCTCATCAATAATATCAATGAACCAACAACCGAATTTGTGATGAAGTTGATGGCATTTAAGTTACTTAAAAAATTTCACAAGGAAGAGGCACCTGGAGGGGTGGTCGTCGGAGTTGTGCAGTGCATAAAGGGAATAGTTCTTAGTTGGGTGTTGTATTTTATCAACCTATTCTTAAAAGGATGCAAAGATGTGCCGGATGCTTTGATAGAATTATAGGCATGGGAAAAACCAAAATATTCAACATTCTGTGACAGAAGAGGAAAGTGCCCCATAGAAAGATATGAAACCATATGATACAACACAGATCCTAGGAAGAGGAAATCCAATGGCAACATATTTTTCATGTATATTCAGGAGATGCTAGAGAAAATTGCAAATACATGAAGGATTTCACCTGAAGTGGTGAAGCAAAATGAAGACATAGCGAACTTCAAGGCATCCAAGCATAATATATGGATACAAGCCCAAAGAGACCCTATGAAAACATGGTTAAAGATGCAGCATTGCATCACGAAAGAAGAAGTCCAATGGGTAATATAAGAATGACTAGATCAATGGAAGGTACCCATAACTATCAAGAAAGGAGTAATGGGAAAAGAAGATACATATGTTGGCACATCACATAAATCTAGTAGCCCAACAACAAATACTAGAAAAGAAGCAAAGCACACCAAAACAACAGTCATTGGTACAACAACAAAGAGACCAAGAAAGAAGGAAAAAATACCAAGGGCCTTAGTGTTAGGGATTGAGTGCACATAGGAAAAAATGAAGCAAATCAAAATAGTGGAAATGATACCCAAGAAACAAATATTCCATCATAGACAAACACACCACCAAAGAGGAAATCAATAATGCAGATAGGAGAATAGAGAAAAAATATGAAGGGGGGGCAAAATTCCATTGAGCTCACAATCATTGAAGATGATGCAAAATTGGTGATATATTAGGTTCAAGACCGAGGAGAATAAGCACTCTATGTCACAAAATCCCAAAGAGAAGAATGGATGAATAAGTTGATGGAAGTTAAAGAAGTCCTGGAGAGCCTAGATCAACGTCACACAATAGAGAAGTACAACACAACATAAGTCAATACATGAAGAGAAGGAGACATCTCAAACAAAAATAATGGGGAGTGCAACGTTCCAGATAATACAAAGAATTCTACAAGTAAACGAGGGCATCATGCAGAAACCTTTGTAGGATGTATAACATTTGGACTTGGTGTCATCCAAGATATGAACACAGGCATTATACAAGTTGCAGATCATTGTCTCTAATGAAGTATAATAAAGAGTTGGAATATATGCAATCGAATTAGAGACATCTAAGGAAGAGAGGGAGGTACTAGATATATCTATCAAAGAAGCGCGGATCGAGCAAGATGAAGAAAAAAAATGGATAAAGAAACTAGAACAAAGACATGAAAAAGTCTTTCAAACCATATTCAAGACAACGCACTAGAAGGGTAGTTCAATGCAAAGAAAAGATACAAAGGATACTGCAGACGATGGTTGGTTATTTGCAGGAGATAATAGAATTGGTTGATAAGCTCACATCAACTACCCCTCTAGAGGTCAGATCATGGAGGGAGCAACATGCAACAGAACACATAGATATGATTGTGTTGGAGGTGAAAGAAGTAGAAGAACTCTATGAAAGGATCGTGCATATATCGATGAGGCTAGAAAAAGACTAAGGGAATAAACAATTGGATCAAAGGGAAGAGAAAGTGAATGTTGCAGTTCAAGATTTGAAATAAAGGCATAAGGAAATGCCTATATCAGAGAGAATGAAGGCCGCGCAGGAAATGAAAAATCTGCAAGAAAAGTTGAAGACAATTCAAGGAGAAAGACAAAGAAGACATGCTCAGTTGGAGCCACTAAGGAGGAAACAGAGAAAATCATAGAAGAGTTGGAAACACTCAGAAAATATAGAAGTGTTGAAGGATCACATAATAATGTAGGTCATCGAGAACTTGATAGAAAGGAGTGTGAAAGCGAATACACAAGCAGATAAACTAACAAAGAAGTTCCAAGCATTGGATAAATTGGTGTAGGAGGCACACACGACCTGAGTGGCTCGGGACAATCCACAAGTATGTTTTTGGGGTCTGTTGGAGTAGGATATTTTGGGTAAGGTTCAAGATACAGTGAAAAAAACAAGGTAGAATGGACCAAGGAAGTAGCATGCGGTGGGAACAAAGGAAAATAAGCGTGACATAATGTTGGATTAGCGCGTGAAGGAAATTATTATGTTGACAAATCTAATCCATTAGGGTTATGGTTTTGGGGTATGATGTAAGGGTATTTACCCACTTGTTGTAATATAAATATGGGGCATAAGGTAGATAGGAGGAATCACTTATCACTTAGAGTCAATCGAGTATTATAATCTTGAGTCTTTTGGAGAACTTGTTGAGTTTTCAGTCGTAGTACTAGTTTTTTTTAGAGATGTGGAGATCATATGGAGTCAGTTTTGATATGTATGGATTGTAATTGAGGGTCAGGTTGCAAGCTATGGAGCTTGGTGCGACACTGGTCAACATCGCGAAGTATGACAGTATTTTTATGAAATGTGCAAAATGCCCTATTTTGATGAAGAATAATAAGAAACATAAGATTTTGTGGATGTAGCCCAGGGGGGTGAATCACGGTAAAAATGGTGTCTCTATGTGTGTTATCTCTTATGTGTTGATTTTACATGCGTGAAATAATTTGTTGAAGTTTATTTATAATGCACAATATAATAAGTATGATATTTTTTATAGAATGAATTAATGATGATAGAAGTAGAATGATATATCTAAAGTAAAGTAGAACAAATGCTTGACATCCCTATGAGAAATATCCCTTCCAATAAAGCATACATTTGGGTCCTGCAGTCACCCATAATCCATCTCAGGTGAGACTATGTTCTGCACTCTTGTGTAGTGTTTCCTTCTAGTTTACCAAAGGGGATGATGGTTTCTAGGGTTTTGTTGGAGAACTAAGGTATAACCCGAGTTAGCCCATACATCCAAGAACTATTGATCCATAATTTCTTTTGGATTGCATGGAAAACAACATAACTTTAAGGCCTTATTTAAAATCAAAGAAATAAAAAATAATATTTCAACTCAATAACTTTTATAACAAGATATATAATGTATACCTAGACCTAGACCTTTCCTTACCTTTCCATGTCTATATTTTCTTAGCCTTTTCATGTGTTTCCTTGGCTTCCCTTTCTTTTCCTTTCCTTGCATTGCCATACCTAAACCTAGACCTATACCAGGACATTTCCTTGTCATGCCTTTTCTTTCCATGGTCTAGGTGATGTTCTAGGTCATGGTAATGGTGTAGGTCTAGGTCTAGGTCTAGGTCTAGGTGTAGTTCATGGTTTAGGTATAGCTCTATTTCCAACATGTCCCTGAATGGATTGAGGAGGTGCATAGTAACTGACGATAAAAATAAAATCAATAATTGGATGGATGAATGATTGGTTGCATTGGATCTGGGGCACTGGGTTTCATCTAGTCGGTCCCCTCCACTGTTATTCCATTTCTCGAAAAATCATTTGATGGAGGATCTCTAAAACTAGGGTTTTTCTCAATGAGGCATAGTGCGACTTCTAAACAAGAGGTCAATTTTCAAGAACACTATGTTGGGAAATTGTGGAAAGTGTGGTCACATGGGCATTGGCCAAATAGACATGAGGGAGCTTACGAAACTCCGTTATGTTGATCTGTTTAGATTTTATGCCCCAGGACCAAATTGCCAACATGTCCTTGAATGTATTGAGGAGGTGAGTTGTAACTCGCGATAAAACTCAAACCGGGACTTGGATGGATGAATCATCGATTGCATTGGATATAGGGAACCGATTTTCAACTAGTGGGGCCCCTCTACTATCATTCTATTTCTCGAAAAAAAAAATGATGGAGGATCTTTGGAACTAGGGTTTTACTCAATGAGGCATAGTGCAATTTCTGAACAAGAGGTCGATTTTCAAGAACTCTATGTTGGGAAATTTTGGGTAGTGTGGTCAAGTGGACCTTGGACAAATAGACATGTGGGAGCTTATGGAAATTCATTATGTTGCTCGGTTGGTATTTTATGCCCCTGAACGAAATTGGAAACATGTCCCTGAATGACTTGATGAGGCGAGTTGAAACTCATGATAAAACTCAAACTAGGAATCGGGTGGATGAACTGTCAATTGCATTGGATTTGGGGAACCAGGTTTAATCTAGAGGGGCCCCTCCACTATCATTTTGTTTCCCAAAAGACTATTTGTTGGAAGATATATGACACTATTTTTTGCTCAATGATACATAGTACAATTTTTTAACAAGAGGTCAATTTTCAGGAACACTGTGTCGGGTGATTGTGGGTAGCATGGTTGCATGGGCATTGGAAAATAATACATGTGGGAGGTTATGGAACTCCATTATGCTTCTTGGTTTGGATTTTATACCCCAAACCAAATTACCAACACGTCCTTGAACGGATTAAGGAGGCAATTTACAATTTGTGATAAAATGAAAAATGAGACTCTAATAGATGAACCATCAATTGCATTGGATCCAGGGCACTGGGTTTCATCTATTGGGGTCCCTAAGTTGTCATTCAGTTTCCCAAAAAATAATTTTATGGAGGATCTCTGGAACTAGGGTTATTCTCAGTGCGTATTACATATGCTTGACAATTTAACACCTTGTAAGGCTAGACATGGCAAGGCATGGCATGGCATCGAATGGAAAGGTCTGGAAAGGGATGACATGGCATGACAAGGAAAGGCATTTCATGGCATGGCAATGTGAGATCTATTTGATTTGTGATTTTGAAATAATTGGTAAGAGCTATTTGATTTAGGATTTTTAAATAATTGCATATTTATACCATATTGATCAAATCTCTGACCATTTGAAGCTAGAGATACCAACTTAGCATGAAACCTTTGTTTTCATCACTCATTGCTTTATCAATATGGGAATATCATAAAGCCTTGATTTATTTTACTTGTATTTTTAACAAAAAAATAAACTATCAAAACAAAGTGTTCACTGGGATATAAGAACTGTTACTACAATCATCCAAATATCGACATGGTAAACAAGAGGCCATTGAATACAAGAAGGGTTGAGAGGGTAGGGACATATACAAAACACTTGTACAACAATGTGTGGGAATAAATTTTTTGTAGATAACATGTCCATAATAGAATTGAAAAGGTTAAAATTATTTGAAATGTAGTAAGCCATAGTTTCATAATAGTAAGGAATGGCATGGAAAGGAAAGGTGAGGCATGAAAAGGCATGGTATGGAAAGACATGGAATTGAAAGGAATGGAATGGCATGGCATGGAAAGGGAAGACATTAATTGGAAAGGAAGGGCATGAAAAGGCATGGAAAGACAAGGAAAGGCATGGCATGACATGGGATGGCATGGCATGGAATGGAAGGGCAAGGCATGGAAAGGAAAGGCATGGGAAGGCATAACATGGAAAGGCATGGCATGACATGGAATGGAAAGGAAAGGATTGTCTTGGCAAGGAAAGGAAAGGTATATAAAGGCATGTCAAGGCAAGGAATGACATGGCATAGAATGGCATGGAAATAAAAGGAATGACATGGACAAGAAAGGTATGGCTTGAAAAGGAAAGGAAAGTCATGACATGGCATGGAATGACATGAAATGACATGAAAAGACATGGAAAGGAATGAAATACCTTGGAAAGGCAAGGAAAGGCATGGCATGGAAAGGGAAGTCAATGCAAGGAATGACAAGAAAATGAAAGGCATGGCATGGCATGTAATGGAAAGAAAACGCATGGCATGGAAAGGCATGGAATGGAAAGTGAAGGAAATGTGAGGCATGGAATGGCATGGAATGGTAAGGAAAGCCATGGCAAGGCATGTCATGGCATGGAAATGAAAGGCATGAATTGGAAAAGAAAGTTAAGGAAAGGCATGACAAGGAAAGGCATGACATGGAATGGCATGGCATGACATGGAAAGGCAAGGAGTGAAATGGAAAGGAAAGGCATCGCTTGGAAAGGAAAGGAAATCCATAACAAGACATGGCATGGCTAGGAAAGACAAGGCATGGAAATACAAGAATAACATAACAACCATAAAATGAAGCCAAAATTTCAATCATTCATAAATATGAAATATTTTTTGGACTATTCATTTTACATACCTATGGTCATTCAAGTATACCATCGGGATCACTTTTAATATTTATGGTCTCCATTAACTTATCATGCTCAGAGTAAGGTAAGAAGTAGCATACCTGTGATGAGTTCTTACTTGGAATTTTTTGTAGATGGAGGTTTGTACAAACAACCACGTTTGTAAAGTGGTATACAGCTTCACCTCGTCTATAATATTAAAATACATAACCAAATTTCTTCCATTTTCTTCCATCCTCCGTTAGATATTATCCTTTAATAGCTATCGACCCAATAAAAAATTCAATCTCTTCAGAGTCTGTTACTGATCGCATGAGGGTCTACTTTCCCTCTAAGAAACATGTTAACCAATAATCAATGCCCCATTCATTACCTTTTTGGGTAACCACTGCATATATATGCCCTACAAAAAATGGATTTCCAACACATGAGTCCATTAAATGAACAAATAATAAAACATCAATTCTATTTATTCAAAATTCAATAGAAGGTTTCAATGAACCTGGTAATATGAGATATGAGACATGATCATAATCTATTGAAATACTTGATTGGTCCTCCTCTAACTGAGAGAATTCCATAACTATACGTTGACAAATGGGGAGTGATACATGATCCCATCTATCAACCCATATTGTCGATTCATAATCATCTCATTCATTACTACTACATGGACCATAGAAGCAAGAGAATTTTCTCATCCATATTTCAACTATTCCATTATCTGATGTTCTAACTGAATGTAATCCATGAGTTCCTTGGATTGTTTTGCATTCATACCACTATGATCAATACACAATGACCACCTTCCAAAAATATCTATTTACATGTCCTTTCCTGTGTGATTGATCTTCACAGGTTCATGTTCCTTCTCCCATTACTGAAGAACACCATTCAACAATGGATTTCACATCTTAATTGAGGGAAGTAGTTTTGAAATTGATTTATTTCATGTGTAACACTCTTTTTATGCATGCACCTTCTCCATCATGCTCCCCTTACCTCACTTGGACTCAAAATAGTTCCAAGTGTGTGGTACCTTGAGTGTTTAGTGAAAGACACACAACCATTGAAATACACGAGCATTTTTGAACTGGCTTGTGCAACCATCTGACCAAATCCAATGTTGATCCATATGTATGTTCTTCTCCTTAAGGTGATTGTGAAATAACCGAAAGCAATGTTGTACGTAGCCTAATTCATGGCATCAATCACCGTTTATGTAGAAGTGATACTCCTTCAATATAACTATGTTTTATTCATTACTATATGGCCCATGCGTGTATGTGATATGGACCATTATGTCAAATTTATCTGAGTGATAATATTGGATTTGAATCTCATTTTGCAGTTTAAGGGTGTAGTTCTCAGCAAAATCAACCACTAATAACATAGTACCAACAATAAATGTAGTTTTGCATATTCTAAAATGCTCGTCCTACCATCGAGCCACATGCACATGATGAACATATTTTTTTTCCTTTTCAGTGAAGTCCTTCATGAAGTAACATACTTGTACCTAGGAAGTCACCAATTTTATATTTTTTCTTTCCTAGCCTCCATCAATATTATATGTGACATATTTAAATATTTTCAAGGCAACCTCCTTCCTCCCCAATTCATACTCATTTCTTGCATGGATGCACTTTCTCAGTAATGTCATTCCACCACACCTAGGGCATGTCCCATCTAAGAAATATTTTTGTTAAAATGTACAACCCTCTGGCCTTGTACACAAGATGTCGTGACTAAATTATCTAGCTGACGATGATGGCAATATAACTGAGCATTCCCACAAATGGTATATATATATATATATATATATATATATGTTCGGGGGGGTTGGGGGGTGTCAGAATAATAGCTATACTCAATGTGATATATACAACAACATGTGTTGCAAATTGTGTTTATTCGAACATACAAAGATTTCATTTATGGAAAGACCTTTGGCCCAAGTTAACTGCACTATTTACTATCCTGAATCTCTCATACAATTTTGTCTGTGTAATGTCAAGAAATTATTTAATATGTTTTTCACGGACCTATATCCCCTTTTCAATTTTAGTACATCTTTTTGGTTGGAATAAGGCCTGGTTTTATCATGCCATAAATCATGTACTAGTCCATTAATTGCTCCAATTAACTTCATGTCAGAATGAGGTAGCCTACTAGTGAAGGCCCACAATTTTTTTGGGCCACCTGTGTCAAGGCTATCTCGTCTATGAGAATAATTTCAAAGTTTTTTGATATTTCATTTCATGAGATGACATATTTGTTGCAACAAATAATGTTTTCTTGTGATATTGCTAACAATTGATTGTGACAAGACACATCGGGCTGCATTGTGGTCTTTAGAACAATATTTCTCATAAATTCTTTGAAAATAATCTACAAGGTTTCTAACAATATGATGACTTGTTTCTAAACTTTTGATTGTTTTAATGCCTAAACTTCTACTAAGAATATTCAAACTTCTAGATTTTAACAAAGCCAAAAATAATTGACATTTAGTGGCATCATATTTTCGTTCAAAATATTATTTAATTATTTTATAATAATGATAATGAATATTACTGCGAGATATAAACTTACCTTCAAGTGATTCTCGACCACTTTCATCCAATTGAATTCATTTAGTATTTATTCATCGCTCACTGCTCAATCTAGGTAAGGGTGATTAACCCCTATTCTGGCACTCTTGACCTCCCTACCGTGGAGTTAACAATGTTGCAGTTCTTTCCCCTTCAATCATTAGTGGATCAAATCTAGGAGGAGAGTGTACATCAGATTGACTAGTTTTTTGAACATCTGACTATCCAACAAGAGGTTGCACCACAAGAACTTCTTCACCACAATGTTTTCCACCAGTTGACTCTCTAATTCCATCCATTGTATAATCATCTCTAATAAAAATTCCATAATTTTTTCATCCAAAAAAAGTTTTCTTTACTACATGGATTGGTCTCTATTGAACTCCTGCACTTTTCTTGTGGTGATGGAGGAGAAACAACAACATATTTCCCTCTTCTGAAAGCATACACTTTGACATACATAAATTTTAATTTTTTCTTTTTTATTCTACCTTTTCAATGGGTTTTACTTTCCTCAAGTACTTTCTTTCTCGAATCCATCAGTTTCCCATGTTTAAAGAGAAAAATTGGATTCCAAGAACCCCACCATAGATTTATCTTGGTATTACACAAGAAGGCACAACTAACAATTCCAATTCTAAGTGGACAATTTTTTCATTGTATTACAACAAAAGAAACAACTAATAATTCCAATTCCAATTGGACAAATTTGTCTTGGTATTACACATGAAGACGCAACTAACAATTTTATTTCCAATTGCATAAATTTGTCTTGGTATTACACAATTGACAATTGCAATTTCACAAATTTGTCTTTGTATTTCACAATAAGACACAACTAACAATTCCAATTGGAAAAATGTGTCTTCCAATTCCAAGAAGACACAAGAAGACAAAACCAACAATTCCAATTCCACTTGGACAAATTTGTCTTCCAGTTCTTCCCACAATTGTCTTGCAATAGAAAACAAATGTCTATGAAGTAAACAACAAGACTAAAATAACAAAAACCTGTATATGTGTGCTATTTTTGTGTGCATATGTTAGGCATGCACATGTTTAGCTTTATATAGATGAAGTATAAGAGTGTTCTCGGCACAAAAAAATTCCTAGCAGGAATGCGTTTGCATTCCTAAAACATTTATGCACTAAAGGGTGTTCACATTATAGGAACACGCACACGTTCCTTCCAGGAATGGATGAGAGAAAATCACAAGGATTTCAATTCACAAGAGCATGTGTGTGCCCTTAATTCATCATTTATAGAATTTATTATAGATCAAACATCTTTATGAATAAATATGTATAGGGGTTTGGGGACAACTAGGACCTAAGGGCTTAGGATTGAAAGTGTTTTGAAGCATAAATCAATGGTTAGAGAACCAAGATGTGGGTTATGTGGGTGAAAGGGTTGTGGGTCCTTTAACAATAGGTATATCAATAGTACACTTAGGGATCAAGTGTGGATGGGGTTAAGGGTCACTTATAGGTTATTCCTAGGCTTAGATGGAGTTATGGGTGTCGAGATCATGGTCTAGGTTAAGATCTAGGTCATGGTCATGGTATAGTTCTAGGTCATGGTCTAATTCTATCTCTAGCTCTATGTCATGGTCTAGATCATGGTATAGGTTTAGCTCTAGGAAAATGTCATGGTCTACACTATGGTCATCATCTAGGTCTAGATCATGGTTTAGGTCTTTCCATGTATAGGTCTTGTTATGTCTAGGCATAGGTCTATGTATTGACATGTTTATGTCAAGGACATTTCTTTCCTTGCGATGTAAAAGGGGGGTGGAGAGGGAGAAAGGAAGAGAGTGTAAAAGGAGGAGAGGTTTTATAGCACAAATTCCCATACCAATGAATTTGTGACTTGGCCTTACCCTTTCCTATATTGCTAAGTAAAATCCCAAGCTTTCCTCATCAACTTATCTAAAAAAATTTACATTTTTTTATATATGCGGGTTTCCTTTATGAAACATGTGGAAATTCATGCCTTGAAAGCTTTCATCCCACAGATTCCCTAAAAATTCACGAAAAATAAAATAATTCTACAATTTCAAGAAGTTTTTTCGGTTGGGCCCATTTCCCAATGTCCCTGAAATCGTACAAAATAGATTTCAACCTCCCCAAACCCTTTGAGAGAGTATAAAAGAACATTTACGGGAAATGATGAGGACAATTATGATGGTGCAAGGTTATGCTAAGAAAATTGAGCAAGCTTCCCTTCCTCTTCATCCTCTAAGAAGTTTTACCCCAACCTGGAAACTCATTTTCCATAGTTACTTCCTCTTGTACGTAGTTATAAGGTCTGCTCCTATCCTTATCGTACTATTGGAGGAAGAGTTTCATTGATTTTATGCTTAAAGGAATTCAAAAGGAACTCGGGTGATTGGTTTTGAAACGGTGCCAAAAGCATTGTCTGGTTGTAAATAACTCTTTTATTTCGCAAATTAATAGAAGAGTATAGATGTTAACTTGTTTCATCGCAATATAATATGTTCATGTTGGTTCACATATACTTTGAATTTTACCTTCAATATATGCTAGTAGGACCTATAACTACCACGTTGCAACACAATCTAGGTCTCTTTGTTAATAACCTGAATAGATCTACAAATATAATCACCACAAATACTGAATACACAATAGATCCACAAAGCAAGATAGAAAAAACCACACTTTATTATTACCAAACCCTTGAGGTAGGGCAACACCCTACAATGGATCCTATTATGTAAGGGATCCTCTCATGTTTACTTTCTTCTTCGAGGTCCTCCTATTGAGCTTCAGCTCCAAATACAATACTTCTCTTCATGTCTCATTACATAGCTTGAACCCCTTTATATAGTGGTATCATCTCCTAAGAACATTCTAGAGGAGGAATCTTCTATAAGTAGAACCTTTTAAGAAGCCCTCTTACATTAATTATATCTAATTACCCATTTATTATATCTAACTACCATAGTTGGGCCTTATTTAATAATATAGTGGACCTAGTCCACCTTACATTGAATGACCTCCACTATTATCACTATGGGCCCTCTGGGCCCCCCCACTACCTCTCTAGCTACCTTACATTCCATCCCCCTTATGAAAGCATTGTCCTCAACACTTGATATTCAACTATATACTAGGGTCCCATGGATAATTGTGGACCATAATGTTGAAGAAGACTAAAGAACCAAGGTCCCATGTAAAAAGGAAATCCACCATGTTGAAGCAGTCCAACCACCATTATAAACCCGTGTCCCATGTTCAAGTGCTCATGTGAACTCCCCGTGGAAGATTTTGGAACCCAATAACCAACTCCAAATGATGCTACAAAGACTGACACCTGTCATGTGGATCCAAATAAGAAAATCCATCCACATAGTGGAAAATGGTCGTAGCAGAATCTCGAAGGAATAATACCACTGTAGAATATACAAACTGAATGCTAGTAACTAGCTCCTGATGTGGGACATTGATGTTCTCTACAGAAGGTGGAGTAGAGTCATCAAATAAAATATGAAAGTGGTTGTCATCCCAGAAATGACAACTCTTCATATACCAATCATCACAATCGGCCTCAAAATCATACCAAGCATATATTTCTTGATTATATTCATCCCTAAGGCCCTCCGTAAGAAATATCTCCTACATGTTATTCAATGAATCTTGAATACTATGAAAACTATCATTGAGGCCATCTGTGAGGCTGTCTGTGAGGCCATATACAAATGCATCCAAGTTGTCATCCAATGTGTGAAACAATTGGGATTTGAATGATTTAAGAATTTCTTTCAAGGTTTGAGAGGAAATAGCCATCTAAGTACCCTATGAACTCTTCGGTCCTGCAGCCGTCATGAAAAAAAACCCAAAAAATAGACCCAATAAGTTTCGGCAGAAAATCGTGGCTTTTTCTGGAAAAACCCTAAAAAACTGTTGAAGTTAAAATGCTCATAACTTCACTTCCCGGACTCCGTTTTGGCTGATTTTTGTTTTTTTAATTGGGTGAAATTGTGAGAGGAACTCAGATGTGTAATTTATTTGGGCAAATTAGGCCTCCAAATTCTACATAAATAAATAAAAAATCTTGTCACCGTCCGCGGAAAAAACCCTGAAAATTTGCAGATTTTAAAACTTCAATATCTTGACTTCCCGGACTCCGTTTCGAATGATTTGTTTTTTCAAATTGGGTGTTTTTTTTAGGGGAACTCAGATATACAACTATTTTATAAAAAAAATTCACAAAAATATAACAAAAACTTCGATAATTTCGCGGCCCTCTTTTTTCTACTCCGAAAAAAAAAATCAGCAAAAATAAAAAATATTTGCCCACAATGTCTGCCCAAGGAAAGTGATCTGATACCACTTGTTAAGAAGCTGAATAGATCTACAAATATAATCACCACAAATAATGAATACACAATATATCTACAGATCAAGATAGAAGAAACCACACTTTATTATTACCAAACCCTTGCTTTATTATATCAAACCCTTGAGGTAGGGAAACATCACACAATGGATCCTATTATGGAAGGGATCCTCTCCTGTTCACTTGCCTCTTCAAGGGGGAATCATCCTATTGAGATACCGCTCCAAACACAATACTTCTCTTCATGTTTCATTACATTGCTTGAACCCCTTTATATAGTGCTATCATCTCCTAAGAACATTCTAGAGGAGGAATCTTCTAGAAGTAGAACCTTCTAAGAAGCCCTCTTACATTAATTATATCTAATTACCCATTTATTATATCTAACTACCATAGTGGGATTTATTTAATAATATAGTGGACCTAGTCCACCTTACATTGAATGACCTCCACTATTATCACTCTGGTCCCCCCCACTACCTCTCTAGCTACCTTACACTCTTATTGCAGGATTGTACCGGGAGAGACCATGAGCGTTCCGAGAAGAAGGAGAAGGGATCAAAATTAGATGAAAGGTTTAAGGTTCACACCTTCTCTTATCTCCTTTCCCTACCTCTCCCTATGAAAAATTAGATATTCTTTGTTTGCATGTTTTATTGTGATATTAGATTTAATATTCTATATCCAATGTCACTCTATCGTGACACAACCCAAGGTCACAAGGGAAATATCCCAGTAATAGAAATAGAAACCATACTAGGGATTCTCCTAGTTTGGGTCTATTGTAGGGTGGCTAGTGTGTCCTTTTTTATTTCTGTGAGTTTAACTATTTTCCAATGCTTGCTTCACAGAGTGTATTATCTTGAAAAGTTTCCATAAGTTTCTGGCAGTCTCCCTATTTAAAGTCGTTTTTATTTTTCCAATTTTACAGAATTATTCATTATTTTCTATGATATATTTTGTGCATATACACTCTTTCACTATGTATTACCCATGGATATATATGAATTTCAGTTCACACAGTCGCAGACTTGTGCGCAATTTAAAAAAAAAAAAAAAATCTTCAGTTTTTGGAATATTTATGGGTTTATCTAGGTTATCCTGGGCTTCATGAGTTTGTGATTGGTTTGTATTACCATGTCTAAGATTGTGGAAACCTTCAAATCAGAAAATATATTTCTCTTGGCTTCCCAGTGTTCTTGACTTAGTATTATCTTTCATTTTAAAGAGAAATGATTTGCATTTAAAAAAAGAAATTTTCCTCATGGCTAGGGAAGGCCATAAATCATGTATCCTGTAGTTTCTTTTAGAATATTTTGTTAGTTTTGATTTGATAGAAAGAAAATAAAAAAACCTAGTTTTATACTAGTTAGGTCTCTTTCTTTCTCTGCATTGTTTTGCATTGTTATTTGAAAAATAAAAAAATATTAGAATAGGTTTTTGTTTTCTTCTCACCTAGAAATCATTTAAAAAGAAAAGTAAAAAAGAAAATCCATTTGTTTACCTCTTTTGAATTTTTCATTAGAAAAGAAAATTTTTCATTTCATGGTTTGAAGGATTGTTCATGCATTTTCTTTGTGAAACTCTTTTTCATTTGAAGAATTAGTGTAAAGTTTTATTTGTCGGTGTTCTTTTAAGTTTAATTTTTGTAATAATTTCAAACAACATCAGTTTCACCTCTGTACCCCCTGAGTAAAAATAACCACTAAAATGAACGTTAAGCTTAAAATGTAGTAGACTTTGTTTGTAGGGTTTACAGACAAGTTTAGGGTTAGGGCCTTGGATTAGTATTAGAGAGATAAATCTCCAAGGACAATGAACAAACATAGAAGTCTAAGCTAGGGAGAGTCTCAAATCCAATTTTCATATAAGTATCTTGGAGCCTCCTCTAACACATGAGCTAAACACAAGGTCACATGAAGGAGAGTCAAGGAGATTTCCCCTCTTAATCTTGACTAAGCGTAGTGGAGAGATCATACATTGGTGTTTTATCTCATGCCTTTACCTCTGTGACAAGTGGATCTTTCGAAGATTTGGGATTTTTTACCCTACCCATACATTCGATCCTAACTGTCTGTCGACTATACCCCCCTGACGTTGAATATGAGTTGGTTACCTTAGTGGAATTTCCTAGGGATATCAGAGGTGACTGAGGGGGATTTCCATGGAACCTAGTGAAAATTTCATATCACACTTTTTAGTACTACTGGAGGGTGCCCCGCGAAGCATGGGTGCTTGCACCAAATAAGGCTGGTTAGTGGAGGTTGAGATAATTTCTTATCAATCCTTCGTTCATTGTTCCATGGGAATTAATCAAGCCATGCCTTCATCTAGAAGGTCCCTTTCCACTTTTTCGTTTCTTTAGACTTGGGACCTCATCCACCAGGGCTGAATATTTGGAATTTGTTTTTTCTTACAATGTTTCTCTTAGGGATTTTAATTGGATTGTTTCTTTGTGTAGTTGGCCTTAGTTTGTTTCAGTGTCACCGCTTTTGTATCATTGATTTAGGGTGGTTGACCAACCACTTCACTGGTCGAGAAGGACCCCTCATCTTTCTTTTGAAAGTGTTGAGATGCCTCCTAGAAAGAGTGGGATTTTATACCATTGGTTCGTTAAAATCTATGAGTGATACTTTTATGGAAATGAACAATACTACAAGGGATGAACCTATGCATAAGAAATATATGGCCAAATTTCTTAAGGATACCAACCAAGGGATCCCTTCCCAAAGGGATTCTTGTGCTTTTCCTTTCTTTGGAAATTTTGGTTCCCCCTTGATGGCCACTTTGAACATTTTTGGGTTGAATGTAGGACTACCGGTTTGGTTGTGGACCACTCCAAATTTCTCGATTTCTATTTATTCTTCTCATATAATAACCTTATGTCAAGGGAATCGTAGAGATTTTTATCCTTCAACTTCTACATCTGAAAAGGTTACTTCTTCTCCTCCTCCCTCTTCTGGTGAAATTCCTTCTAATAGTAACCAGAATTCTAAAAGGAATAGGAAGAGGAAGAGTAAGAAAAAAAGTCACCAACCTCTTCCAGTCATATTGGAGACCTGTCACCATCCTCTACAAGTCATGCTAGGGGAAAGCGACCAACCTCTACTAGTCATGCTGGAAGAACAAATCTAGTCACTACAAGTCATACTAGAAACAAGTCACCAACCTCTTTGATTCATGTTAGAGATAGGTAATCAACCTCTTAAAGGCATGTTGAACACCAACACCAAACCTATGCAAGTCATGATGTAGGAACAAGTCTAGTCACTGCAATTCATACTGGAATTACGTCAACAACCTATTCAATTCATGTTGAAGACCAACAACCGTATGTTGCAAGTCATACTGGGGAAAGGAGTCTAGTAATTGTTATTCATACTGGAAAAGCATCACCAACCTATACAAGTCATGTTGGATATGATCTACTGACATTTGCGATTCATGTTAGATATAGGTCAAAAACCTCCGCGAGTCAAGTTGGAGTCTCGTCACCAACCTCTGATAGTCATGATGGAGGCACAGAACTAGCCTCTACGAGTCATGCAGGGAGAAAAAGTCAAGTCAGTGCTATTCATACTAGCATCGAGTCACCGACCTCTGCGAGTTGTGTTGGATTCTTTTCACCAACTTATGCTAGTCACGTTGGATATTTACAACCTACCTATGTTAGTCATGTTGGGGGAAACCCATCAGTCATTGCAATTCATGTTGGGGAAATTGATACAGTCGAGAAGCCTAGATGTATAGGACATAAGTGCAAGTTCCCTTGTAATATTTGCAAAGGATATCACCATACACATTTTTTCCCTAGTATTTCCATGGTATGAGAAGCATGGTTCTTATCTAATGGCCCTTCTAGTTCTGAGTGATCTTCGGTTTTCTAACAATCTATTCAATATTTGGTTGATGAAGCAGTCGTTCCAATGCAATCTTCAACCAACACCACTCTTGTTTTGGGGGGTGATGTGTCTCTTGAACATGTTTTATCACATCCTATTCAACCAGTGGTTTAGGAAGTGATTGCATCAATGCAATCTTTGGTCGATCCCACTCTTTTCTTGGAGAGTGAAAAGTCTAAGGAAGTGGTCCCTCTAATGCAATATTTAGTTGATCCCACTCCTCTTTCAAGGAGTGATGTGACTTTTGACCACTTTCTTTCAATTTCTAGTTCAACACCTTATGAACAAGGGAGCACTCCACTCTCTTCGAGTATGATCCATCCAAGTCCTAGGATGGTTTTCTTTGATTGGAATGATCTTGTAGAGAATTCCCTTCCTTCTTCTGCACTTTTCCAGATAATGGTTGGAATTAATAAATAAGGAATTTGTCAAATTATTATAGATGGAGGACTATCTGAGGAGGAGTTTCATAGAGTTGATGCTTAAAGGATTTCAGGATGAACCCGAGTGATTCATTCTGAAACAATGCCAAAAGTAGCGTCAGGTTGTAACTAACTCTCTTATTTCATTGATTACTAGAAGAATATATTTTCCTCTGAATCTTATGTTCACTTGTTTCATCACAATATTATATGTTCATGTTTGTTCATATATTTTTTGAAGTGTACCTTCGATATATTCTAGTAGGACCTATAACTACCTCATTGCAGCAAAATATAGGTCTCTTATTGTAGTCTTGTACCAACAAATACCATGAGAATTTCAAGAAGAATGAGTAGGGATAGAAATTAGATGAAAGTGTTTAAGGTGTGCACCTTCTTTTCTCTCCTTTCCCTACCTCTCTCTATGAAAAAGTAGTTATTATTTTTTTCATGTTTTATTGTGAGGGTATATTTAATCTTCTATATCCAGTCTCACTCTATTGTGACATGAACCAAGGTCACAAGGGAAATATCCTAGTAACAAGAGGGGAAGGAAAAGAGAGTGTGTGAGAGTGAGGGACAAGGAGACAAGGAAGGGGCGTAGAGAGAGAGAGAGAAAGAGAGAAGAATGGGGAGGAGAGAGGGAAGGGGATTAGAAAGAAGAAAAGAAAACAAGGTGGGGAGAGTGGAGGAGAGAGAGGGAGGGAATACAAGGAGAAAGAGAGAGAGGGTTAGATGCAAGAGGTAAAGAGATGGATTGTTTGAGAGTGTGAGAGGTTGGGAAAGGAAGACCAAGAGGGGGGGAAAAGAGAGAAATGGGGGAGAGTGGGGGAGAGAAAGGGATAAGGGGGTAGATATGTATTGTTTGAGAGTGTGAGAGGGTGGGAGAGGAAGTCAAAGAGTGGTGGATAGAGATAAAGTGGGGAGAGTGGGGGAGAGAAAGGGAGGGGGATATAGTGGGTGAGAGAGGGAGGGTTAGATGAAAGAGGTAAATAGAGAAGGGGGGTAGAGAAAAGGAGAGGTTGAGAGTGATATGGAGAGAGAGAGAAGGAGGGGGTAGAGAGAGAATGTGTGAGTGTGAGAGGGGGGAGAGAAACAAAGAGAGGCGGGTGGATAGGGAGTGTTTGAGTGTGTGAGAGGGAGGGAGAGGGAGACAAAGAGAGGGGGTAGAGAGAGAGAGTGAAAGAGGAAGGGGAGGAGAAGGATTAAAGGGGGGTAGATAGAGGTAAGAGAGAAAGGGGGGAAGAATGGGGGAGAGAGAGGAGGTGGGATACAAAGTCAGGGGGAGATAATGATAGATGTATGAGAGAGAGGGAAGAGATATAGTGGGAGGGATGAGGAGATAGAGAGAGGGAGGAGGAGGCAAATATAGAGTGATACTAAGTGTGAGAGGAAAGGGGGATATAGAGGGAATGAGGGTAGATAGATATAAATAGAGAAATACGAGGAGAGTAGAGAAGAGACAAGGAGGGGAATATAGTCAGAGAGAAATGGAGGGGGATACAGAGTGAGGGGGGGAGAGGAGTATGTGAAAGAGAGAGTGGGTGGGGAGGGAGATAAGGGGAGGTAGGTAAGGAGACAACAAGAGTAGAAGAGATATTGATATTGATATGGAGAGATAAAGGGATGGGGTAAATAGAGAAGGGGGGGAAGAAGGGGAGGGAGGGAGAGAGCCAAGAAGAGTAGAAGAGACGTCAAGAGTGAGATGGAGAGAGATAGAGAGCGAGGTAGAATGAGAAAGGGAAAAAGAGGGGAAAAGAGTGAGAGTAAGACTAGAAATAAGGATAGAGAGAGAGAGGTTGATATAGGTAGATATATGTGGCCACCCACCTATTTCACTAGCTCAATGAACAATTTTCCATTTTGGCATTGTTTTACAGGTTTTTGAGTCCCAAACATTTGGGGTCGTTTTGAGGCCCTAAATGAAATTTGTTTTGGACTTTTGGGGGGCCAAGGGTCACGTAAGATATTGCATAAACCTTGGTGGAAGTTGTATTTGTCATATATATATTTCCAATGAGGTATCTAACACCCCAAATGGAGATCGTATGGAAAAGTTATGCCCTACGGAAGTTGACGTATCAACTACTCCCATCAAGGCCCGCAAAAATTTTGGTGTTTCATCTTCCAAGGTTATGGTTTTGGATTTTATTTATGTTAAAAAGGCCTTTGGAGCCTCATTGTAAACATCATCATATTATTGTGAATGAGAATAGCCATCACATCTCTTCTCAGAGATAAGGTTCAACCATTCTAGCGATTCATTCACTCTATAATTTTACAACTTCTGTACATTTCTCTCAGTAATAAAAATTGTGCATTACTGTATCTCTTTTTTTATTGAAATATCTTTGTATATTTCATTGTTATATTTTAGCCTTCATTTCATTCTCAAAATGATCTGTATTAGTGGTATCAGAGTAGGTTTCTCATTATTGTTTCTTAGTGCATGTCCCTGACACAGTCAAGGTATAGAGAGTTGGATCTCGAGCTAGTTTCTCTTGAGGATAACGACTCTTTCCAGCCCAAGAAACCTCCCATGGAAGCATTAAAGAGAGACAAGGGAGCATAATATCCCATCAAGTTGTTTCTTATGAAATCCCTCACACAACAGAGGAAGGATATGTTGGGGAATTTTTCCCAAATCCTTCAATGATTGTCGACCATAGTAGGCACGTATTCTTCAAGTAGTCACTTTGGAAACACTACCTCATTCAAGGTACAAGTTAATTTCAATATTCCCGTATTTGAAGGTCATATCAATGTGGAGGCCTTGGAAAAGTGGTTAAATATGATAGAATGCTATTTCTCTATCCATAATTTTTTTGACAAAGAAAAGATCACCTTTGCCCTGCTTAAGGCTCTCCCCCATGTCAAATATTGGTGGGAAACTTATTGGGATAAACATTCAATAGAGGATTCAAGGCTACTTGGGATTTTTTTATGGATGCATTAAAGGAGAAATATTACCCTGTGGGAAACTATGATGACCAATACATAAGATGGACCACACTGCATCAAGAGAGGGGCCAAATAGTGTCGAAGTTCACAAATACCTTCCATACCTTGCGCACCAATAAGGGTATCAAAGACTCCAAGTGGCATCTCATTCTAAAATACCATGGGGCTCTACATAGGTACATCCACACCAAAATAGAGTTTTTGGACATCTCATCAGTGGGAATCGCTTATTGATATACTGTCAAAATATAGCATGAATTTAAGCACCAAAACAAGCGATATTTTGGGCCTACAAATTTGCAACAACCAAAGCATGGTAAAGGAACCCATAACTCATAGAACAATAAACCTCGATACAAATATCTCAAGCCACAAGAAAATAAGAGAAATGTCAAGATGAAGAAGGATATTGGGAAGTGGTGTGACTTCCACAAAATCCCTTGGCACAACACCGATGAATGTCACTCGAAACATTCATTGGTAGTCAAGCTCAAAGAAAAAGAGTCAAGCCCCAAATAATACTCAAATTCAGACAATAATAAAAGGTGAAAAATCATTTATGTAGAACCCACTTCTATTGTCATGACCACAAAAATCCAACCATAAGAAATAAAGGATCTTGAGGAGGGGAAGCACCTCTTCCATTCACAGATGTGGATGAAGGGGACCCCACTACATTTTATTGTTGATAATAGAAGAAATAAGAACCAAATCTCAACAGAGGTATTCAAGTAGTTGGAATTTCCGACAAAACCACACCCACAACCATACAACATTGGGTGGCTTTTCTAGGGTTGAGATCTTCTTGTCAACCAACAATGTTGCCTATCCTACGACATCAAGCCCTTCAAGGATGTGGTACTATTTGATGTTTCCCCACTGGAATTATGTGATGTTATATTAGGCCAATCATATATGTGGAAGCATCATGTTGTTTATGATTCTCGATCATGTAGTGTCATTGTTACTATAGGGGGTCAAATCTACAGGATACCAGAGGTAGTTTCGATTACTATCCTGGAAAAACAAGGTCGTACAATAATCTATCATACTGAAAATTTTATCCTATTCACAAACCATTTATAAGGAAAAAGGAAAGACACTACAACCATTGCATCCTTGACCTAAGACCTTTCTATGCAATAGAACCAGATTTCCAAGATTGTAGAAGAGAAAAAATATATTCTTACTACACCTACAGGGGTGCCTCCACACCACCCAGTCAAGAAACATTATATCATATCTGTTCATACTCTTCATACTTAATATTCACTGAAAAACGCCTCTGACACTCAGGAAAATCATGCAGCTAGATTGGTTGAATGGATCCAACCCCTCTAACAACAGGTTCATGACAACATTCAACAAGCTAAGAAAAATAACTTTTGTAGCAAGGAAAGCAGCTCACCAAGGCTTAGATTCATCAAAATCTTCCCCATCTTCCATGAGAACTTGAATAAATGGGGACCATTTCTTCCTAAGGGAGAAGGAATGATCCATATGGATATCAATGGCCACCCACTATTATAGCAAGATTTGTCTCACCCCATGCAAACTTGCACAGAGGGCCTTTTTCCATTTCCCTATGCAGACTTGAAGTCCATTTTTGCAAATCCCAGAGATAAAAATGTTATTTTTCCACATATACATGCCATTCCTATATTACAACATGTTTATACATAGGTTGCACCACTACAACCCATGTACATTAGGAAATGTGTCCAAAATAAAAAAAAATGGTGTCGGGTTTCCATGTCACGTCACGAGATCAATCATCCTTGGCCTTCCATATACTGGAAACATTTTGAATCGTCCCTTCAGTTCCACTTGAAGGATATAAATGGGCCAAATCTGAGCTATGGAAAAGAGGAGAAAGAATTAAACTTTGAGAGAAAAGTTACTCTAAAGAAATTATTCACTTCACATTGAGTTTGCATCCCCTTGTCCTTTAAGCTTGAACACATTGTCCAGCCCCCAAGATCTTCCCTTATTGATTCAGAACTTAATTGTGTATCTTATATGAGATTTCCTTTGGTGGAGGTTTGAAGTGGTAGAGGCTTGGCTGGAAGGAACTTAGTTTCTCGATTTTGAACCACGCCGACACGAAAGTTTGTAACTCAATCACTTTTGTTGATTATATCTTAATAGAAATACTCTTTTCTCGTCCAATTAATACCTCGAAAATATTTGAATTATTATTCCATGGGTGTATTTTTTATGAATTTTGATGGATTATGCTATTGAATGTGCTAACGTCATATATTATCACCATATTATTGTGTTTCTTGGTTGTTGAGGACTAGTTGCAGGTATATTGGCTTGGGTCAAGTGCTCAACGATGGACTTCATCGAACGTCTGGATGAGGTAGGCCTCTTTTATTGTATTGTTAATAATATTTACTTATATAACATAGTTGATATTATATTTGATTTCTGCTGTCATTTCCATCTATTGTGGTTTAGAGTGTTTTTCTCCTTAGATTTCTCTCATTCATATTGAATTTCTTGTCATATGATTGCTTGAAATCCTCTGTTCACTCTAAATTTGAGTCTTTCATCCTTCTCCTTATCCTAGTTGTGTTTTGACACATATACACAGGTTTTCACTTGATAATCATGTACATATGGGTGATGTACTTTTGCAGGTTGCGTACATATGCACTTTTCTCTTGAACAGTCCCATACACCAACCTTAGTTGCTTGATTGTTGGGTTTGGTGGTTTCTGGGTAGGTTTTGATGATCTTTGAGTATTCTTGGGTCTCTGTGGTGACTGTTAAGTGTCTGTGGAATGACAAGAAACCTATCTTTGGTTGAATTTTTGGGCAGTTCCTTTCTTATCATATTTTCATTTTGATTGTTCTTCAACTTTGGGCTGGGTTTTTTTCTCCTTGATATCCTACTTGGGTTGTCTCTTTCTATACATAATAGAGTCTTTATATCAAGTTGATGTTCAGTCCCTGCATTTTCATTCTCTTATATTGACAATAAAAAAATATTAGGAATTTTACATTGATTGGCATTTTGATCTCTTGAGTCTTTGTCATTTATCTTAGTGCATGTAAAGAAAGATTGCATTTTTATTTAGGATTGCAGAATTGAATTAAAAATTTCATTTTTGAGAAGCATATCATTTATTGGAAATTAAAGTTAGGTATTTGTATTGTATTCATATTCATTTATTTTATTTGTTGAGTCATAACCTTACTAGTTTCATGACTTCACCTTTTGAGTAAGCAAGGCCATTAAAATTAACTCTATAATTTAAAATTGATTAGTAACGATTTTATTTTCTAGGGTGCATAAACTAGCTTAGGATTTAGTGCCTTGGAATAGGATTTTGTGAGTAAACTTCTCCAAGGCTAATAAATCAACATATGTGTTTGACTAAGGTAGTGGAGAAATCCATTGTATAATCAGTAATATCAGGAGGCTTTCCTTACACCAGAGTTAGGAACGAGGTCGCATGAGGTCAGTTGAAGGGATATCCCCCCAATACCTTGTTAGCGTCAGATATATTTCTAGGGATCTATTTGTATATGGGGATATTTCTAGTGCTCTTACCTCTGTGAGAGGTAGTGCTTTCAAGGTTTCTTTCTTTTCTTCCCTACCCATATGGTGGAGTTGGCTTACGGTTTTTCACCTATGCATCGGTTATACCATGGTTTCTTAGTTTCTTGACTTAGGTACCACATAGGTTACTTGTAGGGGATGTTCTACAGGTACTCTGGGTCAGATAAGGGTTAGACAACACATGGCCTTTATGGAGGACTACCTCTCCGAGAGGATCAGACCGACTGGTTGTTAAGCCCATGAGGGCTCTTATAACTGATTTTGTTTCCTCCAATATTTAGCAGCGGAGTCTCAGGCCCCTTTTGGGCGAGGCATGTCTACTATAGAGAGGGAGGTCCCTTTCATCCACTTTATCCTGTTTGTGTTAATATTGTCCATTTGATTATTTTTGGTGTGCTCTTTGATTACTAGTTGGCCTTAACATTTTTTTTTTTTATCTTGAATCCTAAATCATCATGGAGCCAAACCGTCTTCCCCATAAGTCTCACCGCTTGTTACAGTTACCACCGCATTTTGATTCTTTGCCTCCTAAAAGGCGTAGAGTTATTAAACATGGTACACACACCTCCACTTATCAGACTTGTGGTTCTACAAGGATGAGTATTAAATTGAGTCATCATGATGTTGGGAGCCCTTTGACTCCCACACCTACTATAATTAATGGTATTCCTTCAAATCTTGCAACCACAATGGTTGTAGTGTTAGAGGCACCTGTTACGAGAGAAAAACTCTCTATGGCTAGGGTAAACCACAACAGATGAATATGAATGTAGAAATAAACTATATCCAAAAAACATGTTATATAAACCAATGTGCCAGGGAGATAAGAAAGAGGCCTACCTCGTCCATATGTTCGATGATGTCCACCATTGAGAACTTTGACCCAAACATTTATACCTGCAACAAGTTTTCAACAAGAAAGAAAAGCAAGCATATAGTGATAATATAAAAGGTTAGCACATTCGATAGCATGGTCCATTAATATACATGACAAATATGCCCATGGATAATAACTCATATATTCGCAAGATATCAATTCGACGAGAAATGATTATTTCTATTAATAAATGATCAACAGAAGTGAAAACATTACATACTTCTATGTCGGCATGGTTCGGAACTGAGAAACTAAGTTCCTTCTATCTGGGCCTCCACCACTTCAATCCTCCACCAAAGGCAAGATCATAGAAGGGATACAATGGGTTTCTCCATCAATAAGGAAAGAGCTTGGGGGATGAACATTGTGTTGAGACTTAAAGGACAATGGGATGCAGACTCAATATGAAGTAATAATTTCTCCAGAGTAACTTTTCTCTTAAAGTTGAATTCTTTCTCTCCTTTTCCATAGCTCAAAATTATCCCATTTATAGCCTTCAAAATGGAACTGAAGGGTCGATTCAGAACATTTCTAGTATATGGAATTCCAAGGATCAGAGATCTCTTGTCGTGACATGGAAACCCGACATTTAATTTTCATTTTCTGGAACAAATCCCGATGTACACGGGCTGTAGTGGAGTAGCCTACGTATACACATGTTCTATAGTGTGCAAGATGTGTACAAGTGGAAAAATATTAATTTTTTTTACTAGATTTTATCAACAGGGAAGATAATTTTGCATAGGGAAATGGAATAAGGCCCTCTATGCAATATTTCATAGGGTGATGCAAATCTTGCTATAATAGATTCCTCCTAATGTGTGAGGTCAAAGGAGTATATGTGATGGTAGAAATACATTATAAATAACCCAGAAGTCGAGTGGTAGGGGACCAGCTGGATGAAATCATTGCTCATTACATTCTGTACTCACTTTGCATACATGGATGATAATAAAATTACATTGCAGATCCATGTGAAAAATATACCAAACAAGTGTCTATGGCTATGAATAGGCAAATACAAATGTGGTTACATGCCAAAAGTTGTCTTAGTCACAAACAAGGACCAATAGAACTAGTCTCAAAACAAATTTAAAGATATCTGTATACCATGGAGTACAATCAAATCTCCCATGATCACTGAAGTCATATAGGTATTGGTCCAATAAAAAAGAAGCAACAACTTAGGAAAGTTGTGGCCACATAGTGATTTCTTCAAGTCTTCTACAAAATCCACCAAGGGTGCAAGTCTACATAATATGAATAAAGGAGTTGAGGTTGAACACAATGAGACATCGTTTGATTACCAGTCATTGAGATATATCATTAACAAATGCGAGACAACCTACCAATAATGAAAGTAGGTATCAAGGCACTGAGTACATTCTTACAAGTGTGAATAAAAGAGTTGGTGTCAAACACCTGAAGAATCCATTGATCATGAGACATTGATTTATTCCCAAATGTCGATGGAGAGAGAGTCTGCCACTGATGACTGCAAGCCTCAAGGTACTTAGAATACTTTAGGTCCCATTTCCAGAATAAATGAGTTGAAGTTGATGGAAAGATACCCATTGAAAGGAGAGCATTAAGGAATCTCTCATCAATCAGTATGAGGTACAAAGAAGGAGCTTCATGATTTGGTGGAAATCACACGAAGAACATGTTCACGAACCAATGACCCTGTGCATATTTCGTGTGTGACAAGTGCAAGCAGTACATGAAAAACACCCTCTGAATAGCAGCCAATGATGAAAATTGTTGAAAAAGGTGAGAACACCACCAATAAGGCTAATGGTATCCAATACATTGCACGAATCTCAATGTGTGAATAGATGTCTTGTCGTCGAACACAAGGAAAACCACCTAGTCAATGACCAATGATGAAATGTCGACTGTTGGGTTAAAGGTTACCTACCAATGATGAAAGTAGGTCCAGGGTGCATGATAGGACTACAGTATCATGTGACTTTGAGACAAAATGAGGGTATGTCCAACATGCAAAGTCAAGAGTTCTGAGGAGTGGCTAACACAGGTTGATATACTTCCTTTGAACAAGATCATGAGACATATGGAAGACTCTGGTGGCATAGACCTAGTGATGAAACCATAAGATGCAGGAGGCATCAATGAAATTCTTTATAGGGACTGGAAGAGTAACCATTTAGTAGAGAAGACTCTATAATAAGCTCATCTTCCTAAGGCCATGCTAAATGCAAAATTATGATGACAAATGGACTCAATAACTTTGTGTTATGTTCAAAGGAAACACGACTTCTACCAATATAAGATAATAATCTCTTCATGCACATATTTTTTTTTTTTTTTCATAGACAAATGAATTCTATGATACAGAGGAGGAAACAAGTGTCGCAAGTAAGCAAAACTAGTTCCAATAGTGGAACATACTTATTCTTAATGCAGGGAAATGCATGCAGGAGATCGACACTCAGGGGAATGTTCCCTCATAGGTATAGGGTGTCAAGTTGTGAAGAATATAAACAAGGTTCTCCTTGGTTGAGGATGCAAAACTGTTGAGGAAAATGATTTATAATGCAAAGAGAGAACCGACTATAGGCTCAATACTGAGAGCAAGGGCATGAGATGCAAACACAATTTCATGAAAAAAATTGTCATTTTTTATGTCTTTTGGTCTACTTGGTGTGAAAAAGGGATAACTTGTGCCAAATATACATCTTTTCAAATCCAATTTATGAGTGTGAAAGAGACAAGTTCACTCGACAATCTTTTATCTTTTTGAAAACAAGTCGGAAAAGAGCTTAACTAAGACTCACAACCTTTCAAGTCCAATTTAACGAGTGTGAAAGGGATAATTCACTCGGTAATATTTTCTCTTTTTAAACGAGTCGAAAAAGAGCTTTACTCAGACTCGGTTGGGAGAGTCTAGGAAACAAGTCACAGGGGGGCCAAGGCTCCCATGTAGAACTTCTATGGATTGTTAGTATCTTACGAATAACC
The DNA here is from genome assembly GCA_009831015.1 of Picea engelmannii. Taxonomy (NCBI): domain Eukaryota; kingdom Viridiplantae; phylum Streptophyta; class Pinopsida; order Pinales; family Pinaceae; genus Picea; species Picea engelmannii. Next base: position 206,035 of record ML804715.1, read on the forward strand.
AACATAATATTAGGAAAACCCAAAGCTCTCCATGTTGAAGAGGATAAAGTGCTAGCAGAGGTTCCCTTCTTCGTGATATATTGGATAATGTCTCTTACTTGAAAATACATAGCCAGGGGCATTGGATACCCTACAAGATCATCCAAATCAAAGGGAACATCTCCAGGACTTGAAGGGAGAGTACTCAGGGAGATTAAAATTCTCTCTTGTTCTGAAGGTGAAGTACTAGAAATGCTAATGACATGGTATAGAAGGTATAGAACTAGAATAAAAAGAGTGAGATCGACCAAAAATTGCATCATCGTGACCACTTATTCAACCATTGGTTGAATAGGATGCGAAATGACAAGTTCAAGAGATGCATCTCCCCAAAAAATAGTATTGGTGTCGGTCGAAGATTGCATCGACACGAACACTGGTTGAACAAGATGCGAGATAACAAGGTCAAGAGACGCATCACCCCCGAGCATAGGAGATGTGTCAGTAGAAGATTGCATCAACATAACCACTGGTTGAATGGTATGTGAGACAACAAGTTCAACATATGCATCAACCCCTAAAGGAAGATGGGTGTCAACTGAAGATTTCATTGGCATGATTGTTGTATCAACCAAAGAAGTAACAAAGTGTGGGGAAACCACAGAAGAATCATAATGTGAAGGGACCTCAAGTGAGAACCATGCTTTCTCTATCCCGATAGTAGAGGGACACAAATAATTAAGGTGACTTCCTTCACAAGTCCTACAAAGGAATATGGACTTATGTCTGACACGTCTAGGCTTCTCAATCATATGAATTCCCTCAGCATGACTTGCAGTGTCTAGTGAAAAATATCCAACATGACTAGCAGAGGTTGGTGATGTATTTGTAGTGTCACTAGTAGTGACGATACTTGTGCCCCCAACATGACTTGCATCGGATGGTTGTTGGTCTTCAACATGACTTGTAGAGGTCTTCGAACAATCTCCAACATGACAAGAATAGGTTGGTGATAAAATGTCAGTATGACCTACAGTGACTAGACTTGTGGTGGTGAAGGGTTGTGGCATTTGATACCAAGGTCCAAGGAAAGATTGGTTTTGAGAAATTGCAAGCCAGGAAGGATCTTGGTTTACACCTTGTCCAACAGGATATTATCCTCCTACATACTGATTCATAAAGGGTTGTAAGGGAATCAACATTGAAGTATATTTCTGCAAAGAGACAAAAGAACAATAAGGATTATATGAGTGAGGATACATGTTGCCCCAAGACGAAGGAACTTCATGAAGGGAGTTTCCCATACTATAAAAATAACTTCTCCTGAATGAAACACCAGAGAACAGACAAAGGTCCGCCATGTGAAAAGTGTTCGTAGGAACTGACATAGTGGAAGAAGGATAAGTGGACAGAGTGTAATAAGTATAATTATTTCCTATTTAGGCACTTGCTTCTCGCAAAGTGGATTCGTAGGAAGGAATATTCTAACCTCCTACCATAAGAGTTGTTTGAAGGATATGACTCCCACCAAACAGAGAGGGATAATAAGGAAGCATCATGCCCCCAGACCCAAAACTTGGATTCGCATAAGGAGATGAGATAGACGATGGCAAGTGCGAAGACATGTTTGGCATACCATGATAAAAATGATTAGAGACCCAAGGCATTGATTGAGTATCATAATTCTACACACCATTATGAAAAGTGGAAGGATTTGTTCCCATGAAATGAGTGAACATCATGGGGGGGTAGCAGTAAATGAGGGAGACAAAGGAACTCAACTATCCATGATAATATAAACTCAATAAAAAATCCTAGGGCCAACTAGTAATCAAAGAGCACACCAAAAAACAAATGACCAATAAGCACACAAATGGGGTAAAGTGGTTGAGTGGCCTCCCTCCCTAAATAAGGTATGTCTCTCCCAAGTGGGGCCTGAGACTCCCTGCTAAATATTGGAGGTAACAAAATCAAATATAAGGGCCCTCGTGGGCTTAACAAACAACCAGTCAGATCCCCCCGGAGAGGTAATCCTCTATAAAGGTTGTGTGTTGTCTGACCCTTATCTGACCCAGGGTACCTGCAGAATAACCCCTGCAATTAACCTATGTGGCACCTAAGTCAAGCAACTAATAAACCAATGTATAACCGATGCACATGCGAGCAATCATAATTCAGGTCCACCGTATGGGAAGGGTAGCAAAGCCCAGAAACTTGAAAGTATCACCTCTCACAAAGGTAAAGGCACTAGCAAGATCCCCAGATATGAATAGATCCCCAAAAATATCTCTGATGCTAGGAAGGTATCGGGGGGATATCCCTTCAATCGATTTTGCGTGGCCTCATGATTAACTCCGGTGTGAGCGGAGCATCTTGATATTACCAATTATACACTGTATTTCTCCACTTCTTTTCTCAGACACATATGTTGATTTAATTTCCTTGGAGAAGTTTACTCACAAAATCCTATTCCAAGGCACTAAATCCTAGGCTAGTTTGTGCACACTAGAAAATAAAATTGTGACTAATCAATTTTAAATTATAGTGTTAATTTAATGGTCGTGATTACTCAAAAAGGTATGGTAGTGAAACACATGGTGTTATGAATCTGCAAGAAAAGTAAATATGAAAACAATACAAAGCCCTAACTTAAACTTTCAATGAATGATAGTCTTCTAAAAACCAATGCAATATTCAAATTCAACTCTACAATTTTGAAGTAAAATGAAATCTTTCACTATATGCACTAAGCTAATGAAAAGGACTCCAAAAGACAAAAATTCCAAGCAATGCAAAATGCGTATTTTTTGTATTTTCAATATAACAAAACTGAAAATGTGTGGACTGGAAAGTAACTTGATATATATGTGTGTGTCTGGCAAAATCAACAACTTATTGGGCATGTACTCATGTTACACGTGGTTGTGTTATCCAACTACTACCACTATAACCTCCAGGTGTGCCCACGATGTCCCATATAGGGCACATAGGATAAGTCGGGGGGATTTGAAATCGAAACCTCATGGAACTTCATATCACTTCATATCATGACACTTTCCAATTGAGTTTCCCCCCGGGGGGGGGAAAAGTAACTTGATATATAATCCTACTGTGTATAGAAAAAAATAACTCAAGAAGGCTACCAAGCAGCAAAACACCCAACCCAATGTACAAGGACAATAAAGAATGAAAAGATGATGAGAAAGACTCCGCCTAGAAATCCAACCAAAAAAGGGTTTCTTGTCATCCCACAAGCACTCAACAAGCACGACAGAGACCTAAGAAGGCTCAACAAACATCAAATCCCACCCAGCAAACACCAGACCAAGAAAAAAGGAAAGGAAAAGTGGTATAAATGATTTTTTTAGGAAAACAGAGCGTATATACGTATCTTGTAGTGAGACATACAACGTATGTACGTAGCTGTCAAGGAAAAGGGTGCGTATATGCTTCAAAACAAGGCCAAGAAAGGGAGAAAGGCTGAAAACAAAGATCCAAAGTGAATAGGAACTGTCAACCAATGATACGACAAGAACCACAATAGAAACGAGTGAAATCTAAGGAGAAAAGTACTATGAACCCTAAGAAATAAGATAAATCCCCAGTATGGTCACCAATTTTGTTACGAGTGAAAAACTCTCTATGTATAGGGTAAACCACAAAGACGGATATGACTGTAGAAATCAACTCTATCCCAAAAACATGTTATATAAACCAATGTGCAAGCGAGATAAGAAAGAGGCCTACCTCATCTAGATGTTTGATGATGTCCATCATTGAGCACTTTGACCCAAATATTTATACTTGCAACAAGTTCTCAACAAACAAGTAGAGAAACCATATAGTGATAATATAAAAGGTTAGAACATTAGATAGCATGGTCCATTAATATACATGACAAATATGCCCATGGATAATAACTCATATATTCGCAAGACATCAATTGGATGGGAAAGGAGTATTTCTATTAATAAATGATTAGTAGAAGTGAAAACATTACATACTTTTGTGTCTCCACGGTTCGAAACCGAGAAACTAAGCTCCTTCCAGTTGGGCCTCCACCACTTCAATCCTCCACCAAAGGAAATCTCATAGAAGGGGTACAATGGGGTTCTCCATCAATAAGGGAAGAGCTTGGGGGTTGAACACTGTGTTTAGACTTAAATGACAAAGGGATGCAGACTCAATATGAAGTAATAATTTCTCTAGAGTAACTTTTTTCTCAAAGTTGAATTCTTTCTCTCCTTTTCCGTAGCTCAGAATTGGCCCATTTATATCCTTCAAAATGGAACTGAAGGGCCAAGTCAGAATGTTTCCAGTATATGGAAGGCCAAGGATCAGAGATCTCCTTTCATGACATGGAAACCCGACATTTAATTTCCATTTTCTGGCACAAATCTCGACGTACGTAGGATGTAGTGGAGCCACCTATGTATATGCATGTTGTATAGTGTGCAAGATGCTTACAAGTGGAAAAATGTTAATTTTTGTCTCTGGATTTTATCAACAGGGAAGATAAGTCTACATAGGGAAATGGAATAAGGCCCTCTATGCAACATTGTAGAGGGTGAGGCAAATCTTGCTATAACAACACCTATTATCATTTATTCCCATCCTATAGTGAATAGTCAACCTATTTCCATGAACCTATTTAGTTAGCTTGGTCATTCTCCAGGCTATAATGTTTAGTTGATCCCTATGGCCTCTAGTCCCTTTCCTATGTTATTTCAAACTTTACTTCACAGTTTTCAAAATCCATCCCAGCCACTGGCCCTAATTCTAGCATTGGACTTTGGGGCACAACTCCTCCTTATACTCCATTTTTGTTTGGTGGCACCCATGTCCCTCAAACGACTCCTACTGTGGGAGGCTTTCCTCCTTTTAATTCTGTGTCTAATCCTATTTCTTCTGGGTGGAGTAACCAACCTGATAGACAAGCTTCTTCTCAATTTTTTTCCTTTACACTCACCTCCTCGGTGTCAATTCTGACCAACACATTTGGAATGACGAATCCACCTCTATCCTCTGGCTTCACACCCGGAGGAGGTCAGTTTCACACTTTGGGAAACCCCCAACTCGGGTCCACTCCAACTGAGGGAATTTTTTATAACCCTCATCAGAACAGTCCTACTAGAATGATTCCCAACCAACCCCTTATGAGTCATCTTGGGGGAGGATCTTACAATCTCGGATAGGGCCATGGTGCTTACCAGAACCCTGGATGGGCTACAATTCCCCAACCACAATATTTCCAAGGAGCTCGGGGCCAGATTACACAACCCCATCTCCCTTTCTTGGCCATGCTCAATCTTCCAGAATTGTCTAAGTTGATGAACAACCCTGTGTGTGATGATCCTACATGGCCCCCCATTCCCACCAAGCTTCCTTCAAATATTCCAAAATTCAAAGGAAAGAATGGTGAGGATCCTGGTGATCACGTTACCACCTTTCACTTATGGTGCTCTTCGAATTTCCTTAACAATGATTCCATTTGGTTAAAATTGTTTCAACGCACCCTCACAAGGGTTGTCATGAAATGGTATATCGATCTACCTAGGGGGGTATACAAGAACTTTAGTCAGATGGTTTTAGTCTTCCTTAACCACTTCCAATTGTTGATTCATTACGATGTTGGCCTAAAACTTCTATCGACCTTATGCTAGGACAAAGACACTCATATATAAGATCACATCCAAGAGTGTGGTAGACTAAAGAGGTTGATCAAGACCTGCATACCCCCAAAATTCCTGTTAGAGTGGTTCCTTAAGTCCGTACAACCTCTTAGTTTGAAGGATGTTGCTACATCCGGGGTTACATCTGAAGAAGACGCAATTTTGAAATCCCAACAATTATATCTTATATATGCTCAGTCTAGGATGTTATACGAGATTCGTCATGATGCGTCAAGGTCAAACTATGAACCTAGACAAAATCTCAGACCTCATGCTAATGGCATTGTAGGCTCTGCCAATGTGAAATCCACAGACTCGGTGACAATCCATTTGAAATATTTGTCTCTAAACTAGTCTGCAGGAGGTCCAACTTCATCTGTGTCTTCCAATGCCACTCATTTGACAGATTTACATTTTGTGCAATCGTCGACTGACCCAAATGGTAACCAACAAACAAGAAGGAATAAGAAGAAATGACGTAATAATAATCATAAGGGTGGGAAGAATAATTAACCCAAGGACAATGGTAATAATGAGAGGATGAATAATAACGTTTGTGAGGGAAAGAAATAAAGGTGTAAGGTGAAATTTCCCTATAAGATTTGTACATATGATCACCTTACTAATTTGTTCCGCAAAATTGCGGAATATGCGAGGCTCTTATCTCTACCTCCTACCGTGCTGACAAATCCTTTTCCATATAACCAACACATGGCCTCGAGCTCCTCAAATTCTGGAAATGTGGAAAGTGGGACTCGAAAACCACTGGCACAAGACCGTGACCGTTTGCACATCAATATGGTCAATTCTCAGGTTAATTTATCCACCCGATCTCGCAATTACAGTTCTCTGCAAATTGTACCTAATCTAGAGTCTCCTCCTCCTCCGAAGACACCCTTGCATATCAAAACTTCTGAGCCACCACCTGGTATTCTAAAAGGAGTATTCAAGTGCTCTACCCACAATCCTAATTCTAGAGCCGCCCAAAATTAATCTATTGTTGAGGACCTAGTTCAAACCCCTTGTGCGATGTCGGCCCCGGAGGTACTCCAAACATGTCCTTCATAGAGGAATTCCTTGTTATATGTGTTAGGAGCTCTAGATCCCAGTGGCTCAAAAGTTATCAAGTTTGACGTCACAAATGTGAAGCCTCTATTTCCTTACCATGTGGCATTCCAAATCCACGTGGGTTACTTGAAGTATACTATTAAGCATATTGTTGTTTATGAAGGCACTGCAACATGTGTGATGTCCATGGTATGTTGCAAATCTCTCGGCTCTCCAACTCTCTCTCAGTCTCCGACCATGTTGACTGATTTTGATGGTCGTTACTTCTACCCTCACGATATTCTTCCTACCTTTCCGATCTAGTTAGGTGGAAAGATGGTAGAGGTATATGTAGAGGTGGTTGATGCACCCCTTGATTATAACTTGTTACTAGGACGCAATTGGACTTACGCTATGACTATCCTCATATTGTCCATCTTCCATACTCATTTTTTTCCTCACGATGGGACGATCATGACGATCGATTAGTTGTCCTTTGCATATGCTAGCTCCAGTGCATCAATTGGACCATCGATCCCCATGGTCGAATATTCTCAACTGAAAAGACAGAACATCAGTGTCAGAAAGTATTCATCCCTTATGGGTACCTTTGACTTCATGGCACCAGTTCACCATATTTGCGCCATGTCAATGCGCATGTTTCGTCATATAGGTCTATTCCTTTCTGCACTTCTTGTTTTAACGATCCTTGGACCTTACCTTCCTCAACTGTGTCTTGGGAAGGTCAGTCTCATGATGGAATGGCCATGCCACTATCAACAGCGGAGATAGCGTATCAAGTTTTTATTGACTCCTCTGTTGATTATGATCCTATTACCTCACAGAAGGACGAGGAGGATCATGTTCTTGAACCTGTGTGGGCCACTTCGTCATCTTCTTCACATGAATTCCTTGATGATACTTTTCCCGTAGATGAAGATATCATCGAGGCCATGAATGTTTCTGACAAACCTTGGGATGATATGAATCATCGCTCTTATTTTCTCCTAGAGATTTCTAGAATCGAACAATATGACCTTAGATCTACTCTAAGTGAGATAGTCAGTCACACCGTAGTTCCTCTTGATACACACAACATTCATGTCGAAGGAAATATGGCGAGTATCTCCCCTACCATTGTGATTGATATCTCTCGTACCCCTGGCAAGATTGAAAATGTACACATCGGTGCGGGTTGTTCGCCAGAATAAATCTTGATCTACACCAAACTCTTCAAGGAATTATGAGATGTATTATCTTGTTCATATGAAGATATGCCAAGAATCGACCCTCAAATTGTCGAACATGAGATTAAAACTTACCCATATGCTAAGTCGGTTCGACAACGTCTTAGAGTTGTAAATCCCTGGAAGGCCCTTGTTATTAAGGAAGAGGTAGAGAAACTACTTAATGTTGGCTTTATCTACTCAGTTCCCTTGAATGAATGGGTATCCAATCTTGTTCGTGTGAATAAGAAGCAAGGAAACATCCGTGTATGCATTGATTTTTGTGACCTGAACAAATCCCTTTGTAAATAAACCTTCTTGAAACCATTCATCAATCATATCCTCAACGAGTGTGCGGGAAGAAAAGTTTTTTCTTTCATGGATGGATTTTCAAGGTATAACCAAATTCAAATTAAAATCGAGGATCAACATAAGATGACATTTATTTGTTCTTGGGGTACTTTTGCATACTGGAAGATGTATTTCGGCCTTAAAAATGCCGGAGAAACCTTCCAACGTGATATGACCTTCTCATTCCATGATATTAAGCATATAGTCGAAGATTATATTGACGATCTTGCTACTCACTCTCGTAAGAGAGTGGATCACCCTAAGCACCTTCGGCTAACTTTTGAAATATGTCGTCATTATTGCATCCAATTGAACCCTCATAAATGCATCTTTTGCGTTAGGTCTGAATGTCTTCTAGGATTTTTAGTCTCTATGACTGGGATCATGGTAGATCCATTAAAGGTTGAGGAAATACTTCGATTTCCTCCCCTGTGCACTATTCGACAACTTCAAGGTTTACAGGGGAAAGAGAAATTTTTACGTCGGTTTATAGTAAACTATGTCAATATTACTAAAGGTTTCATCCATATTTTGAAGGAGGACACACCTTTTATCTGAGATGAGTGAGCCCAGGAATCCTTCGATGCTTTGAATAAATCCTTGGTATCGATGCCTCTACTGAAGTCTCATGACTATAGTAGATATTACTTACTTTTTGTCACCGCGTATGAAGAGATTATTGGTATGGTACTGGTTCAAGAGGATGACGAGCTCCAGGAGCACGTCATCCACTATCATAGTCAAAACTTAGTTTGTCCTGAGCTCAAATATTATCACGTTGAAAAGCTATATTTGGTTGTTGTTCATGCATTCCAACAATTACGCCATTATATATTGATTTGAAAAACTATTTTTGTTGTCGATGTCAATCTATTTCAATACATCCTTATCAGGCGTATCATAGGGGGGAAATACAATAAATGGATAGTCATTTTACAAGAATTAGATATCGATTTTGCTTCTGCAAAATCCAAGAAATCACTAGTATTTGCAGAGTTAATATTCAAATTCCAACGATTGTTTGAGGACATTATTCATGTTGATTCCTTTGTGGATGAACACATTTTCCTTGTCTCGTCATCTGACCCCTAGTATTGAGACATTCTTCTCTATATTCAAACTTTGAAGTTCCCTCAGATCTCTCGCGAGATGACCGACGATGTATACTATACCAAGCTAAGAGTTACCTTATCATTGGTGACACTCTGTATCATCGAGGAATATACAATATCTTGTGTCTTTTTTTAACTCATGAAGAATCTGAGTCGGTTCCAAACGATTTCCACCGCAGGGGTTGTGGTGGTCAACTATCCTGGCTTACAAAAAACCTAGAAAATTTTGCCAGCCGGTTATTTTTGGTCATCTATATTTAAATATTGTGTTTAAGAAGTGTCACCCCTACCAGGTGTTCACTCAAAAAATGCGCTCGCATCCAACCCCTCTCCATCCAGTCTTTATCGTCGGTCCCTTCACCAAGTGGGGGGTGGACTTTGTGGATTGCAATCCAACTTCGGCTGGGGGGGCATCAACACATTATCGTGGCCATAGAATACTTTACTAAGTGGTCCAAGGCCATGCATACAGTTAAATCTGATGGTAATATTGTCACCTTCTTCGTATTCATTCAAATTATCGCTAGATTCAAAATCCCGAGTGAGATTTTCACTAATCATGGCAGACACTTTGGGAATATCGAACCTCAGTCAATACTGCCACCGGATTTTCTCCTTTACATTTAGTACACGGTGTGGAGTCAATATTACCTATTGAATGCAAAATCCCTTCTTTTATATTGGCATTTGCACTCCTACCTGACACTTCCTATCTCGAACGATGCCTCATGCACCTAGAGAGCCTTGAAGAGAAGCATCGAGATGCCTTTACAACTATCAAAGAAAATAAAAAATATGCCAAAGTCCAATACGATAAGTTTTTCTGTCCTCAATTGTACGTTGAGGGTGACTTGGTCCTTTTATATGATCAAGCCAAAGAACCACTAGGGGCAGGAAAGATCAAACCCATGTGGCACGATCCTTATATCGTGTGACATGTCTTGGAAAAACGAGCCTATGAATTACAATATTATGAAGGGAACATGTTAGTTGAGCCCAGGAATGGGATATACTTGAAAAGATGTTACGCTTGAGCCCCAAGATTGGATGTATCTCTTTGTATACTAATGTAAATTAGTGTATATATATTTTTCCTTTATTTTGGTCTTCATCTTACTTATTGAGTTTTCCCTTGGTTGGTAGATGTCAATGGATTTTTCGGTCTACTTAGGATTTGCAAACGAAGCCATTCGTCATACATGGAACTCGGCTTCCTCCGCTTGGGTTGTTTACTCACCCGAGGGTCTACTGGTTTCTTCAGGGGGCATATGCCTAGGTCCATCCACAAATAATGTGGCCGAATATAGCGTCGTTTTAGAAATTTTTTGTAATTCCATTTCACATGGTATTTTATCTTTGGAGGTTCACTTGGATTCCTAGTTAGTAGTATGTCAATTGAATGAAAGTTACCAAGTGCATGACCCTATGTTACTATAATGATTCCTACGGGTATGCATTTTAGAACAACATTTTGATTTTATTACTTATCATCACATACATAGGAGTTCTAATTATGTATCTAATGCATATGCTAATTTTGTTTTAGATTGGCATGTGTCACATAACTAAACCAAAGAAAAAATTCTTATCAATGTACAGATTGTAACATAATTAAATCCGAAGAATCATGTTTATATATATATATCAAAAAATATGATGTTTATAGTACAAAAATGGGGCTAACACCCTCAACACATATATGCAACCGATAATACAAAATCCATGAAATCTATGCCTATGGTGTTGAATGTGTGTCATGATAACAAACTACGGTGTTTGTGATACACGGAAAGAGTCACACCCAAGCTCTGGGCACTCCTACCACCTACCACTGCATAGCCTCCGACTGATCCTCAACCTGAACCATCAGAATCCTTTGTGTCAAACGAGACAGGCTTCCCTGCATGTTTTGAAGGACTCTCTCTGCTTCTCCTCCCTTCCCCTCATCTCCCACGTTCCTTTGACGATGTCATGGGATACTGTCTGACCATCACGGACCTACATCTACATCACATACGTGTCTGATTAGTACTTAAACATCATCCAAAAATATTTTTGTTTTCCTATACAAAAATACAAAAAAAATGAAATATTTAAAAAAACTTTGACATACCTATGTCCCCGTAGGAAGTCCCTAGTGGTAATGGCATGTCAAGGTCTCCTTTTAATTCAATCCCTACATAGGGGTAGTCATCCAGGAAAATGACCTGTCGTCTCCACCAGTAAAAGAAATCATCGTTGTAGGGTGCGGGTACCCTACCTCCCCCCTGTCATCTCATCACCTCAGTCCACCATGTGATGGTTGGATCATGAGGTCCTCGTGGAATGATCTCCACTCTAGGTCCCAAACCTAGAACCCGCTCGAATAAAAATATACACAATATGGAAACGAAACTGAAGTTTATTTTACCACCATGTTTGCATTCTTTCAACTTCTCTTCATGTTAGCTAGTAGTGAGGTGCACCAGTAGTACACCATGGGTATCATGCACTCTACAGAGTATAACATAAGTGGCCTCAATGCCTAGTGCAAAAAATATGATCCTATGATCTGGGTCAAAACGAGGAAAATAATCTTGAGGCTTAGATTGTTTATCGCTAGGATGGGGAGTTGACTCCCACCCTTCTCGTTCCTTGCAATGTAGTGAGCATATATGTATTATACTATATTCGTACCACTCCCAGATCCCTAGGCTTTGATTTTGACCACCTCACCCCCGACGCGACAACCCTATCAAGAAATAAATATCCTCAACTTCAATCCTTAATGGTTGCCCATCAAGGTTGAAGCTCTCAATGTCTAGATCCCAGTAATCCACGAGCAGTTGTAGCAACCTCACTTGGGACCTCATCCCTTTGAGTGCCTAAAAATTATACAACCCGCATATTTTCAAGGCCATTTGGGCCTCGGGATCTCTGTCCACAACAACATCTAACTCCTCATGTTCCCTTTCCCTCCACTCTAGCACCATCTTGCAAGAGAAACATCACTTTTTGAGTTAGAAATCACAAAAAACTTTTTTTACAGACATATACATGGTAGGAAATATTCACAGTCGCGTATAGGGTCAAGTATACAATGGTTATATATTAGACAACCATGTATAATCAAGCATTTACGCGACCCGATGAATGGTATCCCACATACACCTAAAATCCTAATTTTCACCTTAAATAACTTTAAAATGAAAACCTAAATACAAAATGTAATCCACTAGAAAGAAATAAGAGGGGAAGAGGAATTACCTGGTTTAGACAGTCGTTGATTTTGTCACTCCTAGCTCCCTCAATCACCAGTTGAAGATTGGAGGCAATTTGGTCCAAAATCCACTATTTGGGTAAAAACATAAAATGGTATAGTAAATTTGTTTTTTGTTACTATTTATAGAAAAAAATTACCCACTTTGCATATTTTTGGATAATATTTTTGCCTAATGGACTAATACAATAGTGGATTGAGTTGGTTTTTGTAGTTTTGTCTAGGGATTCTTGTGGTTTTCAGTGTTATGTCGACCATTCGTAACTTCGAGCAGGTATTTTTTGCTACCCAACATATAGGATATGTATCCATTCCATCATGCACAATTTCATTGTTCTATAATTTTTTCTCATATGCCTTAGGTATGAACCCATTTTCTAGCGACATGTAACTTTCTATATGTTACTAGACGTGTCATTATCAAATGGTAGAGACTTACCAAACATGGGTACCCTAGTTATATCCCCCGCTTCATTCGATGCCGATGAAACTATTTTTTCCATAGGATTAGGAGTCCCTTATAGTTGACCTATACCTAGAGGACTCCCAAGGGAGTTTGATTTAAGCTCTTTTCTGACTTGTTTTCAAAAAACAAAAATATTGTTGACTGAACGAGCCTCTTTCACACTCATAAATTGGATTTGAAAGGATGTCTATTTGGTACAAGTTTATCCCTTTTTCAAACCAAGTAGACTAAGATTATGAAAAAGGACATTTTTTGGCATTAAGTTGTGATTGCATATCATGCCCTTGCTTGCATTGTTGAGCCTATTATCAGTTCTCTTTTTGCATTAAAAATTGTTTACCTCAATAGTTTTTGTATCCTCAACCAAAAAGATCATTTTTTATATCCTTCATAGCTTAACACCCTACACCCAGGAGGGAACATTCCCCTGAGTTTCCATCTCCCGCATGCACCTCCTTGCATTGAGTATAGGTATGTTCCACTGCTAGAAATAGTTTTTCTTACTTTCGACACTCGTTCCCTCCTCTGTATCATAACATTCATTTGACTATGAAAAAACAAAAAAAGATGGGCAGGAAGGGAGTATTATCTTATATTGGTAGCAATCGTGTCACCTTTGAACAGAGCACAAAAATTTTCATTCCATTTGTCATCATAATTTTGGGTTTAGCATGGCCTTAAGAAGCTGAGCTCGTTACAGAGAGTTTACTCCTCCAACTGGTTACTCTTCCAGTCCCTATGGAGATTTTGATTGATGCCTCTTGCATCTCATGGTTTCATCATTGAGTCTATGCTGCCAGAGTCTTCCATATGTCTCATGCTCTTGTTCAAAGGATGTCTATCAACCTGTATCAACCATTCCTTAGAACTCTTGAATTTTCATGTCGGCCATAACATCAATTTGTCTCATAATCAGATGCATTTGTATCCCTATTGCGCACCATGGTCCTACTTTCCTCATTTGTAGGTAACCTTGAACCCAACAATCAATATTTCATCATTGGTCGTTGACTGGGTGGTTTCCCTTGTGTTCGATAGCAAGACATATATTCACACATTGGGATTCATGTAGTGTATTGGATGCCATTATCGTTATTTTTGGTTTCCTCTCCTTTTTCAATAGTTTTCCTCATTAGATACTATTCAGAGGGTCTTTTTCATGTACCGCTTACACCTGGAACACGCAAAAGATGCATAGGTTCGTTGGTTCATGAACGTGTTCTTTGTATGATTTCCTCCAAATCATCAAGATCCTGATTTGTAACTCATGCTGAATGATGAGAGATGCCTTAATGATCTCCTTTCAGCAGGTCTCCTTCCATCGACTTTAGCTCATCTATTCTAGAGACGAGACCTAGATTCTTATGAGTACCTAGAGGCTTGCAGTCATTAATGGCAGGTTCTCTCACCATTGACATTTGGGAATACATCAATGTCTACTGATTGATTGATTCTTCAAGTATTCAAGCCTGACTCCTTTATTCAGACTTGTAAGAATGTACTCGGTGCCTTGATACCTACTTTCATCATCGGTAGGTTGTCTCGTGTTTGTTAACGGTATACCCGAATGACCAGTAATCAAACGAAGTATCATTATGTTCGACCTCGACTCCTTTATTCACATGATGTAGACTTGCACCTTTGGCAGATTGTGTAGAATACTTGAAGACATCATTTTGTAGTCGTCACTTTCCTGAGTTGTTGCTACCTTTTCATTGGACCAGTAACTGTGTGACTTCAATGATCATGGGAGATCAGATTGTACTCCATTGTATACAGATATATTCAGATTGATTTTGAGATTGGTTGTATTGGGCCTTGTTCATGACTACGATAAGATTTGGCATGTAACCACATTTGTATTTTCCTATTCATGGTTGTGGAAAGTTATTTGGTTTATTTTCACATGGATCTACAGTGTAATTCAAATTGGCAGCCATGTATGGAAAGTCAACACAAATTGTAACGAACAACTAGTTCTTCCATATGGGTCCCCATTACTCCAATTTTGTGTTTTTATAATGTATTTCGACCATCGCAGATACTCCTCTGACCTCACACATTAGGGGGCATATGTTACAACAAAATTTGCCTCACCCCATGCAATCTTTCACAGAGGGCCTTTTTCCATTTCCCTATATAGACTTGAAGTCCCTTTTTTCAAATCCCAGAGATAAAAATGTTATTTTTCCACATATACATGCCCGTCCTATATTACATCATGCGTATATGATGCAGGAGCATCGCCAACACATCAAGCGAGCCAGCGCAGAAGTGGAGGACAGCTGGACAAGCCAGCACAGATTTTGAAAGCACTTCGGAATTGTTGCGCAGATCTTAAATGAGTCATTTAAGAGAAGGTGCACTTGTATATTGTAATGGACCTTGAGCGGATAACTCTCATCCTTTAGTACATAAACAACATTTAATATAGTTAATGCATGTAGATAGGATTTTAATTGTGGATTTGACAGTTTTAGGAGCTGGAGGGAAACGGGATATAGACACCCTCCTTGTACAATGTAAGATTATCATGAAGCAGCATTGTTGAAAAGAGCATGCAGAGAGTTGTGTAAAGAACACCCATGTACAGACATTTGAATTAATAGAAGAGTTCTGATCCAAATTCATGGTTTGTGTTGTTCTCTATGTATTTGTTGTTGATATGCTCATGAATGTTTGCTTCCTGTTATACATTTTCTTTTATATGTTGTGTATATGATTTCATGGTTGAATTGAAGTCTGAAAGGGTGAAGGAATGAGTTTCAATTGTTTCCTTATTTGAGAAAGAGATTTATGCAAGGAGTGCATTCGAATTGTCCGCAACGAGTGCATTGATAGAGGGTTTAGATAGAGATAACTTTTGTCCTCATTCATCCCAGAAGGTGCAGTTGGGCACAGGGGCCGTGCAAGGAGTGCGCAGGCCAAGTAAAATACTCAGGGTTGTGAACCTAAGCTGGAGCTGAAAGACTATTGCTGCAGGTATGCACAGAGTCGAGTGACTTCATCACTTAGACGTGTTGAAGGGTTTCCGCAAGGAGTGCATGCAAGGGAGTTTCCTTTTGAGAACTTAAGGAAGTGGGAAAATATCAGGAAGGATAGGCCTCTGAGTCGCTGAAGAAGAGCACAGACAAGTTGCGACTTGAAATCGCAAGGGCATCGCAGGATTATGTGCAGGTGAACGAGTTCCGTGGAGGAACACTCAGCCATTTCGCAGACTGCCATCAGGAAGAACAGACGGTCGAAATCCTCCGAGGAGATTTCGAGAAGTTATGAGGGCTGTTAGATCTTGCGGAGGTGTAAGGGGGTTATGGAGAGAACGTCCAAAGGGTTCCAAGCTCAGGAGGGGCAGAGCCGTTTATCTGAGCCACAAGGGCCGTCGGATTTACACGTGAGATCATGTATCTGGATTTCGTGAGTCGAAGCTCCAAAATATTGCACCAAGAATCGCGATATCGCGATATGCAATATCCCGACAAGTCGAAGAATAGTGTGTGGGGCCACAGGAAGTGAGTGGAGGACAGGTGGCGCACCGTATTGGAGTTCGGGGAAATTAAAGTCACGAAAACATTAACATCAGGATTCGCGATCCCACGAATTCCGAAATCCCGACGAGGTGACGGGATCGTTGAAAAGTCAACGTGCAAGCTCATCGGAGTTTCGGCATATTGAGACTCGGAGGTTGGAGAATCGAGTTGCTCGACACCGCAAGTGCCAATATCCCGATAAGGAAAATCCTGACAAAGCAAAGGAGAAGGTCAGCATTGATTGAGGCATCAGGTCTCGGGGATTCAAGAGTGCAACGCTCGACCATTAGACTTGCGAAGTCGCAAGTCTCGATTTCTTGATAAGTAAAGAGAGGGGAAATAACGCGAAGAGATCTGTGGGGGAAGATTTCTCGATAGGGAAATAGAAGGACCTTGGGGTTCTTCGGGCCGAGAGTAGAGAAGATGTTGTGAGCAGGTGTGCCTATGGGTGCAGCTGCGTCAGATTGGTATCAGAGCCTAGAAATATTCTTTTCTTTTTGTAGCAGAGGAGGAGAATTCACCATGCTGCCAAGGAGAGAAAGACAGTCACCCAATCCAGACGATAGGGAGGTGTGAAGAAGAGGCAGGCAGGTAATAAATCCATAGATGGAGAGACAAATGCATGATCTCCGAGCAAGACTCGAGGACATGGAGACAACGCAAAGACACACAGCCAGTGCAGGGGATCTCAGTGATTCCGAGAGAGAAATTGACGTTGAACGAGAGGAAGAAGTTGCAGCCGAAGATGTATCAAACGAGCGCTTGATCAGAGCTATTGCCAGGATGGGTGCAAAAGAAAAGATGGACATTCCAGTTTACGAGGGAAATCTGGATGCAGAGGAGCTACTAGATTGGATTAGAGATCTCGATACATATTTCAACTATGAAGATGTCGAAGAGGATAAGAAAGTCAAGCATGTTGTTATGCGCTTGAAAGGACATGCAACATTGTGGTGGGATGAGCTACAAGATGACATACATTGCAAGGGCAAGAAGAAGATCAAGAGATGGGACAGGATGATCGTGAACATGAAGGCGAAGTTCATCCCGAGAGATTATCAAATTAATCTGTTCAGGAGAATGCAGAACCTGAGACAGAAGATGATGACAGTGAAAGAATACACTGAGGAATTCTATCGACTGAACATCAGGGTAGGTCATCGGGAGAGTGATGATGAGAAGGTTTCTAGATACATGAATGGCCTGAGATATGATATCCAGGATGAGATGAGCATGGTAACCATCCAGACGGTGGAAGATGCTTATCAGATGGCTCTGAAAGCTAAAGAGAAGTTGAGCCGAAAACAGAGTCAGAGAGGCCGAAGCAGAGGTCATCCCAGAGGAAAGTTAGTTTCCCAAGATAAATTCCAGAAGCCCAAGGAGGAATGGAAGAAACCTCAGGGTAAGGTTGAGAGAGGTGGAACCTCACAGAGAGGGCAATATGTTGAACAGAGAGGGCAACATACAGAGCAGAGCAGAGGATATGCTGACAACAATACTTTTCCTCGTACTAGAGGAAGAGGAAGAGGAAGAGGTGGAGTAATCACATGCTTCACATGTGGGAAGAATGGGCACAAGTCTTATGAGTGTCCAGAGAAAAATAAGGACATCGGAGAAGCTCACATCACCGAGGCACAGAGGCGTGATGTTGAGGTATAAGACGCTGAAGGAGGAAGATCGCTTATGATGCGAAAAGTCCTTTTGACACCTGAGAAGGAGGTGGAAAGCTCAGTCCAAAGGACCATACTTTTTAGAATAGCTTGCAAGACCAAGGATAGGGTATGCAAGGTCATCGTGGACAGTGGTAGAACGGATAATCTCATTTCTACAAAGATGGTAGAGAAGCTGGAGCTGGAGACGACTGATCATCCAAGCCCATACAGAGTTTCGTGGCTACAAAGAGGACACCAGGTAACTATCACTAAACAATGCTTGGTTGAATTCAAGATAGGAGGATATAATGATAAGATCTTATGTGATGTCATTCCTATGGATGTATGTCCTTTATTGCTGGGTAGACCATGGAAATATGACATAAATGTGATTCATGATAGTAGAATGAACACATATACCTTGGAGAAGGATGGGAGAACCCATATGTTTCTTCCGATAAAGGATAAGGAGGTGAAACCGGAAGTAAGCAACACAGTACTTCTCATGAGTAGGAAGAAACTTCTTATGGAGGTTAAGAAGAAGGAAGATCCACAATTCTTTGTGATCAGGAAACCAAGAATTGTCCTGACTAGCACAAGAATGGATGATTTACCAGATGAGATTTAGGAACTACTGGAAGAGTTCGTTGACATCATAGTGGATGAATTACCTCGTTCGTTTCCACCAATGAGGAGTGTGAGTCATCATATAGACCTCATAACAGGAGCTATTTTTCCAAACAAAGCCGCGTACAGATTGACGCCGCAAGAAAATGAGGAGGTTAAAAGGCAGGTCCAGGAGGTATTGGACAAAGGTTTGGTCAGAGAAAGTTTGAGTCTGTGTGTTGTTCCAACAGTACTCAGTCCGAAGAAAGACGGAGGCTGGAGGATGTGTACCGACTCGAGGGTGATTAATAAGATAACCATCAGGTACAGGTTTCCATTTCCAATAATGGATGATCTGATGGACTGCCTGAGTGGGGCAAAGTACTTTTCAAAGATTGATTTGAAAAGAGGATATCACCAGATTCGCATGAGAGAAGGCAATGAGTGGAAGACAACCTTCAAAACCCTCAAAGGACTATATGAATGGCTTGTTATGCCATTTGGCTTAACAAATGCACCAAGCACCTTTATGAGGTTGATGAATGAAGTCCTGAGAGAGTTCATCGAAAAATTTGTCATCGTATATCTGGATGATATACTAATTTTCAGAAAGACAAGGGCTAAACATCTGAAGCATTTGGCTACAGTGATGCAGAAGCTATAGCAAGAGAAGTTGTTGATAAACATGAAGAAATCCTCATTTATGAAGACAGAGCTCATTTACTTGGGTTTTGTTATTTTGGCGAATGAGTTGAGGATGGATCCGGATAAGGTGGAGGTAATTAAAAATTGGCCATCACCGAGAAATATTTTTGAGGTGAGGAGTTTTCACGGTTTGGCTAGTTTCTACCGAAAGTTCATCAGGAATTTCAGTGGAATTAGCGCAACGATGATGGATACAGTGAAGAAGTGGCATAAATATTTTCACCGGACAACAGAGGCTGAGAAGAGCTTCAATCTGTTGAAACAGAAGATCACAAAACAACCAGTTTTGGTGTTGTCGGATTTCCAAAAGACGTTTCAAGTGAAATGTGATGCAAGCGGGTTTGCCATAGGAGCAGTCTTGAGTCAGGAAGACAGACCGATTGCATATTTCAGTGAGAAGCTGAATGAGGCAAAGGTGAAATACTCCACATACGACAAGGAATTTTATGCTATCGTCCAGGCACTGAAGAAGTGGAGGCATTACTTGATCCCAAAAGAATTTGTTTTATATAGTGATAACCATGCATTACAGTTTATGACTCAACAGGAGAAGTTGAATCAGAGACATATAAAATGGGTAGAGGATATGCAGAATTTCACATTTGTGATTAAGCATATTGTTGGTACTTCTAACAAAGTGGCTGATGCTTTGAGCAGGAAGTGTTTACTGTTGCAGGAGTTTCGAGTCAAAACGTTGGGTTTTGAGCATCTCATGGACATGTACACAGGTGATGCAGATTTTGCAGAAGCGTATGAAGCAGCTGAGAATCCAGTTCTCGAAGATAGAAGCCCTTGGATAGATTATATGATCCAGGAAGGATTGTTGTTTAGAGGCAATCAACTGTGTATTCCGAATTTCTCCATGAGGGAGAACTTGTTAAAGGAGAAGCACAGCGGAGGCTTAGCAAGACATTTTGGCCATGATAAGACATTTGCAAAGCTGAGCGAATCATATTTTTGGTCGGGAATGCGAGCAGATGTCAAGAGATTTGTTGATAGACGTAGGATTTGCCAGCATTCGAAGGGAAGAAGGCAGAATGCAGGTTTTTACCAGCCATTGCCCATACCAGAGAGGCCATGGGAGGCGATTAGCATGGATTTTGTATTGGGTTTGCCAAAGACACAAAGGGGTGTTGATTCAGTCTTTGTGGTAGTGGATAGGTTTTCCAAGATGGCACATTTTATCACATGCCAAAAAAATAGCAATGCGACTCACATCGCAAATCTATTCTTCAAGGAGGTCATTCGACTTCATGGGTTGCTGAAAAGCATAGTTTCGGATAGAGACACAAAATTCATAGGGCATTTTTGGAGAACTTTGTCGAAGAAGCTGGGGACTAACTTGATGTTTAGTTCAGCTTACCATCCTCATATGGATGGGCAAACAGAGGTGGTGAACAGAAGTCTGGGAGACTTGCTGAGGAGCCTGGTGACAGAACACCATAGCCAATGGGACAATATATTACCACAGGCAGAGTTTGCGTACAATGATTCAGTGAATCGGAGTACAGGAAAAAGTCCATTCTAGATTGTTTATGGAATGCAGCCGAGAGGAGTTTCTGAACTGAGGGATTCAGAGAAAACTGCTACTAGTAGCGCTAGTGCAGAAGAGTTCACTGAGGGGATGAAAGAACTTCACAGCAGGGTGAAGGAGTGATTTCTGAAATCAAGCTAGGAGTATAAACACAGAGCAGATCAGCATAGGAAACAACTTCAGTTTGAAGTTGGTGATCTAGTTCTGGCACACTAGAGGAAAGAAAGGTTCCCGAGGGGAACATACAATAAGTTGAAAATGAAGAAAATCGGGCCATGTAAGGTCTTGAAGAAATTCGGGGAAAATGCTTATGAGATCAAGCTACCGGATGGGATAGGAATATCTTTGATACTCAATGTCGCAGATTTATACCCATACAGGGCTGGAGAAGCAGAGACTGGAATAGAGGAGCCAGTGATCCAGTGGATGAAATAATTGTCAGTTGCAGAGAAGCCATAGACGAAGTGCATACTGGACAAGAGAGTGAGCAAGAAGACCAGGCGGAAAGAATACTATGAGTATCTGGTCAAATGGAAGAACCATCTAGTGGAAGATGCCAGCTGGGAAAATGAAGCAGATATTCTGAAGCATGGACAGACCGTGTAAGAGCTCATGGAAAGGATCCCATGAAAGTTTTCAAGTGAGGGAGTATGATGCAAGAGCATCACTAGCACATCAAGCGAGCCAGTGCAGAAGCGAAGGACAGATGTACAAGCCAACACAAATTTCGAAAGCACTTTGGAATTGTTGCGCAGATCTTAAATGAGTCATTTAAGAGAAGGCACACTTGTATATTGTAATGGAGCTTGAGCGGATAGCTCTCTTCCTTTAGTAGATAGACGACATTTAATATAGTTAATGCAGGTAGATAAGATTTTAATTCTGGATTTGACAGTTTTAGGAGGTGGAGGGAAACGGGATATAGACACCCTCCTTGTACATTGTAAGATTATCATGAAGCAACATTGTTGAAAAGAGCATGCAGAGAGCTGTGTAAAGAACACCCATGTACAGACATTTGAATTAATAGAAGAGTTCTGATTCAAATTCATTGTTTGTGTTGTTCTCTATGTATTTGTTGTTGATATGCTCATGAATGTTTGCTTCCTGTTATACATTTTCTTTTATATGTTGTGTATATGATTTCATGGTTGAATTGATGTCTGAAAGGGTGAAGGAATGAGTTTCAATTGTTTCTCTATTTGAGCCAGAGATTCCTGCAAGGAGTGCAGTCAAATTGTCTGCAAGGAGTGCGTTGATAGAGGGTTTAGATAGAGATAACTTTTGTCCTCATTCATCCCAGAAGGTGCAGTTGGGAAAAGGGGTCGTGCAAGGAGTGCGTAGGCCAGGTAAAAGACTCAGGGTTGTGAACCTGAGCTGGAGCTGAAAGACTACTGTTGCAGGTGTGCGCAGAGTCGAGTGACTTCATCACTTAGACGTGTTGAAGGGTTGCCGCAAGGAGTGCGTGCAAGGGAGTTTCCTTTTGAGAACTTAAGGAAGTGGGAAAAGCTCAGGAAGGATAGGCCTCTGAGTCGCTGAAGAATAGCGCAAACAAGTTGCGACTTGAAATCGCAAGGGCGTCGTAGGATTGTGTGCAGGTGAATGAGTTCCGTGGAGGAACACTCAGCCATTTCGCAGACTGCCATCAAGAAGAATGGACGGTCGAAATCCTCCAAGGATATTTCACGAAGTTCCAAGGGCCGTTAGATCTTGCGGAGGTGCAAGGGGGTTACGGCGAGAACTTCCAAAGGGTTCCAAGCTCAGGAGGGGAAGAGCCATTTATCCGAGCCACAAGGGCCATCGGATTTACACGTGAGATCATGTATCGGGGTTTCGTGAGTCGAAGCTCCAAAATATTGCACCAGGAATCGCGATACGCGATATCCCGACAATTCAAAGAATAGTGTGCAGGGCCACAGGAAGAGAGTGGAGGACAAGTGGCACACTGTATCGGAGTTCGGGGAAAGTAAATTCACGAAACCATTGACATCAGGATTCGTGATCCCGTGAATTTTGAAATCCCGACAAGGTTACGGGATCGTTGAAAAGTGAACGTGCGAGCTCATTGGAGTTTTCGGCATATCGGGACTCGGGGGTTGGAGAACCGAGTTGCTCGACACCGCGAGTGCCGAGATACCAATAAGGAAAATCCTGACAAAGCAAAGGAGAAGGTCAGCGTTGAATGAGGCATCGGGTCTCGGGGATTTGAGAGTGCAGTGCTCGACCATTAGACTTGCGAAGTCACAAGTCCCGATTTCCCGATAAGTAAAGAGAGGGGAAATAGCGCAAAGAGATCTGTGGGGGCAGATTTCCCGATAGGGAAATAGAAGGACCTTGGGGTTCTTCGTGCTGAGAGTAGAGAAGATCTTGTGAGCGGGCATGCATGTGGGTGCGGCTGCGTTAGTATATGCAGGCTGCACCACTACATCCCTCGTACATTGGGAAATGTGCCCAAAATTAAAAAATGGTGTCGGGTTTCCATGTCATGTCACGATATCAATGATCCTTGGCCTTCCATATACTGGAAACGTTCTAGCTTGGCCCTTTAGTTCCACTTGAACGATATAAATCGACAAATTCGAGATATGGAAAAGAGGAGAAAGAATTCAACTTTGATAGTAAAGTTACTCTGGAGAAATTATTCACTTCACATTGAGTCTGCATCCCTTTGTCCTTTATGTCTGAACACATTGTTCAGCCCCCAAACTCTTCCCTTATTGATTGAGAACTTCATTGTGTCTCTTATATGAGCTTGCCTTTGGTGGAGGATTGAAGTGGTGGAGGCCCAGCTGGAAGGAACTTAGTTTCTCAGTTCTAAACCATGCCGACACAGAATTTTGTAACTCATTCACTTTTGTTGATTATATCTTAACAAAAATACTATTTTCTTATCCAATTAATATCTCGCAAACATTTGAAATATTATTCCATGGGTGTATTTGTTATGAATGTTGATGGATTAGGCTATTGAATGTGCGAACATAATATATTATCACCATATGCTTGTGTTTCTTGGTTGTTGAGGACTAGTTGCAGGTATATTTTTTTGGGTCAAGTAATCAATGGTGGACTTCATTGAATGTTTAGACGAGGTAGGCCTCTTATCTTGTCTTGTTAGTGTATTTACTTATATAGCATACTTGAGATTAGAGTTGATTTATGCAGTCATTTATGTCTGTTTTGGTTTACCCCTAGCCATAGAGATATTTTCCTCATAACAAACACCTATTCCATTGGCTCACAGAACAATTTTCCATTTTGGCATTTTTTTATAGTTTTTCGAGTCCCAAACTTTCGGGGCCATTTTGAGGCCCTAAGCAACATTTTTTTGGACTTTTGGCGGGCTAGGGGTTGCCAAGAAAATTCCAAACCTTTAGTGGAAGTTTTACTTCTAGGATAGACCTTTTTGATAAGCTGTCGAACACCCTAAAGAGAGATCATATGAAAAATTTACTACCTCGAGAAGTTGGCGTATCAACTATCCCCATTGGGGCCCGCAAACCTTTTGGTGTTTCATCTTCCAAGGTTAGGGTTTTTTATTTTCTTTATGTTAAAAAGGAATTTGGAGCCTCATTTTAAACATCATCACATTATTGCGAATGAGCATAGCCATCACATCTCTTCTCAAGGATAAATTGTCACCATTCTAGTGAGTCATTCACTCTGTAATTTTACAGTTTCTGTACATTTCTCTCAGTAATAAAAATTGTGAATTACTATATCTTTGTGTTTATTGCAACATATTTGTATATTTCATTATTATATCTCTGCCTTCATTTCGTTCTAAAAATACTTCGGATTAGAGGTGGGAGAGAGAGGGGGGGTATAGAGGGAGGGAGGGATAAAGGGGAAGAGGGAGGGGGAGAGAGAAGGAGAGAAGGAGGGGGAGAGAGAGGGGGGGGATAGGGATGGAGGGAGAGAAATATATGTATGGATAAAGAGAGAGAGGGGGAGAGTCAAAGAGAAGGTATATAGAGAGGGAGTGGATGTGAGAGTGTGAGACATGGTGAGGAAAGGTCTAGGTCTAGGTCATGGTCTAAGTCTAGGTTCAGGTCTAGGTCTAAGTCTTGAAATTCCTTTCCATGTATAGTTCAAGGGTATTTCTTTCCTTACCATGGCCTTCCTTGTAATGTACTAAACTTTCTAGTGTGTGAGAGTGTGATAAGGAGAGAAAGGAAGACAAAGAGGAGAGGTAGAGAGTGAGTGTGTTAGATTTTTGGAGGGAGAGAGAGGAAGACATAAAGGGGGGGTAGAAAGTGTGTGAGAGAGAGAGAGAGTGGGAGGGAGAGAGGAAGACAAAGAGGGGAGGTAGAGAATGATTATGTTAGAGTGTGGGAGGGAGAGAGAGGAAGACATAGAGGGGGGATAAAAAATTTGTGTGCGAGAGTGTGGGAGGGAGAGAGAGGAAGAAAACGATGAGATGTAGAGAGTGAGTGTGTTATAGTGTGGGAGGGAGATAAAGGAATAAATATATGGGGGATAGAAAGTGTCTTTGTGTGAGAGTGGTGGAGGGTGATAGAGAAAGGAATAGAAGGGCAATAGAGAGAGTGTGTGAGAGTGTGAGAGGGAGAGAGAGAGAGGAAGATATAGAGGGGTCTAGAGAGAGAGCTAAGTGTGGGAGAGAGGAGTAGATATAGGAGAGATAGAGGAGAGATGGTGGGAGGGAGGGGGAAAAAGACAAGGAGGAGGGGGGGAGAGAGAGAATGTGTGAGAGTTTGAGAGGGGGAGAGAGAAATACAAATAGGAGGGGTAGATAGAGTGTGTGAGAGGGAGGGAGAGGGAGACAAAGAGAGGGGTAGAGAGATGTATAGTGAGAGGAAGGGAAGTAGAGAGGGAGACATAGAAAGGGGGGTAGAGAGAGAGTGAGAGGACTGGGGGGGGTAAATAGGGAGACAAAGAGGGGTAGTAGAGAGAGAAAGAGGGGTATAGAGAGAGTGAGACATAGAATAACAATGAGGAGAGATGGAAAGGGTGAGAGAGAGGTGTAAGAGAGGAGGGGGAATAATAGGGGAGGGATGGAAAAAGGGGTAGAGAGAGAGAGAGAGGGAGTGGGTGTGATATTCCAAGGCATGTCAAGGCAAGGTCTAGTTATATGTCTTTCCATACCTTGTGATGTGTAATTATTGCCATGTCTAGGTGTTACCATGTATAGGAGTGTGAGGGAGACAGAGGGAGACAAATAGGAGGGGTAGAGAGGGAGAGTGAGAGGGAGACATAAAGGGGGGGTAGATTTAGGAGAGAGAGAGAAAGAGGGAGAGATAAAGAGAGGGAGGGATCAGGGAATGACAAAGAAAAAATAACTTATAAGAGCACGTTTGCATTCCTACAGGGCATGCAAACTCTTAAGAACATGCACATGTTATTTTGAATTCATATTCTTTTGGGTGGGATTGAAAATGTGTATGTTGACTTAGTTGCCTCGGATTTAGATTCGGGATGACAAACCTAGTGGTTCATTCTGCAGATTGATAAAAACCTCCATTTTTGTGAATACCTCTCTATATATCTGACTTTGATGGTATTTTTCTATAGGCTAAACAATTCTATTGTTGACGAAACTACAAACATAGATAGATTCAACTATGCAGATTCCAAATATATATAAAAAAATTAATTAATATTGTATACTATTTTTTTCTTCGCATATATCAAAATCCTAAAATACACACCTCTCTTATAATTTTTTGTTAGTTTAGCCATTTCTCGAATCAATTATATGCAGCACTAGAGGAGACCGATATCTACAATTGAAAAAAAAAATGTTTTCATCATTTTAAGACCCTCTTAACCTGCACGAACAAAAGACATTGCAATTTCATGGATATGTTGACTTTGATAATTTAAAAAATATATAAAATTAATATTTTAAATTTCCAAAAAATACACAACACGACAAAAATAGGTTCTATATGAGTATACAAGTTTTTGAAACAAAATTTCATCCTTAAAGTACTCAACCCTTGCACAAACAAAAACATATACCTTATATTTTATTGGAAAAATAAGATACCACTGTTAGAAAAAATCAAATTTTACTTAGGTATTCACAATTTCTATGAATACAAGTTATATATTCGGAAATCTAATTAAATATCCTTTGTTTCATCTTCTTACACCATATTCAAAATCATTGTAAAAGTACCTTGAATAATCCCTCCAAGTTAACAAATTGTTGTTTCGTCGGGTTTCCATTGCCACTAATGCATCATCAGAGACCATCATTAGCTTGCACTCACCCAACTAATTCTTCCTATGGATCATATAATACTTGACTTAGTTGTATTCAAGGTTTTATTTTACTATGGTTTTCTTAGTTTAAACCACACATAATTCCTTCATTTTAGGCATCGTGATCAGATTTAGCCATAGTTATTATGCATGTGTCATGCCAAGTGCATGGAAGGGTATTTTCCTCCCCCCATAATGACATGTACAATGAGAATATAGGATGTTACAAGAATCACAACATTGGGATGCCAAAACTACCACAAATGTACGAATTGATTTTTCATCTATTGGTAGTCACTTGAGGATTTGATTTTTCCTCTCTTGGTCACTTCCACCTGCATCCTAATGGTGATCCTTTTTTTACACATTTTATTTTGGTAAATGTGTATACCCACTGAGACTCAACATCGATGTAAAACCCAAAACAATTTACCACTAGCCCAACCATATAATTAAAAGTGGTTGATATACATTGATTAGTGTCATTTTCTACAATTTTTAACTAATGGCGTCGATTGACATATATAAACCACTTTTAATTATGTGGTTGTGCTAGTTGATGTTTGACGTGCATGGGGAGCATTGGTAGATTTGTGAATTAAACTATCAATATAATTATTATTGAAATTTCGATGTAATTTTAGTATGGTTGACCACCTTTGACTAAGGTTTACCATGGTTGACTATGTTGACCATGTTTATTTATGTTTGAACATGGTTGACATTGGTTGGACATGATTGATTATGATTGACTTGGGTCAACCATGTCCTACTATGGCTAAATTTGGTTGACTATGGTTGACCATGGTTAATGATGGTTGATTATACTTGACATTCAGTTGACTAAGGTTGACCATGTTTGAATGTGGTTCACCATGTTTGTACATACTTTATTATGGTTGACCATGCCTAATTTAGATTGAATATGGTTGACCATGGTTGACTGTGGTTGAGAATTCTTTACCATGTCTAACTATGGTTCAACATGTTCGACCAAGGGTAGTCATATTTAACCATGGTTGACTTTGGTTCACCTAAGTTGACCATGGTTAATCATTTTTTACTATGGTTGACTATGGTTAACTATGCATAAATGTTTGGCTATGGTTGACCATGTTTGACTATGGTTGTGTTGTGCATGCATAACAACCTCCTAATTTTCTTATCTTAGGGTCTCTCGAAGAAAAGAAATTGGGCCCCCCTTAAATTCTTCCCACTAGGACCCCCACACTCTCTCTCTCATGTAAACGACTAATCCTGAATTTTCCTTCCGCTCTACCTGCCTTACTACTTCCACTTCCTCCTCAGATCACCTCAACCCAATGATACACACTTTGGTGAGTCCCCTCTTCCTACGTTGATACATAGCATACCGACAAACATAACCTTTCTTCCAACTCCACATTCATGCACCAATAATTTAATTCCGCTAAACCTCACTACACATGTTATTATCACTGTCAAAGTGCACACAATCAACGTTGACACGTGAGTAGTGTGCACTCAATTATATTTGTTGCATGCATACCATTCACTTGTTGAATTCCTTCCACTCGTGTCGTTGCATGGAATTTCAACAACATCCCTTTCTTTCACTTCGTTGCACTGCATATCGAAAAGGTTCGCCTCTTTGTTGCCAACCCATTACTTGTCGATAAGTTTCCCTCTCCTATCCTTGATACGTCAATTGAAGGACGTCGACCGCTCATCATCAACAAGTGCATCAAGGATGACCTTCTGCCTCTCGCCAACAGTGACTAGGTCAATGTGGCCCACTTTCATCTTGAGGCTTATCTCATCCCCCTCCCATCTCAGATCCATTCTTGTTGCACTCATCAATCAATCTTCTTATAGTTCCAATGACTAGACTCTTCATTCCTATCTAGAGATTTGGTCAATAATTACATATCTCACATAATTCGCTTCAAATGGTAGTCGTAATCAAGTTTGTAATGTCCCATAGTGGATTTCTTCACACACATGGTACTAGCTTGTTTGCTTTGCGTTTCTTGATTCCATGAATAAATATTCATAGTGGAAGCCTATCCTAGCATCATATGGGTTAATCACAACTCATATTGGTCTTATGTTGGTTCTGAAATTCACTTCAGGATAATTTTTTTCCTTTCAGCTCCTAGACAGTACTAAGCACACTGGACGTCAGTTGGATATTTTGGCAGATTTATAATTTTGTGCGACTGACACATAAACTCACTATTAATGGGTAAATCATGAGCTTGTACATCACAAATGACCCAACAACTGTCATAATTAAATTTGGGTGAAGCATCAACAAAGAGAGACCTGAAATTTCATTAAAAATGCCTTTGAGTGCAATTTTCGGCATCTGTCAAAATGAAATTTTCTTCCTTGAAATAGTCCAGCCATATATTTTTCTCCATTATTATCCCAATGCAACTCATGGATTCAGAATCCGATGCCCACAAGTTCCAAAACAAATCAATTAGGATTTCTCATCCAAACTGGCCTCATCGATTGTTACATGAATGAAACACTCGATTGACATGAGTAGCAAAATCACCAAGAGCACCTCCCCACGTAGTACATAACACAAAAGAAAACACTATAATAAGATGTTGTATGGGAAAGATTTGAATGATTGAATCCTCAATAATGGTGTTGGCATAGACCCACTATGGTTCTAACTTATTCCGGTAATTATTGGTTTCATAAAAATTTATTTTAAAGTTAATGGATATTAATTTTGAATGATTTTTTTATTTTATTTAAAATATGAATTATCTAATTTAATGTGCACAAAAGAGTTAACCATTGACAAACCTACATCATAGACTTTGAAACCAATCCATTATAGAATTTAATAGTAAGTAATCCTATGTGAATCTAAGCACTTCACAATAAGTTCTCTGATTCGCATCGGAGCTGTTAACATAAAGTGTTCCAATAACTCATAAAGTGTTCCTTATCGAAACACTTTATGGAGGTTCAGAGGAGTTAAGGTTCTATTTCGCTTACTTCTCTAGCTGTCAGGGGTTCAAAGGAGTTAAACTCTGTAAGTTTAGCAAATGAGTGCAGTAGCTTCGAATTTGAAGAAAGCCTTACCTGGTGTGTGGCATCGTCATCTTATTTGTTAGACTGGGATGATAACTGGTGTTAGGAGAGAAAGGTTATCAATGTCAATGTTGATTGTTCTGATCATTGAGATAATGTCTATCCAAAAAGGATATTGGTTGTGTATTATGCCTACTCATAAATTGGAGAGATTTCCTTAGAGTTTTCATGTACTATTGTTGAAATTGTTAATACAAAAAATCCGTTAGGACCAAATTTTGATAGAAAGAAGGACTCTCATGTGTTGTTGTTTTACTATTTCAACCATATATTTCAAAGCATGTTTGTTTATAGACTATTCTGATGCAATATATGTTTTCTTGCATTTTCTTTTACTCTTTCTTATATTACATGTCCTGAGAAAATGAGTTGCCAATCCATGTCATATAGTGACTTAGACTATTCTGGTTATAAATTCATGTGCATGTGTTAACTAACTTTATTTCTTCATTTCAACTATCTAGGTGAAGCTATTGGTAGAGTTAGTTTTATTTCACATCTCATTCACTTATGTTAATTCACTCCCAACTAGGATAGGATAGATTAGAAGTATATTAGATACCTGCATTTACATAGTCTTCATCTACATCTTTGATCTGCATAACCATCCATCATTCATCCTCATCGGTAGACCGAGACGCAACTTGTAAGACCAAACCGTGAATGGTTGTCGAGCTAGAATTTGGATGGGTTCCCTATTCCAAACAATGGGAGGTCTAATTGAGACTTCTTACGAGAGGTAACCCCTTACTATTATGAGGCGAATTTAGACCCCTCAATAGAATTGGCTCTAGAAGGAGGGTCAAATGACAAGCCCACCCATGTGGACTTATTTCACTTAACTTTTAACCAACCCATGACTCCTCTTTGTACCTATGTATGGGATGGCCCTTTAAGTATTTCAAGACCCACTTAGCTCATTTCAATCAAGATAATCAATCTCTTATCAAACCCCAAATTTGATGGTGATGGGCATGTCTCTGCATTCACTCATCTTAATCAGTTTGACATCGCTCTACGAAATATAAAGATTGTACAAGACAATGAAACATACCGACTATTCATCCTCACATTTGAAGGGAAAATTAAAGCTTCATTTAGGACATCGCCAGGAAAATCAATTCATAGCTGGAAACAACTTATGGAAATGTTTAACACAGCTCATGAAGATTGTGTATATGATGAACTCTTTGACAAAGTTAAAGAAATTTGTAGGCTCATCTATTTATAATTTATTTGTAATAGTTATGCAGATCTGTCATATATTTTCTGAAAATGAAAAACCCTCACAGGTCCAACTAATCTTGAATTGGTTTTCCTATCTTGTCTCTGATCTTGAAAGGTGCGACCCGAATGTCCAAAACATCTCTAATTTACAAAATTCATGTTTGATCGCTAAAGAAAAGGGATGCACAATCTATAATAAACACTCTATTACAACTATGGGGGAATATTTACCAGAAATATCAAACCCCTTAGACATAAAATGTGAAATACTTAATGACCCCCCTTCAAAAAATCATGAACATAATTTGGTCCTTGACGAATCCCTCACTGAAGAAATCTCGTCATCTTTCGAATCTGAATATTTTCATGCCCTTTATACAAATATGTTTGATGGAAGTCACCTGCATGAGCGGGCATATATTTATCCCACATTACACTCTTCACATTGCCCTTTTATTGATGAAACATTGAATGATAAACTAGATCTAGAAGAGTGCCCAACCCTGATTGACCAATCTTTCCTTCCTAATGACAATTCATCCATGACACATAACCCTTCACAATTTGGACTTCTAGATCCTGTTAAATCCCAATTTGATATCAAAACCCCCATTTGCAACAACTGTTTTTCTATTCCAGAATTAAATGTGAGCACTAAACTATCATTTGTTGATCCTTTACAATTTGAAATTTCTAACTTGGATGCACATATGTTAGTCACTAAAAATATAAAGTATGTAGAACACAATGATTTTGGGGATTCTCATGAAGAAATTATAGCAAATGAATAACCCATCACTATGCAAAGTACAAGAAACATCGAGTTGATCCATGGAATGCCATCATCTCAATCTTCTCTAGAATTACCCATTACTCCTGAGGAGAAGATACATCACTCATCTTTGGATTTTGTCCCAGTACTCCAACACTCCTCGCATGATTTCGTTGATGTCATAGGATGAGATTTGGAGTTATCTTTCACTCAGTGTTTCCCTCAAATAATCTACCATCATCTCTCCCCTCAACATGCGAAATATGTGAAATTTAAACCAGGCAGATTTGGATTGATAATGAGACACTCCAATTCTAACCGATAATTATATCAGATCCTCATTGTCTTACTTCGACCCCTAGGATCAATGACGCCACCCACGCTGGGACTCCTTCACAAGATACATAGCATGTAAATTTCATTCACGAGCCTCATTAGGTATGTCACTCATTATTGATTTCCTTCCAACATTCACATAGGT
Source organism: Picea engelmannii (assembly GCA_009831015.1). NCBI lineage: Eukaryota > Viridiplantae > Streptophyta > Pinopsida > Pinales > Pinaceae > Picea > Picea engelmannii. The sequence goes on from ML804715.1 coordinate 238,972, forward strand.
ATCAATGTAAATTATTTAACATAATTGAATCTTGGTTGGAATAAGATTACATGTCTACCTGTATCATCAATCTTAACACCACCAAATTTGACCTGCTAAGTGGAAACTTGCTTCAATCAATTATTCCAATCTTTCATTTCACAATGCTTCATTCTTTGCAATTGACCTTCAATAAACATGCAATCACTCATTTGGATTTACTGGACTAGCTTCACTGGCACTATGCTTACACCTAACCTTCTTTTATCCAGTATAAGTTAGGTTAGGAATACGATTATCATAGTTCTTTTTTCTTACTTTATTCTTTCATAATTGAGATGTTGATGCCTTTTTCCGGTTTTAGCATAGATTTTTTTTTTTTATCGCTTAAAAAAGGATCACTCGATGCGATTAGTCTAGTTTGTAGTTCATGAAGGTGTTCTTTAGTTTAAGTTGTTTTTCATCAAATATTTTTTGTTTTTCACTTAATGATTTTTTGTTTTTATCTAACTAAAATATTGGGTTAATCTTTGTTTTCCTTCATCTTCATGATGAAACCATGTGTGAGAATTCTCTGAGAGGTTTATATTAAAAATTCACTTGTCTCATAAACATTTACCCTGGCATTGATACTTGGCTAGTTGGTTACCCCAAAATGTTAAAAGAATATCTACTCGGGAATTATTTACAACTTGCCAAGATTGAGATTGGATTGAAGGAATCACATATGTTGTTCACAACCTTGCTCAAGATTCTGTCTATTGAACAAAATCATTAAAGTGATTGTTACTCTATGATAGAGGGCATGCATGGGATTCTATGGTGCAATTATCTTTTTCCCAATCCTAAAATCTATTTTCACTCATGGGGGGAAATTAAGTGTGCTTTGCATCCGACATATGCCTCAGGGAATAGAGTATTAGGTTTAAATTTTCCTCTAACAATTCAATCACAATGATATCTAATCTCAATGATATTAATCATTTGAATGGATTTTGAGCACTTCACTAAGGTAGAACAAGTGATCAATTCAACTACACTCAATTGCTACCCAAAAGTAGAGATCCCATTAGAAAAACCAACACTCAAGCTCAAATTTACTCTGTCTCCCGGAAAATGGAATGGGTGACACTCATGGTTTGATCTACCGCATTGAGATAAATTTTTATCATAGTTTTCAAATTACTATGGCGAGGATCTTCAGAAATTTTTTCCAGAGATTGATCATGGAAAGAAAAGAAGGACAAGAAGGACAAGTGTTAACGGAATATTTCCCCCATGGCTTTGGGTCAAATCACAACAAATCCAGACTGTATTGAGAAGACTAAAATCTTCCCTCATAGAAAAGTATATAAAATTGAAAGAACAACTACTTTTTCCAGGAGAAAGTAGGGAAAGAAAGAAGGAGAAAGAGTGCACCTTAAGTCTCTCTTTTGATGTCGATCATCTCTCCTGCTTCTCGAAGAGATACTAATCCTTTGTTGGAACCATCCTCCAAAATAGAATCAGGACAAGCGCTGCTACGAGGTAGTTATATAATCAAATAATATACATTTCATGTACTATATTCAAAGAAAAAAATAATATAAGAAAAGAAAAATAGTTGTTGTCATAGGGTGTTTCGTTATCCCTATTTGGGTTGTCCAAGGAAGAGTATTTTGGTTGAGTTGATTCTTGAAGGATTCGTGGAAGAACCCGGGAAGTTGGCTCCAAAGCAGTGCAGAAAGCGAGTATGTCACCATTTGGAACAAAAAGTGAGTATGTCACCATTTGTTGCGTAATCAAAACAACCTCCCAATTTTCTTGTCTTAACGTCTCTCCAAGACAATAAATTGGCCCCCTCTTCAATTCTTCCCACTAGGACCCCCACACACTCTCTCTCTCTCTCATGTAAATGACTAATCCTAAATTTTCTTTCCTCTTTACCTGCATTACCACTTCCAATTCCTCCTCAGATCACCTCGACCCATTTGTGTGCAGTGCCCTCTTCCTTCGCTGATACATAGCATACCAACGTGCACAACCTTTCTTCCACCTCCACATTCACGCGTCAGTGATTTTTATTTCGCTAAACCTCACTACACACATTCTTGTCACTGGCGAAGTGCACACAATCAATGTTGATAGGTCAGTAGTGTCAACACACTTATCTTCACTGTGTGCACGCCTTTCACCGCCTGACTTCCTTCTGCTCGCATCGTTGCCTCAGATTTTGATAGCATCCCTCTTTTTTGCTTCTTTGCACTACACATTGACAAGGTTTGCCTCTTCATCGTCGACACATTTCGTAGTGATAAGTTTCCCTCTCCTGTCCTCGATACGTTAGCTAAAGGATGTTGAACCCTCATCGTATCCAAGTTCATTGAAGATTATCTTCTCCCTCTCGCCAACACTAACTAGGTCATCGTGGCAACCTTTTTCCTTGAGGTTTATCTTGTCCCCATCTCAGCTCAAATCTCTACTTACTGCGCTCATCAGTCAATCTCCTTACATTTCCAATAACTAAACTCTCCACACATGTCTAGACAGTTGGTCAATAATTTCCTATCTCACAATCGTAATCAAGTTTGTAGTGTTCCCCAGTGGCTTTCTTCACGCATATGGTACTAGCTTTCTTCACGCACATGGTACTGGCTTGGTTTCTTTGTGTTTCTTGATGTTATGACTAAATCTTCATTGTGGAAGTCTCGCCTAGCATTATATGGGTTAATCACAACAACTGCTAGTCTTGCATTGGTTCTGAAATGCACTTCAAGAGAAATTTGGTCCTTTCAACTCCTACACAGTACTAAGTGCATTGGACGTCAGTTGGTTGTTTTGGAATATTTATAACTTTATGCATTTGACACATAAACTCAGTCTTAATGGATAAATCAGGACGTGTACATCACAGATGACCCAACCACTGACATAATTAAATTTCAGTGAAGCATCAACATTTCTCAAAATGAAATTTTATTCCTACAAACAGGCCAGTCATATATAATTTTCTCCATTATGATCCCAACGCAACTCATGGAATCCAATCGGATGCCCAAAAGTGCCAGAACAAATCATCTAAGATTTTTCGGCCAAACTGGCTCATCAGTGGTTACATGAACAGAACACTTTATTGACATGAATAGCGAACTCGCGAAGAGCGCCTCCCCATGTACTTCACAGCCCAAAAGACGGCACTCCAATCTGACGTTGTAAGGGAAAGATTTGAATCGTCGGATAATGGTGTTGGCATAGAGCCACTATGGTTCTCGCTTATGGGCAAAATTGCTTTACTTATTGGTTTCAGAAAAAGTTATTTAAAGGTTAATGCATATTAATTTTGAATGATTTTTCATTTTATTTAAAATATGAATTATCAAACTTAATGTGTGCAAAAGAGTTAACCATCTACAAAACTAACATCGGAGACTTTGAAACCAATCCATCCGAGAATGTAATAGTAAGTGCTCCGATGTGAATCAGAGTAGTTCACAATAAGTTCTCTGATTCACATTGGAGCTGTTCACAAAAAGTTTTCCCATAACGAATGGGAAAGGTTAATAAGAACCTCCCGGAAGCCATCAGAGCTGTTGAAATGAGCTTTGCCGAAGTCGTCGGAAGTCTTGAGAGCAAGTGCTCCATAGCAATTGCTCCGAATTTCAATCGGTGAGCTTAGTGGGAAGTGTGCTGACAGCTTGGGCGAGTTTGAGATGATGAACCCGGACGAATCACCTCAACCTTCCACAGGCTCTATAATTAAATGGACTCTACAGGCTATATGGTCGTCTCCATCAACGTTTTTATCTATTTGCAGTCTTCGGGAATGACAAAACTGTAGCTGCTATATCTCATATCCCTCTCGATTTTCACCATCGGCAGTTTCAGCCTCTGTATCAGTTGACGCGTCTTCGTTGCCGAATCGAGATGCATGGTTCAATGCGGTGGACGCCGTCCCACTTGCCAGCCATCGATCTAACTCTCAAAACGCTAACACCACGTCCAAAACACCAATCAAAGCGGCTTTTTAATAAGACAATTAGGAGATTAGGGTTTGGAGTTTGAATCCGCGTAGAAGGTGAAGGTGCCATGGCCAACAAGATGGTGCGCGCCCCTTTGTCATAGCGCTTATTAGCTGTGAAAAAGAATGATATGGTTCGAAACCCCAGACCCTCATCGAATTTTGTTGAAGGGCCGATTAGGGAATGAAATCTAAACCCCAGACCCTCATCGAATTTTGTTGAAGGGACGATTAGGGAATGAAATCTAAGGGAAACCACAAAATCTAAGAAAGCGCCCACAAAACAAGAAGCAAACCCTCAGACGGAGAAAGAGAGGTTTTAAAGATGTAACGACAGTCGATTTCTGTTCGACCATGAACTCGAAATAAAATGCCCATGAAATCTTGAATAACAAGACAGCAAGAAGGGTTCGTGCGAAATGAGATGATGAAAGTGGAAGAGTTACATAGCCACAGTTCACGGGAAAATAAACTCGCCAAACGTGAAGCATTTCCACGGCGTCGGTTAACGTGATAGGAGATCTTGATTGACTGCCGGCTTACTCAAAATCATGAGGGTTTTACCCCTTATTCGAACTATCATGCCTACCCACTCTGCTTCGGATTCCATTGACACAATGATCAGAGTGCAAGAGCGACAGCTACTAACCTCGCTCCCAAAGCGTTCAAACGCCTAGAAAATAGGATAGAACGCTAAGAAACCCATGAATCTCCCCTAGAAGGTGACTGATTTTTTTTTTATCTTTTTCCCTCAACCAAAACCGATAAAGAAATCCCTCGCTTCAAAGAGTTTCTCTTTTGACCGACAAGACCTATATTCGTTAGCTCTTGTAGGAAAAAGAAAATCTCATACTATATGTGGAGCATTACACAAGTAAGTTGATAATCTCATTCCTCATATCACTTCTAAGCAAGACATATCCGAAAAGAGGGAGCGTTGCATTTGCTAGGGTTTTGAGGGTCGTGTAAGTTTCCAGCACTGCGGGCTCTGCAGCTTGGCTTTACGAGCCGCATCCCTTGTCTCCTTGGTGAAGTGCGGGTGGAAGAACAACAAGGAAGGGTGGAGCGAGAGGCAAAGGAAGGTAGCGGCGGCGACGGAGGAGGATGATTCACACTCTATGCTTGGGTGTGTGAACCTCATGCAGGGGTGGCGACTTCTCTCTGGCAGAATTTAGGGGCTGAGGTGGCTAGTCGGGGCCAAGGGTGGATCGTGAGGAAGAGGAGGCGGCGGCGAAGGAGGATTCGAGCTCTGCACTTTGGGTGTGTTAATGCGTCATGTGGAAGCGTGAACCCTATGCAGGGGCAGGGGCTTCTCTGTGGCAGCGTTTAGGGGTCAAGGCAGTTGCTCGAGGCCAACTTTTGGGACAACTCCCTGTGCCTGCATCTACTAGATCTGGTGCTTCGAGGTCCCTTGGGGGCATGCGACTTCTGGTTTTGCTTCTTTATGGGTCCCTGTTGGGCTTTGCCATGTTTTGTATATCATTTTGCAGCGTGCGTGTTGGTTTTTCTCCTCTTGTGACTTTCAGAGGACGTATGGGTTTTGTTTATGAGCATGGTCTTTGGACTTGTACTGCTTTCTCTTTTCCTTTATTGACTTTCTCCATCTTGCTAGTCGAGAGACCAATATTGGTGAAAGATTCATGGACTGTTTCGTTTCCTTTTGTCGTCCTTTGTAACATCTCTTGAATAGAGAACACATTATATTTTATAATATAATAGAGAAATTTTCCCATTGGAAAAAAAATTTGATAATATCTTAGCCAAGCTTTAAAGTGTCAGGTTGGCTTGGCACACGAGCGAGAGAATGTTAAGCCTCAAGTAAAGAGGATTGGTGACATGGGAAACTTTTTCTTTAGATTTAAACCACACCCTTGTTGATATTCGTGGATCAGTGATATCTGCGGAAGGATGTGACTCCATGGTTTCTATTTTGCTTAATTCTCTAGTTGTCAAGGGTTCAGAGGAGTTAAACTCTGTAAGTTTAACAAATGAGATAAGTACCATCAGATTTGAAAAAAGCCTTACCTGGTGTGTGGCGTCGTCATCTGATTTGTTAGACTGGGATGATAACTAGTGTTAGGAGAGAAAGGTTATCAATGTCAATGTTGATTGTTCTGATCATGCAGAGATCATGTCTATCCAAAAGCGATATTGGTTGCATATTAAGTCTACTTATTATGTGGCTTCTTAGATCATACAGCCAAACCAAGAACCCATGAATTTGCTAATTGAGAAAGGATGGAAGAAAATATGCTCAGAAGCTCCTGGTGTGGACATGCTTCATTTCTTGAAATCTTGATTTTCTTCGGAATGTCTTCATTGGAATTTAATGTATTGAACCTCGAGCCTATATATTTCACTGGTGAAAAATACCTACTGAGCGGCGAAATCCATGTTGAATCAGGCTCTTCTCATGAAGAAAATGGTTTAGAACCGGACCTCAACTGAGCCACCACTGGTCTACATGCTTCATCCTTTATACTCGTAAGGAACAGATGGCGAAGATCCATAGAGAGGGAAACCGTTCCTAGGAAAGTCTCATATTCTAAGCAATTGGTTGTTATTATCCTTCATCATCTATGAAGAGGCCAAGAACAAAATACGCACACAATGATTGGAATTGTGAAAATTTGTAAATGGAACACCCTCAAGGGGCCTCATCAACATGATAGACAATGCACTTACATTACACCCTGTGACACTCACAACTTTATCTGCAATGCACCCAACGAAGATCATAATACTAGCACGTGTTAGCACCGACACGATAATTATTAAGCTGATATTTTCATTGAACGAAGTTATTAAGAACATGTGTTTCCTCCTAAGAGGTCAGATGTTCAAATCTAGAGGGGGTAGGGTATGTATACCTCCATAGACTTTACCAGTAAAAATTGTTAGGCACATGGATCTCATACACCAATTTGGTGTCTCGCTTGGTCATAAATTATTATTATTATTATTATTATTATTATTATTATTATTATTATTGCACTTGGGCATAACAATAAAGTAACTATTATGGAAGCTAATAATGCAAATCAAGATAGATGATATAGAATGTACTATGAAATGGAAAACAAACAAGGAATATTTGAAAGGAGAAGGAAAAGTGAATGAAGATGTGTAAATAATTATTAGAGACTTCATCAAACTTACCTAGATCAATTGCAAGAATGGGCTATGATGCAAATTGGATGAGTTTCCATCAACTCCTTCAATTCAAAATGAAGGAGTTTACATCAACTCCTCCTATGAAAATCAAGGGAGTTCTTGTTAACTCCTCTGAAACCTTTAGTAAATCACCCATAATGTTTGACTTGAGTCTCCATTTCGCAGTTGGAAAGGTCTTTCCAATATATACGACTTTATAATTATAAGTTTTAATAAATTCCTAAGATATTGCCCTCATTTTTCAAGATGAATCTATGGTACCTTGTTGGTAGCTCGAGTGAAGATAGTGCCTCAATCATGAGCAGACGAACCATGAATTGAATCCATAGAAGTTTACTTGATATTTCAATTATTTAATGCCTTAATTATATGTGTTCTAATGATTTGTCTTGATAGTTTATTTGTAGTTACTCTCATATATTGTATGTTGAATGACGTCAGGTATTGAGCAGAGGAGGGTCGCTCTCATCATTCTCACGATGAAATATATAGATAAATATGACAAAGGAGCAATAAAAAAAGATGTAGCAGTGATAGCGGAGTAGCAAAGAAAATATCGAGAAAATGGATGAAGAGGAGATATAGAAACTCGATGATGATCGACTGTCAAACTCAAATGACAAAGATGTTCCCATGCCCAGGCCAGTCTTCATGATGCGCAAGACACATATAGCCAAAATCCATGACATCCCATCAACGTAAGATGAAAAATTCAAATTTTAACTATTGTATTTGTTTCTCATCATTACAATGGGAATAAGACAAATGTTGGAAGGTGAAAGGTCATAGAGGAAGGTGGAAGGCCAAGGGTCACACTCAACCTCATTAAATGCTAAAATTGTACCGAAAGAAAGGGATTTTGGCTCTTCAAACATTGGACACCTCTAAATCATTGTTTGAATACAGTGTCAACTAAAATTGGAAAGATCTCCTTAGAGTTTTCATGTACTATTGTTGAAATTGTTAATATGGAGAAGCCCTCAAGGAAAATTTTTGACAAAGTGAAGACTCGCATGTGTTGTTTTTGTGTTGTGAACTATTTCAAGAAGAATTTTTTCTATTCACGTGGGTTGTAAGAGCATGTTTTTATATGGACTATTCTAATGCAATATATGTTTTCTTCCAATTTTGTTACTCTTTCTTATATTACATGTCGTAAGCAAATGAGATTCCAATGTATTTGATATAGTGACTTATACTATTTTGTTTATATATTCATTTGCATATGTTATCTGACTTTATTTATTCATTTCAGCTATATGGGTGAAGCTATTGGTAGATTTATTTTCATGTCACAACTCATTCACTTACGCTAATTTGCTCCTCGCTAGGATATGATAGATTAGAAGTAGATTAGATACCTACATTTAGATAGTCTTCATCTACATATTTAGATTGCATAACCATCCATCATTCACCTTCATCAGTGGACTGGGCCACAACTGGTAAGAACAAACTGTGAATGGTTGTCGGGCCAGAATCTGAATGGGTTCCCTATTCCAAATGGTGAAAGGTCTAATCGAGACTTCCTTCTGGGGGTAACCCCTTACTTTTTTCGAGCGAATTTAGAAATGTCAACATGTTGACATTGGTTTACCATGGTTGTCTACAAATAGTCCATGTTTGACCATCATTTTCCATGGTTAATTTTTTTTTGCTATGGATGACAATGTTTGACTATGGTTGACCATAGTGGACCAAGGTTGATTATGGTTGAACATGGTTGACTATGATGACCATGCCTACTTACAATTGACCATGGTTATCTTTTGTTGACCATGTTTGAGTATGGTAGACTTAAGCTTAATAAATTTGACTATGATTGATTATGGTGGAATGTGTAAATCCCTTCTCCAGGGATTTAGATAACTCAATAGTAATTTATATAATATAAGGATAGACATTTAATGTAAAATCATTTTTCCTAGCAAAAATTCAGATTATGTTTCAGATCTCTATTGAATCATGTTTTATATGTTGTTTATATTTACTACACATAATATAACTAGTTTCAATTTCAATTTCATGGTAGGATCACAATAGGTTTCAATTTACATAAAAAAATTCAATGCATAGCCGAATAACTTGACAACTTAACAATAACTAATTATGGATTAGGATAAGTATAATACCTCCACAGGGTCTCCTCTTAGTGAACGTGTTGACATAGCATGTGCGTTCACAGGTGATATGTAAATTGTCATGGATATTCCACTGGAATAGTTCGTCACAAGATATCTAATAATAAAAACCAAAATATACCTATGAAGGTTGAATTCCTTAAGATTCTATAATACTTAGTTATTGATTTTATGTTTATGCATGAAATAGATAAAATTTGGAAAATAGAGAACAATAAAGTATAATCACACATGACCATCCACAAGATAATAAAAATATTTGCTCGGGTAAACCATTATGAGAGAAAACCCAGCTAGAAGGTGAGGTTTCTCTACTCTCTTTTCTTTGGTATCGAAATAATGCAAGTACAAAGGAGAAGGAAATCTCTATGGAGTTACCTGAGACCCGTGGCCTATTAGGATACTATAGAACATTAACCCCCCCCTAATATTCTCTCTAATTTCCCACTTCTAGTTGTTCTTCTCTTCTATGGAAGAGAATACAAAAACATAGAATGGAACCCCTTCTCATCCTAGTGGAACAATATTTAACATAGCCCAATAGCTATACAGGCATAGGTTTTTTGCTCCCTTAACCCTCAGTTGTGGTAATGTTTCGAAACTTCTAGAATATTCTTGAAATTACTCACATGGATAACCCCATATGCATGAGTAATAGGGTCTGATGTGGCCTCCTCTCCTACCATGGTGGTCAACATGATAGGTCAACTTGCGGGAGGCATAACTTTTGCATACGAACTTCGATTGACACATGGCATGCGTCATTGGAAAGGTATCAAAGTGTAGAAACCCATCAAGTGGGTTTGAATAAGTTCCAGACACCAAAACCCATAAATGTATCATTTAATTCCTCAAAATTGCTTTGGAAGGTTCCATACACTAATTTTACAAACTAGAACCTGCCACTAAAATGGCTCTACAAGCTAATTCCTCTAATTTTTTCCATTCTAAAAGCATCAAGATAGATGAAAAATAATATAATTATATAATATGGATCATACCTCGACATTTAGGGAATTTTTTGGTCTCCATAAGCTTTACTAAATAAGTTGAGAAATTTTTTCCTCTACCTTCTTCCTAGAGTAACACTTTGCTTTGTCTAGAAGTTTTCCTTTCAACCCAATCTGAAAAAGGTCATGTTTCCCCTATCTTATAGTTCTAGACCTCTGATGAAAAAATATTTTCTCTACCAAATTTTCCTGAGCATTTGGTGGTACATCCTCTATGGAAGGTAGGACCTACTCCTCCTCCTGATCCAACATGGAAGGATCATAGAGTTTTGTATTCTCCACATTCACTACTGAGTAAATGCATATGTATGGGGGTAGAATGAGTCTGTAGGTGTTATCTCCCACCTTTTCCAATACCTCAAAAGGACCATACCACTGAGCCTTGATATTATTACCAGGACCATGTGGCCTTTCCTTATTTAGTTGTAACCATACTCTGTCTCCCACTCTAAACATTTTCTCTATTATGTGCTAGTCATGTCTAGCCTTGAACTGTTCATGTGGCTTCTTTAATGTCTCCTATAATTGCAAATGGGTCTTCCTAATATTCTCAAGATTTTTTTCTTCCTTTAATGCATCTCCCGTGAGGTCCTACCTCATTCCTCCTTGATGTCCATATATAATGTCTAAGGGTTAAGGTGGAAAATATCCAGAGAAAGTTTAAAAAGGTGACTTACGAGTAGAAGTGTGGACTACTCCATTATAAGATTTTTGTATATAGATTATATTTTCATCTGAGGTCTTCAGATGCTTCTGATTGTAACCCCTCAAAACCTGAACCAATTTCACGTTGAATACTTTCATCTACCCATTTGTCTGTGAATGGAATGTTGTAGAAATATTCAACATAGTGTCCACATTCTCCCATAATGTAGTCCAAAATGCACTAAGAAATATGGTATCCCCATTTGAGATTATTCTCCTTGGTATCCCAAAGCGCACCCAAACCTATTCAAATAACAATCTTGTTGCTTTCTATCCCTTCATGGTCTTTTTACAAGGCATGATAATGAACATTTTGTTGAATCCATCAACTACCACAAATAATTAGTCACGTCCCTTCAATTTGGTTTGTAAATCTCCCACAAAATCCATGGAAATGACTTCCCAAGGTTGACTGGGTACATGTAAGGGATGGTATAGACCTTGCTTCCTATGGTTGGTATTTCTAGTAAAACAAAGTGTACATCCTTTAAGATATTGTGCGACATATTCTTACATTATGGGCTAATACACATACCTCTGTAAGTTGGAAATTTTCTTCCCAACACCAAAATGTCTTGCAACCTTGGAGGTGTGAGCCTCTCTAATAAGTTGCAATCATTCACCTTTATGAATAAATAACTTGCCAGTTTTGTAGAGTAAACCATTCTAGAAATGATACTCATCCTTTCTATCACCTTCTTCTATATGAATTTGGCCATGTAGTCGTTGAAACACCTCCTTGAAGTCCTCATCTTCTGTGTATGCCTCTTTGTATGAATCATCGGTAGAAGGGTCCATGTGCATCCGAGTTCCCAAATATGTAATATTGGATTTGGGTGGCCATGAAAGCATGTCTGCCAACTTATTTGTGCTACCCTTCTTATAATTGATGACTAGATGAAATTGTTGTAAAAACCCTATCCACTTGTAATGTCTAGTTTTTTTTAGCTTACTTTGGGCCTGCAAATATTATAGTGCTAGGGATCTCTATGGATGATGGTCTCCTTTCCCATAAGATAGTTCTTCCACTTTTTGATAGCTTGTACCAATGCATAGAGATCCTTGTCGTAGGTAGTGTGGTTGAGAACTACCCAATGAAATATTTTAGAATGATAACATCTTGGCCTTCCTCCTTGCATAAGAACGACTCCCATGGCATACTCACTTCTATATATATCCACTTTGAAGGGGTTCTACAAGTTTCATAGCACAAGTACTGTTTCTTTAATGATATTTCTTTTCATCTCACCAAAGTCCTTTTTTTTATTCTTCCCCCAATGGAAACACTTACGACTGGATGTTATGGCATGGACTGGTGCAACTGCCATTGTAAGTGAATCTATGAACTTTCGCAAGTATTGTGTTGCCCCCCAAAAATCATAACTTTAGTGACATTTGTAGGAAATGACCATTTCATAATGGCCTCCATCTTTGCGGGATCTATCTTGAGCTACCCTCCACCAATCACATACCCCAAATAGACCAAAGACCACTGATAAAACTCACATTTATTCAGATTGCGTAGTAGATGGTGCTTTTTCAGAGTCTCTAACACCTATATAATATGTGAGATGTGCTCCTTGTAGGTAGCGTTATAAACCAGTGTATCATCCAAATAAACAATAACAAATGAATCTAGATAAGGGCGTAAGAAATAATTCATTAATATCATAAATGTAGCTAGTGTTTTTCATAAACCAAATGGGATAACCAACCACTCATACATACATTTCCTTGTCTTGAAGGAAGTATTCCATGTATCTTCTTCTTTGACTCATACCTGGTGATATCTTGATTTCAAATCCATCTTAGTGAAGTACTTGGAATGTTGCAGCTGGTCCAACAAATCATAAATCCTTGCAGAGGGTACCGATTCTTCAATGTAATCTTCTTTAATGAACTGTAATCGATAAAAATTATCCAAGTCCCATACTTCTTCGGTACAATAATGATGGGTTACCCACAAGGTAAGGTAATTGGTCAAATCACACTCTTCTCCAACAACTATTGCACCTGCTTCTTCACTTCATTTTCTTCTAGAATAGACTATCTATACAACACAATATTCTACAATGGGGATTCTAGTAATAACGATAGTCCATGCTCCACAAGCCTCTTGGGTGGTATCCCTTTAGGATCCTTGAACACTCCTTTGTAATCTTGTAGCAAATAATCCAACTAATGTTTTTGTTCTTTAGTACACCCCTCCTAGGATTCCTTCACTCTCATTGACTAATAATCAAAATGATTTTCTCTTGAGAAAAGAAATATGTATTTCTTACTGGAACTAATCAACTTCTTGTCTTGGTTGGAACTTATAGGTGAGATATTTAAATTTTATTTATTCATTTAGATGATGTAGGACTTCCCATACTTGATCAGTTGGTATTGGTTGTCTCTTTGCATGAAGATTAGATCCCTTATATACATGTAAGGGATTCCAACCACTACTCCACAGACATCAAGGGGTACTACGCCCAATTCCACTTCATCAATAGAATCAACACTTACAAAAAATTTATTCTTATACAATTTTGTTACCTTTATCTATGCATCCTTGTTTACCCAACCCAATCGATAGGGGCTAGGATGATCATGAACTTCCAATCCAAGCTTGTTGACCAGATTCATTTCTTTGAGATTATCCTATGAACTAGAGTTGAACAAAGCATATATCTTGGTCTTCTTGATCTAGATATTGATGTGAAAGAGCTTGGTTGTAATATCCCAAGGTCGAACCTCGGTTGTAACTATGAATTGTAACATGTTTTGTAGGCTACTGAGCCAAGTGTTATAAGCAAGGAAGATTATGTGCTTATTAGGCTGGAGAGCCTAGATTTTAAAGGCGATGAGCCTGTTTTGTACTTCTAAATATTCATATTATTATTATAAAAAACATCGTTGCATGTAGACCGACCATGAAGAAAGAGTATGGGGGACTAAGATCCACTAGGTTGGGTAAGGGAAGGGGGGATTAGAGGCTGGAAAAGGGGGCTAATCTTAAGAGATAAAAACCAAGAGAATAATATATAATTATTATTCTAAAGGGCTATAAAGAGGATATTATTTATCCTAAGTTTCTTGAGGGAGAGGAACAAAATCCCAGTGGGGGGGGGGACAAGATCCTAAGAGATCCATGTGTCAACCTAGGTGCATGAGGATTCTTTCCATATGTCCTCACAAGTTTTCTCTCTCCATTCTATCCATGCGGAGGATTTTGGCCATGGGTTTCCCCATTCACCCATGCACTGAGCAAGCACACAGTCAACCAGTCCGCCATTGTTGAACCGTAACCATCATAAACCTATGCAACAAGCTCAAACTGATATTTTAATGAGCCCATACCCTATAGTTTTCATGTGTTTCATCATGTCCCCCACATCTAGTTTCTATTGTTGTCATCCCCTTGTCGTGTGTTGAGAAGAGGGAGTGAAGAGGCGGGTTTCAAGGCCCATGGATAGAAGAAGTAGGTTGTCAGGACTATGAGAAACTCTCTTTAGGTGAGAGAATGTGATGAGGAAGAGAGTTCTCCTATGTAAGTTCTCTTGTGTGAGTTCTCCTATGAGAAACTCTCTCCAGGTGAGAGAGTGTGTTGAGGAAGTGAGTTCTTTTGGAGGGAGTCCAATAGCAGTTACATAGATCTAATAATTCCTGATCCGGGCTGTTACTGAAGCCCAATGAAATGGAGGTGTAGTAGCTGATGGAATGTGTGACTGTGAAGGTGTACACTCCTGGGGTGGGACACACATGTGGGGAATGAGAGCGTGTGAGTTGTGGGCATAAGTGGCTCCTTGAATTAAATCCTTCTTGTTGTGTTGTGCAACTTCTTGTTGTCCCTACCTAGCCTAAGAATCCCTTTCCCAGTGGAGTTTAGTGCCATCTCGGGGGTAACCCACTACTGAGAGTGATGAGCAATGTGGTCTATGGATGGGAGGTTTGTGGAAGGTCTTCACATAGTTGGTGTACTTAAATTAAAAGATAAGAACCCATTTCTCTATTCATTTACATGTTGTGTATTTGTACATTCTATATGGATGAGTATTGCATGTATATGTTGTTATATTTATGGGTTTTCCTGTGAATACTGCATGTATTCTTTTACTGTTATTTCCACATTAATTTGTGTATTAGCATAATATTTTGTCTTTTTATGTTTATGTTTATATTTATATGATAATTGTTATTTCTATGAGGTAGAATGGATAGCATGTTGGTGGTCAGGGATGTTACAAAAAAGGTATCAGAGTAGGAGATGTTTCTGAAGTGATGTTGCTCGGCCAGTTGGGGGTTGGGGACGTTACAGAGCCATGGTTTCAACACTGATCCTGGATGGGCTAGATAGGTGGTTAATGAAGAAAAGAGTTTATGAGTGAATTGTTGTCGAGAGGGACAAAATTCGAAGTTCAGAGCGTTCCTGAGTCCCAGGAAGGCACCGTGTGAACACTTGGACTGTGTTAAGAAGCTCAGGAAGTATAGTGGTTCAAGAAAACCTACAAAGGAAGGATACCACCACAACCATGGTATTGGGCCACCAAGTTTATAATTTGGACCATAGGATCTATTCGAGATAAGGAGGATCCTTCACAACCGCTAGATCTGGAAAAAGGAGCATGGTGGTTAAGCACCAAAGTCCTTTCAGGACTTCATCGCTTCAGATGTTTGAAGTTTCTTGTCGTAAAAGGGAGAAAAAGTGTTGAAGATCCAAAGTCCCGGAGTGGATCTACACTATGATTTAGAGAAAATTTATTGGTCCTTGGATCGACCGAAGATAGATCAGAGCCATAAGATCTATGCACGAGTGGTTGTGAGCCATGGATCTCACAGTAGTTCATGAATTTGGCATTCATGAGAAAAATGTGTGCTAAGGAGAAAAATCTCGATGTCCCAAAGTCTGGAGTTAATCGAGATCGTTCATCAAAAGAGATGAAAGTCAAAAGATCAACTTATTTGTAGTTCGACGTTCGAGAGAATTGGACTGTGCTAGTGTGGAATCTCCTGAAGCCTGAAGTCCTAAAGCTGAAGAGCCAAAGTGGTGTGGCATGATGATGTCACCTATGGTGATGTGGACCTTTCCCAGACATGCCACATGCCACACCCATAATTGTTGAAATTTTTACGATGTGGACCCTGGAAGGTAAATAAGTTTGTGAGTTTGGAGTTTGGGAGATTTGGGGAATGCAAGTGTAAAATCTCCCGAAGCCCGAAGTCCGAAAGTCTCGAAGTGACATGGTTACTGACATCACCTGGGATGATGTGGACACATGGGATGTGTGCCACATGTTAGTGAGTTAAGAACCTTTGGAATATTGAAATTCCAATAGAGCATGAAATGTGTCACCCGTTTGATTGGGCCACGTGTCCGCTTCTAGTATTTCACCACGTCGCACTCCTCTCAAGCATGGATAGTGGGGCTCTGATAGATACATAAATAAGTTAAAATCCTGGTGAAGAATTTAAATAGATAAGGCCCACAATAACTTGGTCATAGTGGATGTGTGGCACTAGATTGTGAAGTCTAGAGACTTGGAACTCCATGTTCAAGTGTGAAGACTCCCAAAGGCCTGAAATCTAGAGTCTACCTTGATTGTTGATCACGGAGGACACGCAATAGCAGATGCGATAGTATGGAAGCTTGAAACTCCGGAAGAAAAGGTTCATGATTGAGTGGGAGGAAGAAACCCCCGAAGTTTCATAGCGCTGAAGTGACATGATATGATGACGTCACCGGGGGTGATGTGGAAGTATTCATAGATTCATGTTTCAACAGTTTTGGGATGTGTAAATGTGAAATCCTTTGAAGCTCTAGAGCCTGAAGTTTCAAGGCCCCGAATAAGCACCCAACTATTAGCACTTGGTGACAACCACGCTCACATGCAAATTGAGGCATGAAGAAAAGGGGCTAGTGCCCGAAAAATGTATTAAAGAAGGAAAAAAAAAGGGTGTTAGGAAGGAAGCCCATGGATTTTGTCTAGTTTAGACCTGCATTGGAAGAGGTACTAAAGACATGAGAAATTTATGATAGGGTTCAGAATTGATCTAAGATCCATTAGCACAGAGAAAAGAGATTAGTTGCACAAGGAGTGCATCAGAGAAAACCCTTCATTTTTACATTTGAGATATTTCAGAAGTCATTGGATTAGATGTTGGGTCCAATAAGAAGCATGGAAACCCCGAATGAAATTATTGTTTTGGGAAGATAGTCTCAGTGAAAATATTTTCACATCAAATGTGAGTTCTAGGTGGAGAAATCCATCTGCAATACATGATAATGCATCAACCATAAGTTCATATGGAGATGTAAAGCATGGGAATAAGGAAGGTTTTATGGAATATAAAAGAGTTTGGACCTGATATCAAGAAGGAACAGAGGAAATTGAGGGCATAATGTTATGTCAAAGAATACTCCACAAGAGGATCAAGGTCAAGACAAAAGAATGTTAATATAAAGAAGTACATAGTGGGAAGGCCTAATCTATAGAAATTTATATATATATCAGAATGCTAGTATTTTGATAAAGAAGGATGAAATGTATGCATGGAGAAAGTGACAATATCTCCAAGGAGGAGTCCTACAGTTTGGAAATAGCACCACAATTATTGCTATCAGAATGTGCAGTGTGATGTAGGAGCATCACCCCAAGTCAGGTGCACGCCAGCCAACCAACACATCAAGAAAATATTCAATAGAAGGAGAGAGGTGCAACCCTCTCGTTTTTCAAAATTTGAAAAATGTATTAAATGTTGTAAGGTTGGTAGAGCCAAAAGCCATGCATGTGTGTAGGCTTTAGATAAAGGTTGTCTTAAATGGTTGTATGGCTGAGATCTAGATCTGATTCGGACTAGACAGCCATTCAATGTAATTGAATGTAAATTAATGAGAGTTGGTGAGATGGAGGGAAGAGCTCGACGAGCCCCCTTTTGTAAAAAGATCCTTTGTATCTGTAGGAGTTAGTCAGTAGAGAGGGAAGAATGGAACAAAGAAGAGGTTGGAGAAGACAAGAAGCTGTGACTCTATTGAAGTCAGAGCTTGAGCACATTTGTAAAGAGGCATTTTTATTAATACAAATAGAGAGAAGTTTTTCGTGCATGTTATTTTGTGTTTGTTGATGAATGTCTTTATGTGTTCATGATATGCTATAGATGTGTGTTAGTTTGCACTTGCAGGTTATAGACAGAAATTGTTGTCTGTTGAGTTCTTTGATTCCAGGTTTGGATTCTTTGTGGTTTCATGCAAGAGTGCATGACAGAGTACTGTGGTCTCTAAAAACCAGTGCGGGAGTGTACTTCTGAATTCTGTGGAATTTAGACAAAGACGTGCCAGGAGGGCACACCAAAGGAAGTCATTAACTCAAAGAGGAAGCCTCAAGGTTGTTGAACACCTTGAAGGAGAACTGTGCAGAGGAGGGCACAGGGAAGATAGAATTTCTGACAATTCTGTGAGACATTGCCAAGAGGGTATTGAGTGGATGCACAGGGTGCACAGAAGGAACTCTATTTTGAGTTTGGTGAGAAGACAAAGTCACTGAAGATTCTGTAAAAGCTCTGCCAGGAGGGCATCGAGCGAGTGCAAGGAGTGCACCGAGAAGAACTCTCTTTCGAGTTCTGAGAGAGGAGAAGTGCTTAAGAGAAGACACTCACAGGGTTTCTAAATACCCTATAGGCTCTGCAAGGTGTGCATCAAGCAGAAGGACTCCAAGAGGGTGTGAGGCATTTCTTTCCAAGAAATAGCCTCAGATCTGAGTTATTTGAAATCTCATAAGCACAAGGAGTGTGCGAGAGTGGACTTGCTCTAAGTCCATGGCTCAGAAGTGAAAGTGCAAGAAGAACGTGCACAGAGAAAACCTTTCGAGTTTTTTGAGTTGACAAAGTTGAGGAGGGGAAACATTTCTATAATGCAGACGAGACCTAAAGGAACTGGGCTCGCAAGAAGAAGAGTCGAAGGTCGAGACTTTCGAGACTTAGAAAATCTTCTAAGTTAAAAAGCCGAGAAAGCTCAGGAGGAGGAGAACAACTGTCGTTGGATCGGCACTGGGAGGAAAGATATGGACCATTGAGTCTACGTCCAGGCACATAGAAGAGCAAGTAGGAGATTAGATCTAGGCCATCAGATCTAGCGCAGGGGACCGATAGTTGTCGGATCCAGAAGAAGGTGTGTAGGGTTTAATCCCTGGGAAGCCACACAGAAGGGTAGAATGGATAGCAGAAACTTCGAGGGAGAAGTGCCAAGTTGTCATGAGCTGTCAGATCCAAAAAAGGTGCATGAGGTTTAAACCTCATAACAGAAGAAGGAAGAGGACTCGTCAAGTCCCGAAAGCATCAGGACCATCCATTTTGGAGGATAGGTGGCAGAGATCTGGATCATCTCGTGAATTCGGGTATCATGAGTGGGGAGGCGGAGTTCTTTGTGCTTCAGACCCCCGAGTTGCGAGATCGCGATTCAAACTAAACTATTGATCGAGGAGGAAGGAGAGCCGTGAGATTTGACGAACCCGCTACATCGTGTATCGGGGTCTCGGAGGGTGAAGGAGTTTCACCTTGATCACTAAGGTCGCAAAGTGTGAGTTTCGAGGGCTCGCGCGAACACGTGGCACATCTGTTAGGTGGGGCCGAAGGGTTGATAGGTGGCATAACAACAAGCACCCAGAGAAAAGTGGAAGTGGGTGACAGGTGGTGGACACACGTCGCCTAGGAAGGAGTCAACCCATTGTTGACTTATCGCGTATCGGGGATTCGCAAAGGAGGAGCATGAGGGCTCAACACTCTAACTCGCGAAGTTACGAGTTGCAAGGGGTGCTAGGGTGAGGCCCTAGTCGAAGATTTCTTATAGAGGCACTAACAAGGAGGAGCCATACCCATATTTCATTCTCGGGTATCGACGTTTGGAGAAAGAAGAGTCGAGGGTCTTCGACTCACGAACTTGTGAGTCACGAGAGGTTCTTGCGCTAAGACCCAGTTGTGGTCGCATAGAGACATAAGGCTTTCTCCTGGTGTTAAGTTGCACAGGGTGGGTTTTGCACGAAGGACCTGTGGATCGGATTCATTGAAGGTTTCAGCATGGAACTATAGGATCCACTTCAACTCGAGGAGAATTTAGAATGATCCTGTGCAGATCTCGGCCTGAGGGTCAAGAGTCTATGCCAAAAGTGGTATCAGATCCACTTTATGTCTGTAGACTGCGGGTAGAGGGAGGCATAGTGATAAAGAAATATTGTTGCAGGGTGAACAACAAAATGGCTATTAAAGGCTATGAGCATGGTGGAAGAGGAGACCACCAATAGATGAGTAAAGAAGAGATTGACAAAGAATTCGCTGAGATAAGAGCGAGAATGGAGAAGCTTGCATTGCGGATGCAACAGGATGCAAAGTTTCATTGGGTATATGAATGTCCCATAAAGAAGAGGGTGAAGTGGCCAGTCAAGGAATTGTTGGCCAGAAGACAACAAAGGATGCTGAAAATGTGGCTAAGGTATGTTGAAAGCCTTAGAGATGAAGAGGATATGGTTCATATCTGTGAACTAGAGACTGGGAAGAATCTCAGTGATGAGGAAGGGAGATCAGTTACAGATCTCATGAACTGCCAGGAGGGCAAAGATGAATTTTCCAATTGCCAGGTGGGCAATGAAATGAGATCATTAGAGGATATCATAGACTATCAAGAGGACTACAGTGGAAATTCATATTTCCAGGAGGGAAATGGTATGTGATTAGCTGAAGATATCATAAACTGCCAGGTGGGCAGAAGTGGAATTTCAAGTTGCTAGGTGGGCAATGGGAAGAGATCAACAGAAGGTCAAGCATACTGCCAAGAGAGCAGTGTTGAAAGTTCAGATTGCCAAGTGGGCAATGAGATGGGATCAGACGATCTCATAGACTGTCAGGTGGGCAGTAGAAAATTCCCAAAGTGCCAGGTGGGCAGGGGAAAAGAGATGAGACTGTCTGAAAGTCTCATGAACTCAGAGGAGATTTCAGATTAGCAAGGAGTGATGACAGGAGAGAATCATAAGAGAATTTTGATCATTGGAGGAATAGAGGTGTTCCTACCAAGTAGCCTAGTTGAGGCCAGAGCATGTGTTGCAGATGCAACAATAGAAGAAGGACAACCAACATTAACTATCATGGAAGAAGAAATGGAGTAGATACTGATGTTTTCCCAAGGAGCAGAAGATGAGCATTCAACAAAATGGCTCAAAATTTTCATCCAGGAAGCTGAAAAGGAGATCATTGCAGTACTGGAAGCTGCAAAAGAAGAAGAAGAAGAGGAAGCAGATAGCATAGACTTTGTTGGTCTGTGTGAAGAATTGGATTCCTTGGAGAGAAGGGTGATGGTGCAAAATTTGCACATCCAACAGGCTAAGTTGGAAGAAGATAGAGGATCATACCAACCTGGGGAGCAGCTAGAAGAAGACCTAGCAGAAGAAGATCTGTTAGAAGGTAAAGGGATTTTAGAATTGGAGTCTGCAGCAGAGTGGCCACTCATTTCCACAAAGGGAGATAAAGATAGAAGGGGAGATCGAGAAAATCTTCCCATTGAGAAGACAGAAGTGCAGAAAAGAAGACTGCATACAAAGAGCCATCCACTAGAGTAGCTGGATGAGATAATTGAGGAAATTAGAAGGCTGATGATCAGATCAGCAGAAGCGATCAACAAAGGAAAGTTGAACAGAAGAGAACCTACCATAGCAGTGGGGCAACAGAAGAAACAACAACAACAAAGAGATGAAGCAGATGAACAGATCCAAAGAACTATTTGGGATCCACGTGGATTTCGACAGACATGTTGGGAAGCTCATGAGCATGAGCTCATGAATTTCTCACAACAGAGGAGTATGATGCAAGAGCATCGCTCCAAGCTAGGTACGCACCAGCCATCCATCACATCAAGCGTGCATTCAATAGAAGGAGAGAGGTGCAACCCTCTCGTTTTTCAAAATTTGAAAAATGTATTAAATGTTGTAAGGCTAGTAGAGCCAAAAGCCATGCATGTGCGCAGGCTTTAGATAAAGGTTTCCTTAAATGGTTGTAAGGTTGAGATCTAGATCTGATTCGGACTAGACAACCATTCAATGTAATTGAATGTAAATTAATGAGAGTTGGTGAGATTGAGGGAAGAGCTCAAGGAGCCCCCTTTTGTAAAAAGGTCCTTTGTATCTATAGGAGTTAGTCAGTAGAGAGGGAAGAGTAGAATAGAAAAGAGGTTGGAGAAGAGAAGAAGTTGTGACTCTATTGCAGTCAGAGCTTGAGCACATTTGTAAAGAGGCATTTTTATTAATGCAAACAGAGAATAGTTTTTCCTGCATGTTATTATGTGTTTGTTGATGAATGTATTTATGTGTTCATGATATGTTATAGATGTGTGTTAGTTTTCACTTGCAGGTTACATACATAAATTGTTTTCTATTGAGTTCTTTGATTCCAGGTTTGGATTCTTTGTGGTTTCATGCAAGAGTGCATGATAGAGTACTGCGGTCTCTGAAAACCAGTGCAGGAGTGCACTTCTAAATTCTACGGAATTTAGACAAAGATGTGCCAGGAGGGTGCACCAGAGGAAGTCATTGACTCAAGGAGGAAGGCTCAAGGTTGTTGAACACCTTGAAGGAGAATTGTGTAGAGGAGGGCACAGGGAAGACCGAATTTCTGAGAATTTTGTGAGACACTACCAAGAGGGCATTGAGTGGATGCACATGGTACATAGAAGGAACTCTATTTCGAGTTTAGTGAGAAGACAAAGTGACTGAAGATTCTATAGAAGCTCTGCTAGGATGGCATTGAGTGAGTGAAAGGAGTGCACTGAGAATAACTCTCTTTCGAGTTCTGAGAGAAGAGAAGTGTCTAAGAGAAGACACTCATAGGGTTGTTGAATACCCTGTAGGCTTTGCAAGGTGTGCATCAAGAAGAAGGATGCCAAGAGGGCGTGAGGCATTTATTTCCAAGAAATGGCCTCAGATATGAGTTATTCAAAATCTCAGCAGCATAAGGAGTGTACAAGAGTGGACTTGTTCTAAGTCCATAGGCTCAGAAGAGAAATCACAAGAAGAACGCGCACAGAGAAAACCTTTCGAGGTTTTTGAGTTGACAAAGCTTAGGAGGGGAAGCGTTTCTATAATGCAGATGAGACCTAAAGGAACTGGGCTCGCAATAAGAAGAGTCTAAGGTCGATACCTTCGAGACTTAGAAAAACTTCTAAGTCAAAAAGCCGAGAAATCTCAGGAGGAGGAGCACAGCTGCCGTTGGATCAGCACTAGGAGGAAAGATCTGGACCGTTGAGTCTACGTCTAGGCACATAGAAGAGTGCATAGGAGATTATATCTGGGTCATCAGATCTAGTGTGGGGGATCGATAGCCGTCGGATCCAGAAGAAGGTTCACGGGGTTTAATCCCTGGGAATCCATACAGAAGTGTAGAATGGATGACGGAAACTTCGCGGGAGAAGTGTCGAGTTGTCGTGAGCCGTCAAATCCAGAAAAGGTGCACGAGGTTTAAACCTTGTAACAACAAAAGGAAGAGGACTCGTTAAGTCCCGAAAGCATCAGGACCATCCATTTTGGAGGAAAGGTGGCAGACATCTGGATCATCTCGCAAATTCAGGTATCACGAGCGGGGAGGCGGAGTTCTTTGCACTTCACACCCTCGTGTCACGAGATCGCGATTCAGCCTGAACCGTTGATCGAGGAGGAAGGAGAGCCGTGAGATTTGGAAAACTCACTACATTGTATATCGAGGTCTCGGAGGGTGAAGGAGTTGCACCTTAATCACTAAAGTCATGAAGTGTTAGTGTTGAGGGCTCGCATGAACATGTGGCACATCCATTAGGTGGGGCCGCAGGGTTGATAGGTGGCGTAACAACAAGTGCCCAGAGAAAAGTGGAAGTAGGTGACAGGTGGTGGACACATGTCGACTAGGAAGGAGTCAACCCATTGTTGACTTATCGCGTATCAGGGATTCGTAAAGGAGGAACATGAGGGCTCAACACTCCAACTTGTGAAGTTATGAGTTGCGAGGGGTGCTAGGGTTAGGTCCTAGCCAACGGTCGCTTATAGAGGTGCTAACAAGGAGGAGCCATACCCGTATCGCATTCTTGGGTATCGACGTTTGGAGAAAGAAGATTCAAGGGTCTTCGACTCACGAACTCGTAAGTTGCGAGAGGTGCTTGCGCTAAGATCCAGTTGTGGCCACATGGAGACATAAGGCTCGTGCTTGGTGTTAAGTTGCACAAAGTGGGTTATTCACAAAGGACCTATGGATTAGATTTGTTGAAGGTTCTAGAAGGGAACTATAGGAGCCGCTTCGACTCGAGAAGAATTTAGAACGATCCTGTGCGGATCTCGGCGTGAGGGTCGGGGGTCTGCACCACAGTGGGAGCATGGCATGAAGGTGATCAAATATGGTATGATAGAAGTTGAATATGCATGTCAGGTTCAGAAAACAGATGGGTCAAGATAGGAGAAAGTAATAACCCATCTAGATAATACAAGTGTTTATAGGATCATTCATGGAAAGGCTAAATCAAATTTCTTCAAGAAAAAATTGGTGGTAACTATCCAAGGTTAATCAGGAAACATGATCGGAAATATAATTCGCTCATGCAGGATTTGGATCAGAGGAATCCAAATAATAATGGAATGCTAAAAAATAATATTAGCATAATATGTGGTTGCAAGTATGAAAATTAGACAAGGAAAGACTCCTGGATGGAGTCAAGACCATGAACATCCTAAGATAATGGAAGGAAGCAACATAAAGTTGAAGTTTTGGTTATAAGTTTGATAATAGAAGCATGGAAGCTTCTACTATCATCTGCTAGTCAGGTAACATCAAATTCATTTAATGGAAGCTATGCAGGTAAGTATTCTCTTTTGAAATTGTGTTGCATAATTTCCAAAGGGAAATTCAGGGAAGAATATTCCCCGATTGAATTTTTATGATACACAGGATGGTTTTATTTGAATGCATTAACATGAATAAGATACCACTAGAGGTGGTAAAGGCTAGAGGCATGTTATAGTTATCAAAGATTTTGTCTTTTGAATGCACAAACTGACATAGTAGAATGTCATGTTAATTTGGTTATGGGGTGATAACCAAAGAAATAAAATATAATAACTTGTTATAGGAATGAATTCTAGTAAATCTAGTCATGTATGAGACCAGGACATGGTTGGATATGGAATAGTATGGATATGGAAAGGTTACAAACCACACAGGTACCAAAAGCTTCCTACCTTTAAATAAAACTTGGACTACAACCTTTTTGCTAACACTAATGAACGCCACATAATTATATTATTGGTGTAGTGTTCGGGTTGAAAAGGAAGGCATCCAATAAATTGGGAATACAATAGGAAGTGTGTGGGGAGTGTGTCAAGACATTGTCCATAATTCCAACTTATGGATGGTGAGATACATGACTGAGATAAAGAACATTATGTAATTCAATGCAGGGTGCATTGAATAAATATGCATTGAGAATTGCACTCATGCATAGTGAGTGATAGAATTGGTTACTTAATGCATCTGTTGAATGTGTTTTGTAAATACATGCATATATATTATTGCATGGAAATAATTGTTACTAATAGCTAAAGTGTTGTTAACTCATGAAGTTGAGGACATTTCAGGAATTTTTAGACATTGCAATAAGAAATTTGCAAGTCAAGTAGTCACGTAAGCATTGACTACAGAAAATTTCTTGTCCAAAAAAATAAGTAATGAACTTACAGATATTAATTATGAACATGCATATGCATAGAATGATGAGTCGTTATATTTTTTTAAATTGTTTTGTAATTGTGATTAAATTGCTAGGGGTAGGAAATTCTAAGATCACTGTATAAAATTTTGTACATATTGCAATTGAATTATGATGTATAGGAAATACTGACAATTTGTTGGCTATATGCAAGTTGAAGCATTGTAGGAAAAATAGTATGCAATTTGGTGCTTGTGAAAAACCACAAGGAAGGTTGCATTACTAATATGGAAACAACCAAGAAGAATTATGAAATAGAATTTCATGTTTTGGGGAAAAGTTGAATTCCCTTTGAACTAAGTTTGATTTCCTAAATGAATTCTTTTATTTTCTCTCATGATAACTACATGTGAGTGATGTAGATGAGATGATATTGATTAAAGTTGGAATGTTGACTACAAAGAGTAGCTTAGGGAATATTTTGATTGGAGACAATTGATATTACCATGTGGATCCCTGATGGATCTGGGTGTGTGTACACTTCTCCTTGGGTTGCCTTGGAGAAGGTTGGAGCCCTGGAGGGAGAAGTGTGGGGATAGGTTCTGCGATATGACGTCTGGAGGGTACCTGGAGACCTTTGAGGGCAGTTGGAACTCCTAGAGACACGATGCTCTGAGACTTCCTGTCTAGCCTATGTTGGAGCCCTGGAAGGAAGGTGCATACTACCTTGGGTTGTACAGGCATGTGGGGAATGATAGACCATTGGTTGGAGTGCTACTAAGGTTTGGTACCTTGGCCTAGACCATGTTGATATGGATTGTGGACCGTGGCTATCTTGGGAAGCCATTGCCTTGATTGAGTCATAGCCCTGCTCAAGGGTAGAAGGTCTTCTCAATCAAAATATAAGTATCAATTCTCTATTAATTGTATGTTGTGTATCTTGTATACAGGTTATAATGTTATTAGAATTGTTTGTATATATATTTCATGTATGTTATAATGTTTCTTCCGAATGAATAAGTGTATGAGCAAAGTGTTTATGTCTATGGATTCATAGTCTCCTACTGAGAGTTTAGGAACAGTGAGATCTAAGGCTAGGTGGAACGTCGTGGATCTACAACCAGTCGGTTCTTTCAATGAGGTTTAATTGAAGCATGTAATAAGGAACAATGAGTTAAATGATTTCCTGAAGCAGCTCTATGGAATAGAGAAATCAAATTTATGTTGCAGTATGAACACCAGAATTAGTGTTTGAAAGTAGATCACTAGGTGGATAGCATGCTTCCAATAGCAAAAGATTGGAGCTTTTTGAAGAATTTTGTATTATACATGGTATATAATGTATTGAGGACAGCACAAAAATAAGGGGAGCGGATTGTAGTATCCCAAGGCCGAACCCTAGTTGTAACTATGAATTGTAACATGTTTTGTAGGCTGGTGAGCCAATTGTTTTATGCAAAGGATTATGTGTTTATTAGGTCGGAGAGCCTAGATGTTAAAGGCCAGGAGGTTGTTTTGTACATGTAAATATTCATATTATTAATATAAAAACATCGTTGCATGTAGATTGAACACAAAGAAAGAGTATAGGGGACTAATATCCACTAGGTTAGGTAAGGGAAGGAGGGTTTAGAGGTTGGAAAGGGGGGATAAGCTTAAGAGATTAAAACCAAGAGAATAATATATAATTATTATTCTAAAGGGTTGTAAAGAGGATATTAATTTATCCTAAGTTTCCTGAGGGAGAGGAACAAACTCTAAGTGGAGGGGGACAAGCTCCCAAGAGAGCCATGTGTCAACCTGGGCACATGCATATCATGTGGGGAATTCCATATTTGTGAGGGGGCATGGGGATTATGGCCATCTATCCTCACGATTTATCTCTCTCCATTCTCGCCATGTGGAGGATTCTGGCCATGGTTTTACCCATTCACCTATGCACTGAGAAAGCACGCAGTCAACCAGTCCTCCATTGTTGAACCGTAACAATACTAAACCTATGCAACAAGCTCAAACTGATATCTTACTAAGCCCATACCCTGTGGGTTTCCTCTGTTTCACCATTTCCCCCACATCCAATTTCTATTACTTTCATCACCTTGTCGTGTGTTGAGAAGTGGAAGTGAAGAGGTGGGTTTCCAGGCTCGTGGATAGAAGAAGCAAGTTTTCGGGCCTGTGAGCCACTCTCTCCAGGTGAGAGAGTGTGTTGAGGAAGAGAGTTCTCATGTGTGATTTATTCTATGAGCAACTCTCTCCAGGTGAGAGAGTGTGTTGAGGAAGTGAGTTCTCTTGGACGGAGTCCAGTAGAAGCTACAGAGCTCTGAGAATTCCTAATCCAACATGTTGTTGAAGCCCAAGGATAGGGAGGTGTAACAGCTGATGGACTGTGTGATAGTGAAGGTGAACACTCCTACGGTGGGATTGGCATGTGCGGAATGAGAGTCTGTGAGTTGTGGGTGTAAGTGTATCCTTGGAGGAAATCCTTCTTGTTGTGTTGTGCAACTTCCTGTTGTCCCTGCCTAGCCTAGGAATCCCTTTCCCAGTGGAGTTTAGTCCCAGCTCGAGGGTGACCCACTGCTGAGAGTGATGAGCAACGTGGTCTATGTCGGGGAGGTTCATGGAAGGTCTGCACACAGTTGGTGTACTTCAATTAAAAGATAAGTACCCATTTCTTTGTTCATTTACATGTTGTGTATTTTTACATGCTATATGGATGAGTATTGCATGTATATGTTGTTATATTTGTGGGTGTTTCCTGTGAATACTGCATGTATGCTTTTAGTGTTATTTCCACATTAATCTATGTATTAGTAGAATATGTTGTTTGTTTATTTTTATATTTATATTTATATGATAATTGTTATTTCTATAAGGTAGAAAGGTCGTCTTGTTGGTGGTCGGGGATGTTACAAAAATGGTATCAGAGTAGCAGATGTTTCTAAAGTGATATTTCCTGTCCATTTGGGGGTTGGGGCCAGTGATGTTTCTATTTATGGTGATGAAGGATACTCAAAATCACCTCCTTCTACACATATTTCCAGGAAATATTTCCATCCACATCTGAGCTAATTTCAACCTAGTTTCTCAAATCTATGGTTAGAAGGTTCTTTTTCTTTTTGTCCTTATTGTGGTTCTTTGGGTTTATCTCTGGATGTAGCTTCCATCATTTTTCCTCAATGTGGTTATCAATGTCGAAATGATTACAATGGTTGTGAGGATCTTTCCACTGTTGTGTAGTGGTTTTTGAGTTCTTATATTTTCCCCCTTTCCACTTCTTCTTCCCCTCCTTGGAATCTTCTTGGTGCTCCTTCTTCGTTGAGCCACATGGCTACCCCTTCTTCTGGCCTATGTTTTCCAAGTACTATGATTATACACATGCCTCATCCATTTTCCTTGTCTTGAAGAGCGTCATTTTCTTTCATAGATGACTATGTAAACCCCCCAGATGCTTGAGGAGTACATCTAGGTTCTTGGGAGATATTCCAATCATGATTTCCATCTTTCCAAAATAAGTGGTGTATTCCTATACACTCTTCCCTTGCCTCTGCCTGAAGTAGTTCCATTGGATCCATTGGTCCTCTACATACCCAATAGGGTATAATTGGGACTTGATGAGGATTTTGATGTCCTCCTACATAGTTACTGGTGGATCACCCTCCAGCCTAAGTGTTTGTGTATGGATTTCCCACCAGGTTAAGGCATGGACCTCTAACTTCAATCTAGCAAATGAAATATTTTCCTCTTCTTCTATATGGTGAATTCTAAAATAAATTTCCATTTGTTGCAGCCAATGATTCAGTTTTAATGCATTGATATCACCTTGGTATGGATTTTTGTTCACTTTTGCTTCCATATTGAATAGGGATTGTGAAGGGTTCACAACACTCAAAATCGACTTCTCTTTCTTGGATTATTTCTGTGACTCCTTTCCTAAGTCTCCCTAATATCCTATTTTCCCCTTCGGTTTGATCTCTAAGTTAGATCCTCCATCATATCCAAATGGTTCAATCTTTCTTGGTAGAGCCATCATGAGGAAGTTCATATTGCAACTAATGTCAACAACTTGCACTTCCAACCTCTCAAATATATCTTATGCTACATCTTTAGATTTGTTGGCACCCAAATGTTTTGGTAAATACCACATGCATGCACAAATGAATTTATGCACACCTATTCCAGTTTTGCACAATATCAAGTAGTTCCATGAGGGGTGATAGGATGTGTGTGCATCAGGTCAAGTTTTGTTATTGTGCACCAATTCGAGTTCTTCAAAATGCACGCCATTTGAGTTTTGTGATGCATGCCAGAAATCAAGAAGACACTGCATGCACGTCAGAATCAATAAATAATATTTGGGAAATATCCTCAAATGATTACTACAAGCAACACGAGGGAACATAAAACAAAAAGAACATGATCTAGAAAGGTAGTTTATATCGCCATAATTGCAAATAGGCTACGTGGAATGCATGTGGGTGAGAAAAGTGAATGGGACTGGAAGTTAGAGGAGAAAGTGGGGAATAAATGAAAGTGACATAGCACCAGATCCGAGAAGCAAATAAAAGGGAGCAATGAAAAAAAAAAAAAAATTAGCTTGTTAGTTAGCTGGTTGTTGTTTTGATAGTTATGGGTATTTTTTTCATTAAGCTCACTCTGAGCCTATGTTCTGTGATGTCACTAGTTGTAAGTTTGAGTTTGTCCCATTGGTAGAGTTTGAAGGTAAGTGCATGGAGCTGTGTAATGTAACACTAGGAAAATGTATATGAGAGAAAGACTAATTTTTTTTCAATTTGTGAGTTGCTTAATGTATGCTTGTGATGATGGAATGAAGATAATAAAATTGCAGTAATTTTGGTATTATGATGTGTTATTTATGTGTCAATGGAATGTGTGTATTGTTATTGACTATTGTTAGTTGTTAAGTATTTTTCAATGGATTGTTTGAATGCCAACCCAGATGGAATTTTGTCCAATTAGTTCTTCATCATCATCGAAACAATACTAGATAGTGTTTGTGATCATTATGGCATATTGGGTGAGACCTTATTCAGTCTTTGGCTAAGGATTGATATGTCAATTCCTTTGGGGTTGTTTTGGTCAAATATGGACGAACCCTAGGTCTTCAACCCTCGCTATATTAAGAAATACGTGTTCAAGTATGAATGAGCCAACAATTGATTATGTTACCAAGACCTAAAAGTGTTGTATTAAATAATGAAAGAAAAGAACGAGGTGGTATCCATATTAGGAGGAAACTCAATATATATATATATAATTTTATTTTTTTATTTTTTTATTTTTTTATGTCTGGCAGAATCAACAACTAGTTGGGCACGTGCTCGCGTTACACGTGGCCGTGTTATCCAACTGCTACCACTATAACCTCCATGTGTGCCCACGATTTCCCTTACGTGGCACACATTGTAAGTCGCGGGGAGTTGAACTCGAAACCTCATGGAACTTCATTTTCACGACACTTGCCAATTGAGCGACCCCCCGGGGACAGGAGGAAAATCAATATTGGTTGAATGTGAAGGAAGATGATTTTTCTCAAAGGGAACTGAAGGTATGAATATCAATGTGACACGATGGAAATATAGGTATCTATACACTAATATGCATGAAATTTTCTTTGTTGAATTTCCATGTCTTGTGGATGAGTGGTTGAAGAGCTGGACTAATAATAATATTTCTTTGTGTCCATCATAACCGCTAGTTTTGGATCAAACCATGATTGGTGGAATAAAGGAATTGGATAACAATTGGACTCGAGCCATTGAATTATGGTTTTCTCGAGTGAAGGAGGTGTATATAATTGAATTTGTTGTGGAGTACACTGATTATTTTAATGAACCTCAAATAAATTTCATGGAAGGACCTAGGAAAAGGTTGTTGGAAGAAATCCCACTCTGGATAAAAATGTTGTTCATGGAGAAGGGGATGATGTGCATAGACCTTGACGGGATGGATGAGTAGAATCCCCTAGAGCTAAGGGGGGATGAAAAGGAAAGGGAAAAGTGAGAGAGGATATGGATCCATTGAGGAGGATCCAAAAGTTAGTAACATGAGGTGAGGAATATGATGGACCTAGAAGAGCAAAGGAGGGAGAGATTAAAAAGGTATGAAAGAAGAGTTGATTCAAGAAGGAGAGAAGAAAAAAGAAGTAGAAGGAAGTTATAAAGAGGTGCACAACAAGGGGTCAATCCTATAATGAAGAGAAAGGACAATGCACTAGGAGGAAGTGCAGAAGAATGTCTTGTGCTAGAGGGAAGAATAATTGAGGGTATCCAATGAATATACCAATAGTACTGATAGTAGGGGCCCAAAATATGAAGTTTGAACCCCTTGGCTATTTTGGAGTGTCAGAACTTCGGAAGAAGATGAGGCATAGAGTAGAGGTGCAGGAGAAGGAGGATCCCCTAGTAGTGGGGGAGATGAGCTAGTGATAGTGGATGGCATTATGCAATTGTAGGTAAGAATCTCTATGGATCCCCACATAATAAATTTTAGAAGA